>CP135586.1:2252762-2338842 GCA_032401905.1 Swietenia macrophylla | reverse complement strand
AAGTAATGTTTGAATTAAATTCAATGGGAAGATTGAACAACTATGGCTCAAAAGAGCAATTTTTGTACATCCTACGATCATATTGAGCACTTTCATTCACTGCTATTTGCTCAATGACATGGGCTATAAATTTATGTTAACAAATAAATGTGTGTGTGTGTACGCTGTCGCGCATATACTTGCCGTAAAAAAAATAAACAAATTTAACATCCTGTGTGTGAACAATTTGCTGGGGGTCCTTCGAGGCGAATATAATCATACATGACACCTTGGAAGGGGCTTATGCTTTTTGACTGAGTGAGATAGATTGTATTATTTCCACTGTTAAGTAAATGGCTTGGTATATCAATGCTGTAAAGCCTGTACAATCCATGGATTCCATGCCTGGCTATGGCGTTGTCTTTCCCTATTCTCCCCGTTGAAAAATGTGGCGGATCCTCATCTGCCTTGTTCAACCGAACCTTTAAAATCATAAAAAGAAAGAAAAAAAGACATCTGCATTGTTAGCTTTCATTCACGCTTAGAGGAAGAAACCTCGGCTTAATCTGTACATACCTGTAAATCAGATTCTGTGGCTGCTGCCAATGCTAATTGAAGTGTGTAATTTCCTTTAACGTTCATGCTATTGAGTTGAAATATAATCTGCCATGTCGTTCCTTCGTATGTTTTGTTTCCAGTATTTCTGAAATGCAATAGTAGAATCAGGACCAGACAAAATCTTCAGCCAGCGAAGAGAAGAGATGAAATAAATACCTGGTAACATGAGCAAAGAACCAGTCTCGAGTATAATCACTTACGCCAACCGTGTATTCGAGATCGTGGTAGCGATATAAATCTGCATATCGTACCCACAATCCGTATTGTCTAAACCTGTAAGTCATATCATAGGAAATTCATTAAGATTTAAGCAATATTGTGAGTGACTTATGATGTAACAGCCGAGTTTTAATGCGGTAGTAGAGAACTAACTTATCCTGGTGATTAGTGTATAAACTGTTCGTGAGTGTCGGATACGGGTCTGGCACGAAGAATTCAGCGGCTGAGCGATCAGGGAAACCGATTTCCCATAATGTCGGACCATTTCTTGGAGGCTCATAGACAAGAACTCCAAGGTGGATCTTAGATCCTGTGTTGAAATTTGTTAAAGCAGCAATTAATCGGATCAACAAGATGACGCTATGGGCCTGCCCACTACGCAGGCCCATTAAGAATTTTCTTTGCATCCTGGCTTAATTTAACACTATAAAACTGTCGGACCCAAAAGAATTTTGTTTTCGCCCTGCACAATAGAGGATTTTAAACATTGAATATTGTAAAACAAAATAATAACGATCTTACCTGCTCTGATGGTAATATTAAGATTGTATTTGTAATCTCCAACAATTCCAGGGACCCATGCGTACAAATTATAATTCCCTTCTCGAACATTTTTTATTGAGAAATACCCTTTCTTGTCTGCTTTTGTCCAGAATTGATAACCCTGATTTAGGAAAATAATAATACTAATCACAGTTAATTACTATTTCATTTCAGTCTTATGCCCCATAATCTATAGAAGAAAATAACATCATCAACCTTGGCTTCTGCTTGCCACGATCCCACATCTCCAGGGGCTGCCAATCCCACATAAGCAGAGTCTGCCCTCATTAATCTCTCACTTGTGTACCTAATTAAAATGCGTACGCATATATAGTAAGACAAATTAGGCGCTAATTAATTAGAAATATAAAATTAAAAAAAATGTAGACCCTTGAAAATAAATACCTGTCAAGGACTTGTAATTGACCCGAAACTCTTCCTCTTTCGTGGGATTTGGGAAAATCTTCTGATTGAGGAAAATCATATGGCCACTTCCCAGATTCTATCAACGTCTAAGAAGAACAAGCATAAGGTGTCAGTTGATGAAACCAAGTTATCGTAAAGTTTTAGTAAGAAATATTACTGCATATGCATATCCTGTTGAAGTAATTTACCTGCTCTTTTGCATCTTCCCAGAGATTACTAGCATTTTTTGCGGATGAAACTGAGTTCAAATATACAAAAACAGGACCAAAAACTTTTTTCCATGGCTCTCCATTTCTATACTCTGTATTCAATTCCTTCCCAGTATAATGAGTACTAGTAAACATCTGCTCATGAGCCACCAAATTTCAGATAAGTAACATATTACTTCTCCAGTTAGAACATGCAATAAAAATACGGGAATTGCAATTAAACCATAATGTTTTTACTAGAATTAGACAAATTGTTCTGTGCGGTGGGACTTACAGAGAGCACGGTGGGGCCGACATGGGAAGTTAACTCTTGCTTATTGGGACCACCGCTGCGGAATTCATCACTGGGTGTGATGACCCAGAATCCGACGGGTGGATCGGTGGAAATCCACCCCTGCACCCTGTTGTCTTTAGCTTCGCATGAGTATTGGTACTTGTCGTCCACCTGACCCCAGAAAACAAATTTTGTTCTATAAATTAAAATAAGAATTGTATATCAAAATCATATATAAAATCAAATATTTTTTCAGCTCTGTTTCACAGAAGATCGTATATGTCTGAACGAATCTTATTGATGCTTTCCCGCAGTAACTTGTATTCTTGGAGTTTCCAAAAGTTGAGAATAACTCGTGCAGAAAACCCATCTCTACCGCTAACCCTTTTCCTTATTTTAATTAATATTTACGGTTGCATTTGCATGCCAGCAGCCATCCATTAATAAAAACTTGAAAATGGAAACTTAAGCAGGAAGAAGACAAGAAATACCTCTCCTCTGAGTTCTGGGTTGGTTGGATTAGTCAATAGAACAGCTTCAGGATACGCAAGAGGCACGCCTGTAGCACGGTCTTCAGGCATCGGCATAATTCTTTGCCTGTCGTCCGATATTGCCATGAAATGAAACCTAAATCACATGAACCAAATCTACATTACAATTTGTCTCCTGTAATAATACCTTGCGAAGAAACTATATTATCCACAGAGTCTGTAAGTTCAATATTGTTTTACTTGTCTTTTTGGAGCTTGAAAACGGCCCTAATTTGATTCATGTCCACATCTGGCCACCCTTCTTTTCGTTCCATTATAGCATAAAAGTAGAACCCCGAGGAGCCACGCCTCATTATATACCTGAAAGGTACAGAACATATGCGTCATACTTACAATTCTTGCATAAAATTTCTGTTTTCTTTCTACATTTTTGTGTGCATTTGTTCTCGAAACTGACGAATAATATAAGACTTTCATCGCACCTTTTGTCTACATTTAAGGGCACTTGAGAGTGACGGTGGGAAAAGTTCCAAGTTCTTGTGAATGAAACTTCTACTTGGTTTTCATCTTGCATAATCACCCTAAAATTCGTTCCTGTCAATCTGCATGTATATGCACGACACTGATGAGAATAATATTTCCTTATGAGAAGTTAAAATTGTTAAAGGAAATTTCAAGGGAGAGGATTCAATTACTTGTCATATGTTTCAGATTTTCCAGGCTCGTACCAAACGACATCCCAATACCCTCTGTTGTCTCGTTCATTCTCTGTTTCTAATACATTATCAATTCCATGGTATTTAATTCCTATGACTTCACCGTCTGGGTTCGACAAAGTGACTTGAACAATGCCATTACTCATCACCACCTAAAAGACAAATTGATTTTAAAATTTTTAATTAAAAAATTAATAAAAGTCCAATTCTTTGTCAGTTTCCCCTTTTTTTAATCAATAAATTAATTAAGGTTATCAAATAATTAATTAGTTGATAAACAAATAAAGATGGTCAGTCTGAGTGCTTTAATTTACCGGTCGATGGCGTTTGGCATTCAGTTCGACCCCAGGCGAAGCTTTTAATTCTCTATCGTTGCTCCTTAGAACTTTTCTGCGATAAACAAAGGAATCTCGTTGTAATAATTTAATGCAGCCGGGCAATTACAAAGAATGTTGGCAACCGAAAGCTCATCGATTACGCAAAGAAAGAGAAACTAACAGATGGTATAATTAATTAAAAAGGACTCCTTTCAGCGGTAAGGTTTGGAAATAAAAATAAAAATAATAATAATATTAATAAAGAAAAGAATAACCACTTGGTTGAACATGGTTATAATAACGAATTAAACTAGAAAATTAATTCAAAAATATTTGGAAGGGGCATTTCACAACTCTGTAAACTTGGTGATGAATGCGTGGACTTTCAGCAGCAGCTACAAGTTTCAAGTTCAACAATCAATTTCCACCCAGAATTCAAAGGTTTCACAATTAAACTTAAGGACCCATCTGTTGAATGTCATGATTCAAAGGTAGAACTGAGTTATGGAGGCCTATGCCCTAGAGATGTGGTTGGTTATCATCTCATGACATTTTTGTGGTTAAAATTTGAATATTCACACACACTTCCGCGTAAATTACATTTTTGGTGGGAACAACAAAACGAGACAATATAAAATTGTCTTTATGTTGGGAATAAAACAAGAAGAAAACAATGAACCAAGAACAAAAAAGCAAGCAGCATTTGACACAAGAAATTGCCCAAGCACAGCATGTATAAAATTCATTTAAAAGTTTGAATGTTTGTTTTCTCTCTCACATGAACCAACATAAACAGCTTCCAGCTGAACATATACTGAAAGAGGAAAGGAGATGAGGGAGAACCTAACTGAGGTCGTCTCGGAGCAAACACCATCCGAGAACAGCAACAAAATATATATGGCTACAAGTCCAGGTCCAGCAACCGAACCCCATTTGCCTTTCCGCCTTAACTTCTCCATTCTCGACAAACAAACCTGCAATCGACAAGATATACAAAGATTAAATTTACAAGATATTCCAAAGATTAACACTCTTAAACAAAGTAGAACTGAAATAATCCATACTTCCACAAACGGAAAAAGGTGAAAAAAAAGTGGCAAGAAATTAAAGAACTAAATATAAAAAGCAAAATAGAATATGAATTAAACAATATTTGTAAAGAGATCAATGCAAGCTTGGAAAGATGGTAAGCATGGACGTACCCTGCTGCAAATGCCAATGCTTTTTTTTGAAAGTAAAAGAAGGTGATAGGGAAGAGATTGTGTACTTGGTTGAACGTTTTCTTTTTTTCTTGTCTCTAGACTCTAGTCGTTACTAAATTGTCCTAGCTAGGAATCTTAATAGCTATGTGATGGGTAATGAATGGCATTTATATAACTCTCAATTCAAAGAACGGCCTTGGTTCGATAGTTTGTGTGGTTTTGATTTTGACCATTTCTTAAGTCAGTTTTCTTCACGGAAGGATACATCAAAGGAAGGTTGTTTCACATTGAAAAAGAGGGAGAGAGAGAGAGAGAGAGGAGATAACTCAGTCTTTAGGGTCAAGTCATTGGCAATTTTGTAATGGGAAAAAGTATCACGTTACGTTGAAGACAAGGCGCAAAGTATTTTGTGAAGAGATTGGAAATTTGAACGAACAATTTTCATTCGAGTGGGATATTTTAATTAAGAAAATTACATTTCAGTCTCAATTGATGGGTGATTAATGCTTATTAACCAGAATAAATAGAGGAAAAAAGAACCGCTGGCGCCAAACTTTCTGGGAAATACGTATAATTGGTCAAATGTCAATTAAATTTAAAAGTGCAAAGATAATACCATAAATACGAGATTTCTCTTTGAATTTTCTAAGCCCTTCAGTCTGCCTTGAATGGTGGTGGTATAATAAGAACCAAATCGTGATTTCACTACATTCATGGCTTATCTCTATATAAGTAATCATTCAGCTTCTAGACTAATTCATGCAACATATTATAACCATAATATGATTTTTACTGTATGCTTAATTAACCACCACCTTTTAACATATTTTGGAGGATTAATTTAATTTGTGTTTGTGTATATAATAAAATAAATTTTGAAAGAGGATTAAATTTATTTGTGTTGGTGTGTGGGATAAGGTGCATAGCAAATTAAAAAATATAAACAAGAAAACAGTAAAAGGAAAATTCTTAACCATGTGAAGAGAACATGCAGACGAGAATATATATTGATTACAAGAAAAGGAAAATAACATGCAGCCGGAGAAAAAAAAATAACATAAACGTGTAGAAAAACTGTTTTTAGAGCATGATTCTCGGAAAATGGTGAAAATCGTGTGCAAATTGATTCGGAATTGATGTTAGAACTCGACAAATACTCATATCAGAATTCCACCTTGTTACCTAACTTTGAAACACATACTGTGAGCCCATCGCTTGAATTGAAAAGTAAAAGAGATCAACCAACTTCAGACTCTCCATGTATGTGAATTTTCAATTATGCCTTGTAAAACCCTTAAAAAAAGTCAAAAGAAAACAGATGTAAAACATATGGGTACCCCAATAATAAATGATCGGCTACCCTCTTAAAATTTAATTCAAAATTACAGTTTAAATTTAAAATTAATTATGTATTATTATTTATTTTTAAATTTAATTTTAAATTTAATAAAATTTATATTTTAGAAATTCACTTAAAACTCTAAAAGCTTAAAGACTCTCCTTGCTTAAACAATTTCAACACCATGGCCACCCGTGACAAAAATTTCTCAGAAGTTTACCCGACGCTTCTCTCACTTTGACCTAACGTGCGAGCTAATTATAGAACTACGTATTTCTTCGTAGTGGAACGCAACCTGCAGCACCTAGAAGAACAGGAATAAGGGGACTGCATAGGCCGTTATTTTTCAACATTTAATTACACATATTCTATCCCCAATCCAGAAAGTTCATATAATAATATAGTTTAACGGCGTACATTTAGGTTTTGCTGCAGCTTCGTGAGCAATATTATTCAAAGTTAATGTATTAGGTTTAACGAACGAACTGAGATTGAACATATATAAAAACAGTTGAGTAGTTTACTGTACATTGTTGATGTTGGAATGGAGAAAATGCATGCCACCTGCTGCGGCTTCCAAATGTCGAAGTTTTTTGGTTCAACGAATGGTGGGGCTGGATAGATTGTTCAAATGTTCGTTAAAATGGTTGAACTTACTGCGGCCAACTTGGAGCAGATATCAAATCAGGTTAGTTGAAATTATTGAACAATTAAACCTCATCAAAATTGATTACTAAGTCTTACGATGACATGGAAGTCATATTAATTTGTGTCTTGTTTTGACTCTATGCATACTTGCAAGTTGTTATTGAACTACTTTTCGATCAATCAGCATGATCTCAATTCTCAGTTTTTCATCAGAATGCCAAGAAATGAAGTCTTTAATACAATTAAAATTTGCTTTTTAAAAGTCTGTTTTATTGAATTTTATAAATGGGTTATAACAGAAATTTAGAGTGTTTTTTTATTGCAACAACACCGTTAAATGATATTATATTACTTTTGTTGTGGGGGGCTAGATTTATGATTATCATTTTGAGATTAACAAGAGGTTGACAGTTTTAAGATAATCCTGACGATCATTTAGAGATTAAAAACAGCTTGACAAAGTTTAAAAGATTCAGAATATAGCTACGGTGGATGTATAAGTAATTGATTAATCCATCGCCACAGGTGACCAACCTCTGTTCAGAAAAAGTTGCCGGAAATAATTGTCCCACAGCCTAGATAGTAAAAGGGAGGAGAAAGAACCTAATCCTACATGGAAAGCGACAATTAGTAAATCACGCATAATCCACACAAAAAGGATATGCGAAAGATAACATATGTCACCAAATATTGCAATCAATTGATGAAACGTGGAAAATTATCATGGGATTCTATTGAACAACGAACAATTCGTGCTAATAAAACATGGGTGACATTTGGTGTTCATTGATGACTCTGTTTTTTGATGGAGTTCAACCATTGATGTAACCCAAAAAAAGCGGTGAGAATCTTGCTTGGTGCATACGCAAGCATACTTAATGACGATTCATCTCAGGGTGGTAACGTCAAAGGGATCATAACGATCTCTTTTATTATTAGTTTAAATAAATGTTTAAATTATATTTTATTTTTTAATTTATATTATAAAATAATAAATTAATATATAAATTTATTAAAATATAATTTAAATTATTTATTATTAATTATATTACGTATTTATTTAAATTAAAAATTAATTAAATTAAGTGAGGATCCTGGTGTGATGCCAAAGATTTGCAGCCGGGGAAAGAAGTAAAAACAAAAAGGTGAGCTGGGGCATAGGCATGTGGAAATTTTCAGAGGTGGGTGCTGCATCGATAACCCCAAACTACAAAGAGTGTGGCCCTTGCCCAGCCACAATTAATAGGGTAGGGAGAAAAGCTTTTTCTTCTAAATAAATGCTTAAGACTATTGCAAGGTTGACATTTTACCCCACTTTTTGTGCCAACCCACTCTATTTATACGTTATGTAATTTTAAAAATATTTTTATAAAAAATTATTTCACTGTTAAATAAATCAATAAAAGTAATTTCTCATAAATATTGTACAATTTCATAAAAATATAACAAAAACAAAGAGAGAATAAAATAAATTTGAACATTATATATATGTAATATTAATTATAAATATTTTGATAAAATTAAAAAATAATTATTTCACCGTATCTTTTTCAAAATCATAAAATTTTAAATTTAATTTAACCAATCATCTTTTTCTTTTTTTGTTCTAATTTTATTTAATAAATAAAATTTTATTATTGAAAATTTTCATCATGATTTCTGAATTTTATATATAACGGAGACTTATTAATATATAACTCTCTTTATAGGGGAGATTTATAAATATTTTTTTATATAATTAAAAAAATTATGGATAATTTTTTTTTATTTTTTTAATTTAGCCATAGTAAAAATATAAATAAAAGTATATTATGCTTTTACAATATTTTTTTTATTAATTTTCACTCTACCACATTTTGCAACTGCTGCAACAATGAGCTTATTATCAATGTGGTATTAAATCTTATTTGAAAAGTCTTCCTAGTCTAAATACAATAAATTCTAGTTACCGTAAGAACAGATTTTTTTTTTTTTTTTTTGTAGTTTCCAGGGAGAATAGTTGTATTCAATTATTTTTCTATAAAACAAACAATTGGCATGAGTTGTTTTTACTATTGTTCGATATTTATCTGACATTATTATACATAGAGCTTCAATGACCCAAAAATTGAATCAAGATGACTCTTTCTTAACACAGTTATTACCATGGTGAATTTGTAGATATTATAACGAAAAACATTGTTGCTGCTTGCCAATGCCCAATGGAATACTTTCGTGGCTTCGTTTGTGATCAAAGTTAGCATACCAAAGACCAACCTTCATCAACCATGAATGAATGGTTTAAGGATGGGGATATACCAAAGACCAACGTTCATCAACCATGAATGAATGGTTTAAGGGTGGGATATTCAATTTGGATGAATTTTGGTATCAAAAAAAATTTAAATCGATTTAAGATTTTTAATATTAGTTTAAACTAAATAAACAGTAAAAAAAAATTGAATTTATCAAAACTAACAATTGTTATTTGAATTGATTTAGTTTGTAGATTTAAACCTAAACTCAAATTATTAATTTAATTATAAGGTTTAAATTTTTCGTCTTATATTATATATTACAAATTTTAATAGAAATTTTGATTTGATTCAATTTATTAATTTGATCTAAATAAAAAAATAAAAATTATTTTTAATTCTATAATTTATGAATTTAAAAATAAAATTTATTTTTTAAAATTTTATATTAATTAAAGTTAAATAATCATTATTTATTAATTAAAATAATAAAAATAAAATATTAAATATAAATTCTAAAATACTTAAATAATTATTTTTTATTTAAATTAAAAATCAAATTAAAACAGTAATAATTAATACCTACGTGTAATCATATTTCTCATAATACAAAATTTAAAATGATAATGTAAAATTTAAAATAATTAATATAAAATTTAAAATAATTTAAAATATATAATAAAAATATTTAAAATATAAATAAAAAATTAAAAGTAATTAATGAATAATTTAAAATATTTAAATGAATAATAAGGTGCACGTACGGCAGAGAATTCCAAAACCCAAAGTTACATATTTTATTGTCATCAAACCGAAATCAAAACAAATGATTGAAATGCTGGCAGCCATAGCGATCGCTATTTATTTGTATATAATTAATTTATTTTTTTAGTTTTGGCTAACAGGCAAGCAAAGTTATATTAGTTCAGAAATAAAATGTAGGAGGCGGAATCGATGTAAGAATTTGTCTTGCATAAAAGGCTTCCAGTTCCCTGACTCTGTAATTCCTTCTCTTATTTCGTAGGAGTTCCTTTGTCTTGGGCCTGATTACAACCCAAGCTTAGGGATAGAAGTGATATCCTTTACAATACCAAATACTTAAATTTATTTTATAATAATTTTTTAAAAATATAATATAAATGTTTTATATAACAACTTTCTTGAAAACGATCGATCAAGTCCATGATTGAATTCTGATGGGCTGTCCTATATATATATATTCTTCATCAATGAACATTCCATATTTATTACGAATATAACGACCATCCACAAGACTAGAACTACAAGTTCTTCTTTTGGCCAAACATTTAATAAGCAATTTATTTTGAAAATCCCATTTACATAACAGTGTATTAAAGGTTTTACATACATACATATATATATATATATATATATATATATATATATAAATATATAAGATATGAAACATATTATAAGATAAGTAACATTCATATCTTGAAATTTTTTTAAACTAACCATCTTCATAATTCATTTTATAAAATTAACTAATTAATAATTTATTAAGTAAATAGATAAAAAAATTATATAATTGGACGAAAATATCCCACATTTAAAATATAATAATATTTTTTTTTATTTTTTAACTTTTGATCACACCCATGACAAAAGTGAAAAATTTCACTTTCATAATTTTTAGGAATATAAATTAATGAGTTTGACATTTTAATGTAGAAGAAAGAAGTTAAGGATTGATTCCCTCTCACACCAACCTTAATTGGATTGATTTGTATTTGTCTACGAGATTAGATGAGAATATAGATATATAAAATAAATTAAAAAATTAATTTTTTCTCACTTTTTTTTTTTTAATTTAGGTGGTTAAATATTATATATCTGAAAAAGAATTCACTTATTACAAAATTATTATTTTTATTATAATACAAGAAAGAAAAAAATATATATTACATTTATGATAAAACCATATATTAATTTCTTTTTTTTGTCCTGAAATAAATTAATTGGAGAACAATTTGCAGCATGCTAGACAATAGTTTTTGGTGAATATTTCAAGAGAGCTTTTGAGGAGGCCCCAGATGACCCTGACGAATGTGTAGAGTAGCTGCTGCCTGAAAACTGAGTTCCATATTTTTCCGAGTCTGTGACGGCAGAAGATGTGTAAGTGAACTTACACAACTCAATGGGAGGCGCATAATACATTGGCACCGGCAACTTTGAGGGAAGGCTGGGCAATGGAGCTTCAAAGTTAAGAACATTTATAACTTGTCTTATTGATGGGCGGAGAGTGTAATCAGGATGGCAGCACCACAAGCCAACAGTCATCAAACACTCCATCTGCTTCTCATCAAAGACCGTCTTTAATCTTTCATCTGCTGCATCAAGGAGATGTCCTTTTCCGTATAGGTCCCAAACCCACTCAACCAACCTTACTTTACTTGGTTCTTGCCTTAGTTCAACTGGTTTTCTTCCACAAGATATTTCGAGGGCAACGACTCCGAAGCTATAGACGTCGGATTCTTTGCTAGCCTTGCCGGTTGTGACACACTCAGGGGCAAGGTAGCCCATTGTGCCGGCCAAAACAGTTGTTTGTGAGCCCAAGTCATGGTCTACAAGCCTTGCAAGACCAAAATCACCCAACTTGGCGTTGAAATTGGAGTCCAACATGACATTGCTTGATTTAATGTCTCTATGCACAACGCATTGTTCCCACTCTTCATGAAGATAAAGCAGGGCAGAAGCCAAACCAAGGGCTATTTTGTACCTTACCTTCCAACTTAGCATGACTTTTCCTCCGAAGAGGTGAGAATCAAGGCTTCCATTTGGCATAAATTCATAGACAAGCAGGAATTCTCCTTGTTCGTGGCACCAACCTAATAATTGAACCAAATTCCGATGTCTCAAACGGCTGATGGTTCTCACTTCGGATATGTATTCCTTTTTCCCTTGCTTCGATCCTCTTGAGACTCTCTTAACTGCTATTTCTGTATTTTGATCACTCAACAAACCCTTGTAAACACCGCCAAATCCTCCCTCACCCAATTTCCCTCCCTCAGCGAAGCTGTTTGTTGCTCGACTTAGCTCCCGATAAGTAAATCTCTTTGGTCCGGTACCTTTTTCAAATTCATCTTCCATAGCATCATCAATGGCCTCTCCTTTCTTATTCCTACCTGCCCTCTTTCTCCAAATGATGAACCAAATCAGACCTAAGCCACAAATTAAAGCTCCAATACCCAAAGTTAAGCCAACAATCAAAACTGGGTTGCTTTTTCCTTTGCTATCGCTGGTTTCCAAGGTTGAATAAAAACTCCAAGAAAGAATGTTATGTATTTCAACCCACTTACCTGTAGATGCAGAGAAACCTATCCTAACCCGTTCTGGCAGAATATCCCGCAAATCAACAGTATAGGATAGGCTAGAGTTACCATTAAACTTTGGTTTATCAGCATAAGTAAGAAAGACACTTAAATTTTTGGTTGTAGAATTGTAACTTACCCAAGCATTAGCTAGTGATCCATTCTTGATGCTACTTTTCCATGTGACGTTTGCCACTGAGACAATGGAATTGACATTGATGCCTACGTGATCAGAGCTTGGATCCCATCGATCTTTGTGACTATCAAATTCAACGGCAACAATCTGATTTTTCGTAGCGTTAGTCATTGCAGTCTGAGGACTGAATAAAGCAAGAAATCCACCACTAGAGTTGTCTGGGATTTGAGAGTTAACTGGTGCAAGGAAGAAAGATATCCCATCGCCGTACTTATCAGGATCAAGTGATTTTAAAATAAATGAGAAGTGGGTTGTGAAGTCTGTGAGCCTTCGGGTTTTGGCATCCCAAATGGGCACAGGTAGATTATAGGTGGCACGGCCAACACTGCTAGTGAGGTTGTCGTCGGCTTGATTCTTAGTAAGTTGAAGAACGTCAGCCGATGAGAATGCATCTCCTTCAAATTGTATATTTGGAAGATTTGCTGGGAAACTGGGAAAAGTAAACCGGACACAATTTGCTAGGGGGAGTAGCAACGGGAAGAAAACGAAGATCTGAAAGAGGAAACGATTTTGTTGATCGTTAACAGCCATGGCTGAAATGCATGGAGAAGAGAACAATGAATGTAAATGGGGTGAAGAAGCCAAGGAATAGGACTTGTAGTAGTCGGACTGTAGTATTATTCTAAGTGAAATCTTGGTTTTATTAATTAATCTGATCAAATATGATCCTTTTCTGACCTGTTCTTAATACTTAAAAGTTTTAAGGTTTTATTAAACTAATTAACGCGTCTCCCACATACAATAATATATGCTGACTTTCTTGCGTTTCATCTATTGGATACCTCAATCATTTGATCAAATGCAAGAACATCTTAACGGTTGAAACCAAGCCTTGGACTACATTGACAGATGGTCGGGATTATTGAAGAAACAACGAAGAAATCCAGAATCGGGCCTCTAATTTGATGCTTTATAAGAGGATAAGATGCTTGGCCGGCAGGCTGAAAAGAAAAAGGTATACACTATTGACTTGCATGATTTAACTTGTATTTTTTTACACTTTCTTTCCGACGATTAATATAATATATGGCTGCACCCCAGATGCTGCAGAGCAACTAATTGAAATTAATACTAAAACCTGAGACGACGGATAGAACTACAAGTGGATGAAATCTTTCAAGTAATACAAATCAAATGCGACAAAGTATACCTAACATCAAAACCAATGCCGGTTGCCGTCTTGTTCTGTATTTTTCTCGGTTGATTTCTCTAAAGAACTTTATTTCGTGTACATCGTCGCCTTTTACATGAATGGGAAAATAAACATCAGACATTTTTCTTTATTAATCATAAGTGTTAACAAGTATATACTACATGTCTTCAAAAATATTGGCAAATTTGGTCTATGATTCTATTTCCCTTCTAACTCAACCACAACAGATAAAGGAAATGTTTTAGGTTAAAAATGCCATCCACCAAGCAGATATCGATTTGCACTGCTATAAAATATATATATATATATATAGATATATTAATCCCTCTAACAATGGCAATAAGTCAAAGCTATAAGAATAGAAATAACCCATAACAGGGAAAAAAAAATCCAACCAGTGAAATATATTAATATGTGATAAGTCGTAAATGCACCTAGTTTCTATCACGATAATACTTGATTGAGGCAACTCTCTACGAACTAACGAGGTGTTAAACATTGAGACAATGATGAGGTGACAAGTTATTTAGGTAGCAAACATAAAAATGTAAGTTACGCTCCTTAGGTTTGCTATAATATTCTAATACTACTATTTTTTTTAAGAAAAATACATCTTTACCCTTCTAATTTTTAAATGTAATTAATGGTAGCTTAGATGAATTTAGAATCAAATCGGGTGAATCGCCTATTCAAACCAATTTAGATGGACTCGTTTAAAATACAACATAAATAAAAAAAAACGAATTTGGTTCAAATAAAACTAATTTTCATCTAATTTTTTTAACATTTTGTATTTAAACTGATTTTATATTTTTATTAAAAATATTTAAAATAAAATTATATAAAATACATAATAATAATATAATTTTATCGCATTAATTTATATAAATAAATTCACATAGCAATTCACATCCTTAACATTATTATCAACTTATTGAGATCAATTATAATGCTTTGCTTTAATCTTCCCCTTCGTTTCATTTCAATACAGAACAAAAAATGATATGCTGGGCCGGTGGTTGGGCTGTCAGGTCTCTTTTAGGTGGATGTCAAAATATTTTTAGAATTATTTTCAACTTAATTCTTCGTTTGTAGACAATCCTTAATACCTAATTTTATTGTAAGTTATCATTTCAACCGTACCATTATCTTATATTGTTCAAGTTAATTGATTAGAGGGTAAAATTATATTTAAATAATAATTAAATTAATAAGAAAATAATAAATTTATAGATTTTATTTTATTTTCTCTCTGTTTCCATTCAACCTAAAGTCAAACTTAATTACTATAAATTTAATTTTCAAATTCCATGCAATAAATCAACTAATTCAACCCAAAAAGAAAAAAAAAAGAAAACCTAGATTGAGATTTATAATTTTTATATTCAATAATTTAATTCAATTCAAAACAGGAAAAAATTTAATTAGAATCATTGTGATTGCATGGTTGTCGCATGTAAATGACTAGAAGATTAATAAAATTTATAATTAATTTTATTTTAATTAAAATAATATTTTTTTATATTGTTTGTAAAGATTAATTAATTAATTTGATTAATCAAATGGCTTGAATAGTTAATTTAAAGGGCAATTATAATGATCTTGGGTCAAAAAATGACTTACAATAAATTTTATTGCGTGTTAAAATTATTAATAAATAAAAGGTAAGTTGAAATTAACTCGTATTTTAATTTTTTATAACAAATTATCTGAATTTAATTTTATTATTTTCATTATATATATATATATATATTAAATTTTATCTTAATTTTAAAAAATTTGACTAATTATTTGTACTTCAACTTGAAGCCTTGATTGAATTTTATAAATCGAGAAAGGAGTAGTGCATGTTAAGAAAAACTCTTACGTATGAGATTCAATTAAAAGCAGTAACAATACAAATTATATAATCTTTAAAAACATCAAACACAGGTTCTATTTGGCAAAATTGAGGCCACCGAGAAATTTTACTTATCGACCCACATCAATGCTTGAAACA
Source organism: Swietenia macrophylla (assembly GCA_032401905.1). Classification (NCBI taxonomy): domain Eukaryota; kingdom Viridiplantae; phylum Streptophyta; class Magnoliopsida; order Sapindales; family Meliaceae; genus Swietenia; species Swietenia macrophylla. The sequence goes on along the minus strand of CP135586.1, from coordinate 2,322,947 downwards.
GTCATGGATGTTTCGGTAGAACTGACAGCCGCTGCAGGCACACGATACACGGGGACAGGCATTTTCTCAGGAAGATTTGGCAATGGAGCTTCCAATTTTAGTGCTTGAATCGCTTGCCTAATTGAAGGTCTCAGAGTGCAATCAGGGTGAGCACACCACAGTCCGACAATCATCAAACACTCAACTTGCATCACATCTTAACTATGCAACCTCTGATCCACACCAGAGAGAAAATATCCATCTCCATAAAGTTCCCAAATCCACTCAACCAACATGGTGTTAGCTTGTAGTTCCAAAGGGTCAACTCCCTTTCTGCCTGTAGCAATTTCTAAGGCCACAACCCCAAAGCTGTATACATCCGACTCTTTACTTGCTCTTCCTGTGCTTATGTATTCGGGAGCCATGTAGCCTAAAGTTCCTGCCAAGCCAGTTGCTGTTTGGGGAACTACCTCGTGATCCATTAGCCTAGCTAGTCCGAAATCGCCAAGCTTGACATTAAAACTGGAATCTAGCATTACATTGCTAGATTTGATATCGCGGTGCACCACGCATTGCTCCCACCCTTCGTGTAGACAAAGCAATGCAGATGCCAATCCGAGAGATATTTTGTGCCTGACAGCCAAGTGAGAGGATTCTTATCGCCAAAGAGGCGAGAATCCTGGCTACCATTTAACATGAACTCGCAGACAAGAAGGAATTCACATCTATCATGACACCAGCCTATGAGTTGAGGAAGATTTTGATGTCTCAATTGGCTGATGATCTTCACTTCAGTTACGTACTGCTTCCTTCCCTGTTTAGAACCTCTTGAAATTTTTTTAACAGCAATTGACATGTCTAAATCCATTTGGTAGCCCTTGTAAACAGCACCCAACCCCCCTCCATGCATCAGTTGCATCTCCACTGTGGAAGCTAGCATTCCAAGGCGTGTAAACTGCTGAAGCAATTGAATTCTTGTTGATGCCAACTTGCGGAACTGGCGGATCCCATTCAGGGTTTGCGAAAGAAACAAACTCAACAAGTACTACTTGATTCTGAGATGAGTCACTGGTTGTGGTGTTAAATAGGCCAGCAGCATAACGTTTTCGCCTCGAGTGTCGATGCTGAGGGAGAAATTGGTTGTGAAATCAGAGAGTTCGTTAGTGTCAGAATTCCATAGCCGCAACTTCTTAGCACAGGTGGCTCGACCAACTCGACATAGATAACTGAGGCTGTTAAATTAACTGCTCCAACATAAGCTCTAGCATCTCCCTCATAGATTATGTCAGTGTTTTCCGGGTCGAATTGAGTCATCTTGAAGGAAATTTAATTGGTAGAATGAAGTAGAAGAACAAGGAAGGAGAAGAAGAGAGACAAACTTTGTGACTTGTATGGCGAATTCGAAGTAGCCATGGCAAGAATACTACATATGATATTATTGGCAACTTCAGCATATATATTTTACATCTTCATTAATTTGGACCTTGATTCCTTAGTTTCAATAGCTAATTTTTGTCTATTCTAAGGGAATTTTATAAATAACAGAACCGTGTATGGAGAGGCTGAGATGAGAGAACAACAATTGCCGGCACAACAGGTCAACTTTACCTTAAAAGTTGAAAATAATTAAAATTCATATATATCTGCTGCTGAGATGAAGCTGCTTGCCATGACTGCCTGTGACATTCTTTTATATAATCTCAAATATTGCAGCAATATCCATATTCTTTTGCTGACCCATTGCAAAAGAAAATAATTGACATAAAATATTGGAATTTGTTACCCAAAGAAACTGCGATAGAGCTGTCTTTTTGATAGCTGGCATCGGAAATTGAGCCAAAATTGAAGGGGCTTCTAGATTTATAAATAAAAGAGGCAGGTGACAATAGAGAACACTTGACATTCTGCATTTTAAGTAACTATCCTTTTCAATATGCTGATAATTGAAGGGACTTATTTGATATAACTGAACAAATTACGTCCTCATTTAAGAAATCATGAAAACTAGGACGCAGATGTTATTACTCTGTCTTATCTCTTCTCTGAGAATATAATCAGACCAAAATCAATAATTTGCTATTTTTTTTAATTATTGTTTTTGTGGTTTCTAATCTAATTTCATGACAGCCTCAAGAACAGCTGAACAGGTTTACTAATTATAATTTTAGCTTAAAGAATTTGATACTAAATTTACGTAATTCGATGAGATGTGTGTGTGCCAGCCATTGCTTTGGGCAGGCCGAACCTGGCTTGCTAGCAATGGTAAACTGGCATACCATTTGTTTGTTGAGAACATGTTTAATTTAATAAAAGAATGGAAAGCTTTGGTGTGTTAGGCCCGACCTAGAGCCAGGGCATATTACTAAAATTATTCATTGGGCTTTTTATCTTTTGAGCCATCAACCCAAAATGGTAGGTTGATAATCCATTAATATTAGCCCGTGTCCAATTACCTAATATCTAATAACATGAAAAATGAAGGGGAAAAAAAAGTTTTCTAGAGGTGATTTAAAGTTTTACGATAAAAGAAGGTCATAAATTACAATAATATCTTTATGTTTTCCTTCTTGTCTTCACCAGAGAAGTCCAACCAATCTAGTAAATATTTATTTACTAGATTGCTGTCATCGAACTTATGGATGAGGGAAATATATATATATATATATATAATGTGCATATATAAGTAACAATTTCTTAAACATTGCACGTTATTACTGTTGAATGACACATAAATTTTCTTAAACGATATGCGTCGAAACGTATGACAACGCGATGAACCAAGGGATTATGTGTAACCGTGCTATTTATTAGCATACAATTAAATGCTCTCTCTATAACTTGAATCGATGGCTTTGGCTAGCAATTTACTAAGCCTTGCAAAGAAAAATAATAATAATAAATAAGAGACTTTGAGATGGGATCGAGTTTGAATGCCTACGGAGGAGTATAGAATTATCACTGCGTAGCTTTCAGTTCGCCTCTAGCCATTAAATCTAACGTGAATAATCTGTCCTCCTCTGTTTGAAACAAGGACGCTTCTGATTCTGTCATGCTTGAAACAATTTATTTTCTCTATGTTATTATAACTCCAAAGTCAATACAAGGTAAAGATGAATATATATCAGATATAAAAAAAAAAAAAGAATTGTACGTGTTGGCAGTGTTCAACAGTGATTTAGCAGGATGAAAATGGTTGTTTTTTTTTCTTTTTCAATTCTATTTTTGGAGTTTGGATATATCGGTTGTGGCTGCAGTATGCAACAGCAAATGAGGTCAGGAGACCTTGTCAAGACCTGTTAACAGTGAACAAAGTGAAAAAAACAAAAAAAAAAAAAATTATGAGGAAATGATGTGGTATAAAAAAAAATGGGACTTCTGTAAATCCAATGTCATATTCGCTCGTATCCAACCATATAGATTTACACTTTAAATTCGGTTGTAATCGAACTCGGTATAAGTTTAAAATTTGGGGATGTTTAAAGTACTTTTCGGTAGTAAATCAGGTATTTCTTCTTCTATGCTTATCTTGCAGGAACTGTATAGATATATACAAGAAAATAAACACGATTGCATGATTTTGAGGAATACTCTTTCTGAAGAGTTCTTCCCAGTTAAAACTTGTGTGATATAGTCTTGGACACAAAAGATATGTTTTTGAATTTGTAAGAATAAATTCTATACATTTTAATGAACATATATTTTAAAAATAAATAATAACTAAATCCGTAATAAATGATATCACAGTCAAATTTATTTGAATTTTAATATTTCAATCAAACATTCATGTATAATAATGTATTTATAAAAAGTTTATAAATTTTAAAATAAAATAAGATAGGTATGTAAAGAACTCTACTGTGACGGGAGCGTCACAAAATTAAAAGGAAGAAAATGTGACAAAATCTCACATTAAATAAAAAAAGAATATTTTTGAATTTTATAAATATAAAAATAAATTTTGTACATTTTAATAAATATATTTTTTTTAAAAAATAATATTTTATTTACGAAAAATTCATAAATTTTAAAGTAAAGTAAGAGAAATATATAAAGAGTTATATTATAACAAAAATATTGTAGAATTATATAAAAAATATAATATTATATTAAATAAAAAAATATTATTAAATTTTATAAGTACAGATTGTGCACCCCTAATAAATATGTGTTTTGAAAAGAAGTAAATAGCTCAGCCCTCCACACTTGATTGGGCTGGCTGCCATGACTCAATATCTTTTTCTTGAAGTACCCTTTGCTGGTACAAATAACAAATATTGTGCCCTATTTATATTTATATTTATATCCGGAGGAAATGATATCCTTTTGCTCCTACCACACACGTTTCAAAGGTTAGAAATTTAACCATCATTGATTTGTCTTTATTAACAAACTACTGGTAATTAAAGTTTGCTCCCTAGTAAATAACCCATGCTCATTGAAACCCTAGCCAGCAAGTAACAAGAGTAAACTGCAGTAAATTCTATGCACAGTAATACTTAATATGTGTGAAAGTTGTGTCAAAAACAACGCGAAGGGCATGTTAGTTTGCCCCATTCATGGTTCAGGTAGATCGGGCTTTGAGCATGAAAAGGCACAGACCTCTATTCCCTCTAGAAAAACTGGCTATCATATCCTAGGGTTGAGAAAATTTGACAATCATGATAACGTTCATGCGCACTTTGTCTTAGGTTTATAAGTATTCAATTGTTTTTGCTTTAATAATTCTCGACGGTGTGATCATAAACTAATGGGAAATGCACTTGAGATCAACTTCATTGTTGGTCAATGCAAATGCATTACTTGTTGATGATTGACACCTGGCCTAGCTCGTAACCGGAGGCATAATAGCTGCATTAATTTAATCTAACCTTGAATTTGATGTCTCCTTAATCCGAGGGCTTCATTACAATTTCTGGTGACATCGAATCTTATTGGTCTGACAAACCACAGTCACATGGGCATTAGCCAATAGCAAGTTGTATTTACAGACAAATCACCGTACCTTTATGATTATTGGTCTCTCAACTGGCCTCACCCTTTACTGACGGACGTTTCAATAAAGTCATCTAATTAATGCTTTGATATTCCATTGGTATACTGCGTATATATACGCTTTCTTATCTTAATAGAATGATACATTTTGCACAGAAACATACTCACGTACTTGTGGATAATGTGTACGGATTGTTTGTTTGCCATTGGTTTAGCACTATGCAAGCGTGCCACGACTTCCCTCGATTGGCGAATGGTGATTCTAGCAGTCTTTCACGTGTCTCAGCAGCTTGTTTGTTTGACATGATGTTAGATTTCCTCGCAACTTGCAATTCAAAAACCAATAATAATTACAATTTCACACGAATAAGCTGTAATTGACTCGATTTTTGATGGGTTTATATTCTTTAAGAACGTAAACTTTTTGTTAAGCTGATTTCAGGACCTAAAAAGTGAAGGAAACGAATCTATTTTTGCTAAAAAACATGGAAACAAGGGAAGCATTTTCAGATTGTGCAATCTTTTAGTAGCTTTCCCCTTTTTGTCTACCTTTACCATCTTCTTTAAACCCAATTTCAGAGATGTGTTTACATTGCTTGTTTGAAGAACTTGGTGCAATTTTGTAAAATTATTGTTGTACAGTATTTTAAAATGTTGTTTTTATAATTATTTTGTAAGTATTTTATCGTATATATTTATAAAATTTGTGATAATTTTATTTTACGATAAATTCAAAAAATACATAATTATATTTTTTTTATATTACTTTTGATGAAAAATTTATTAATCAAAAGATAAATATATTATTAATTTATTTATTTTTTATAAATAAAATTATAATTTTTATTTAATTTTTTATTCTTTAATTTATTTATACTAAATACTAATTTATATTCTAAATTTTTTATATTATAAATTTTAATTTACTCAAAATAAATATCATTGATATGTTATCACATTATTTAAACTAATTTATATTAAAAATTTAAAATTCTACAATACAATTATTATGGTAAAAATGCTCTAAATAGTAAAAATTAGAATTTTTTAATATAGTTATTATTATTATTATTTGAATATTTATATAATAAAATTACTTTCAATATAAAATATAAATCTTATATGAAGTTAATTTATTAGAGAATTAATATATATACATAATTAAGAATTTTTTTGGTAAAATATTATTTGTTTATTTTAGAAAGTATACTTAATAAATTCTAAAATTTAAATAAGAATAAGTAAATTAAAATTTTACTCATAAAAAATAAATAAATTAAGAATATGTTTATTTTTAATTCGTCAATTTATAGTAAAAAATATATAAAAAAGAAATAAGTATAATTTTTTACAAAATTTATTTACCACAAATTTCAGAAAAAAGAATCTAATAAAATTCCTTGCAATTCGAGTCCAACTACAAAATAGGAAAATATTATCCAAGAAGAAAAAGTACAATAACCGAGAAAGAATGGGCTTTACATTTGGATTTGCAAGAATCTGACTTCCTTTTTTTTTTCCCCCTAATTTGGAAACTTTTAAACAAGGCAACAAGTTAACATATTCTAACTCCAATGTTTTCTTTGTCTGACACTTGGAGAATCATACCCTGGAGGTTGCTTTGACCATCTGCAAACCCGCCAGCTTTTGAACTAGAATGCTTTAGTTCTGGCTGAGTTCACAAATTTATAGTCACTAGGGCATCAATAACTCGACTCCTACCACCTATAGGTAGTTTATGCAAATGCACCACAACTTAGAACAAAAATATCAGGATTGGTAAACAGATATCAAAGTGATATATATTGCCACTGTCTAGCATTCTCATCAATTGCCATGTGTCACGGACGAATACGCCGAGGGCCTCATGAAAATACTCAAAGCAGAATACATATACGGTCAGAAATACATCTTCCCAAGTACTTTGCTATTGAAAAGAGCTTATAAAGCTCTTAATGACTATCTAGTATACAAATTGACCATTTCGCTGAAAGTTTTCCTCTGGGATCAACCCAGTAAGTTTCCTCTTCTAAATCTTCTCCAGTCATAAGTTATTAATTGGCAATGCTTGGTTTACTCACCAAAACTGTTTATCTCTGTCTCCATTTGTTTTGCAGAAACCCTAGAGCATAAATAAAAAGGGATGGGGAGAGGAAAAATTGTGATTCAAAAGATTGATAACGCTACGAGCAGACAGGTGACTTTCTCAAAGCGAAGAAAGGGATTAATCAAAAAGGCAAAAGAGCTGTCAATTCTGTGTGATGCAGATGTTGGACTTGTAATATTTTCAAGTACTGGGAAGCTCTATGAATTTTCAAGCACCAGGTTTGCAGCAGTTAACCATAGTTTTGATGTTTTTCTCTTCATTTTTATTGCCATGGTTTAATGTTTAGAATCCTTTCGGAAACAGAAAAGTTTAAGCTTATAGTTTATGATTAAGGGTATCATTTCGGCAGATAATTTTCAACATATCAAATATTGATTCCTTGCAATTTTACATAGATACACGAAGAAACATGCCTTATATATTTCATATATTTATAAAGATCTATATTAAATAGGGTTTAGTTTTATTATGAACATAGATAGCTTGCACGACATTGATTTCAGACTGAGTGAAAGACAAGGTTCTTGGTATGTTCTTCAAATGATCCTAAGAGGCACACAAATTGCTGCACCAACAAGCGACGATATAATCATTAGAAAGCCTTACTTTCATTGTTTCTGCAAGCGAAATTGAACTATATAATATATATCGAATACCCATGATCTTAGGTTGCCCATTTTAAACATATATAGCTTGAATGAAGAGATTAATAGTATTCTAGGTATATATGCAACTGTCTAGAATACCTAGATGGATATGTGTGAGTTTGAGCCTAACTAGAATTTGGTTCAGAAGACATAAGATGTTGGGAACTGAAGCAGTAAACTGATGCATGTGTTATATATACAAGCTGTAAATTAATAAATGGGGGACTGAACATATAATTAGTTTCCTTATATTATGTACTATAAACTGACCTCCTTTCCATTTCACTGTCAGGCATAGCTGTCAAATAATCCTCACTTCAGTCTAAACTGAACATGAATTTATTCTAGAGGGTTTAAACATAATAAACTCGTATATCAGCTTTTTCTATATTTTACAGTCACTTGATCTCATAGAGCTTGGATTGACTGCTCACAAAGGTTGATGATTTCAATTGTCTTCCCTGATTAAATGGAGTAATTGTGCATGGATTCAGATCACAAGTGCTTACGTGATTATATGAATTAGTCTCTACTATGAAGAATATATAATAAATAAAAGCTTTTCATGATGGAACCACTGGCTAAGAGTAATATCAATTTAAGTGGAAAGGGGGTAAAAAGAAAAGGAGTTCTAAAACATGAAGCTAGTTCATGATGACGATGAGCCAGGATCAAATAGAGAATGCCACTATAATTAATGGAATTAAATAGAAAAAAAAAACAGGGGACAAAATGGCGGGCTCTATGTAAAAGTTGGCCTTAGTCTCTAAGTTAATTAGTCAAATTAATGGAAAAACAGTTGTATTAAAGTTTGGACTTAAGGTTATTAATCAAATTTACTTGAGCTTTTTTTCTTCGTATATCACTTCTTTGCTTTTGATTATTAATTATCCAGTGATCTTATACAGCTTCATTCAGTTCAACACATAAACAGTGCTGTCATTAATTAATTAATAAACCTGTTTAGCCATATCAAACAAGTGGATGGTCTTGCATTCATTTGGCTGGAATTACATGAATTAGCTTTGACATGTTAAGTCCCAGGTTTTTCCGATCATCATGCTGTTATGGCTGTATATACCCTGGAGGAAGTAACACACTCTCATAATTCTTGTTTAGCAAGAGAGATTAATTTCTTCACTTCTGAAATTCGCTTGAGTTCTTTCAACCGTAACCCTAATGGCAACTTCTCACTATTGTGATATATCTTAGACTTTTCATGCATGTATGTTGTTTTTCTCATTGTAGAAAGATGACCATCATTAAGCATCTTATAATTGTAAAAGCAAGCATTTCATACAGATGAATATATAATATTCATATATACAAGGAAGCTCACATTATTGCATTCTTTGTTGGAGTGAAAATTAATGTAAATCTAATTGTAGTTTTAGGTAATAAACCTTCATTAATATCCTGATCCCTACTTAGACTGAATAGCCACTTTGATTCAATTTATTAAATGGATTAGGCTGCCTCAGTCCTTCCTTTCGTTCATGCATATATTGAGTCGTCATTATTCATCATCTCAGTTACGTTGAGTCATCATTTATTGATCATCTGTTAACTTGAAACCAATTTGATAACTTCCAAATTCCAAAATGAAAACGAATTAATGATCATATATATCAAATACAAATAAAATAAATAAATAACAACTAAAGAAAAATCCAACACTTACAATATTTATATTTCAAATAGTAATACATAGTTTGACAAATCTTGGTATCTATTCACGACTCCAAGCTTCACCTTTCGAAAATTCCACCATCACTGGCCACTAAAACCAAACCAAGAAATTCCTATGGCAGACAAATAGTGTCAATCAATCAACCATCTTGATAGGTGATACCTCACACCCTGCTGAAAAATACCTCCGCCTTGATACCAGTGTTTTCTCAATACAACAAATTGTTAGCATCATGGTTAAACCACTCATAAGAGTAGAAGAATACAATCAGAAGTACTAGGACTTAAAGAAGAACGATAAGATAGGAGACTTTGGCTTAAAATTCTATTAAACACTTTCAAAAGGACGACTTGCAAGTTTGAAAGGTATGATAGTTATGCAAGTGATTCAACTAAGTCTAATAATGTTTCTCCAGGATTGCCTAGATGATTTTATTTGTGTCTAGGCTTTTGTATTTTTTTTTATTAGAGTTTAATATTATTGCTAAACTCTGGTCCATTAGTTTAAATTTTTTAGCTAAATGGAAATTTAATGTAATTTGAGAACCCAGGTTGACTTAAATGTGTTTTTTTGTTCAAATCCTTCCATGTGAACATTTGGCTTTTATTAGATGATAATTTAACATTTTTGTTTTAAATCACTCCCTTTTGGCTTCATCCATCCCATGTGATTTGTATTTATATTTTGCATTTGCATTTGCATTTGTTTTTATCATTCTCTTTTGTTCAACTCGTGATTTTCATTTGTGCTTATTTTTATTTAAAATTGATTTTAATTGACAAACTTGTTTAATATATATCAATTATAATTATTTTAATAAAAATAACAAAACGTGATTGTTTCCTACTTTCACCGTATTGTTTTTCATGAAATGAAATTAGAGTGGCAATAGACTTTCTTTATATATATATATATATATATATATAATATAAATCATAATTATTTTAATAAACATAGAAAAACATTATTCTTTTTGATTTTCACTGTATTTTTTCTTGGACAAGATCCTCTTTTAGTTTTTTCTATTATTAGTTTTTAAAAATCTAGTAACATATAAATAAAAAAAAATAAAGTATTAAAATTCTATTTTGACTCAATTTTTTTTTATTTTTAAATTTTTTAATAAGTATGAATTAGTCAATGATATAAAAAGACTATGAGAGAATTCTAGTCATTTTTTCTTAGACTGAGACAATCATCTGTCTTTTATTGCTCTAATTTAATTTTACAAGGAAGACTATCTTACCTGAAAAGATAGGCATCTATTATCAAAACTTCTTTTTATTGAATTTTACAAAATTCAAAAAAGTTAAAGAAGATATTAATTTTGATAAGTGGGGTGTTTTGCACAAAAAAAAAGTGGGGGTGAAATATGTTGGATGTTTTTTACAAATAGTGGGGGTGAATTTACATTGAAGAACTCGTGATTTAACTATTTGGAAAAGGATTAATGATGAGACTCAAGAAAAAGTTAAAGTTGTTATACAGATAAAAATAAGTACTGCATAAGTTGAGATATCATATTCCATCCAAATACAAACAGGAAGATCTCGTAATTTATAGTACATTGTAGTCAGCATTGTAAATTCACAAAAAAAAAGGGTTTCCCATGATAATACAAATTTCACCATAAGAATGCTGAGGTCATTGAGGCTCTTTTCAACGAAATTAGGTACTGAGTTTTTGTGTGTGTGTGTGTGTATGTGTGTGTGTGTGTGTGTGTGTGTCTTTAGGTATTAACTGTGTATGTTATGATGGATAAGAGAAAGATAGCTGAATTAATTTTTGTGCAACAATTTCGGCACCTCAGCTTTAAAAAAATATATGCTCAAACATGGAGAAAAACTATTAAATACCTAAAAGTTACAGGAAGACATTAATAAGGTTGAGAGTAATTTGCCTCTCCTAGTAAGGAAACTGGTTCTGTTGTCCTTTAATTTAAACAAGGAGCAATCAGTCACCCATATATAGCCACTAGACTACACAAGCAGCAGGCATGAAAATTTAAGTTATGCTGACTGTTGTCTAATTATTTTCTGGAAATCATTCAGTTTGTATAATTTCTGGATAGTAATTACATGACACAAGGAAAAGGGAATGCTAGGTTAATATTTAATGTCAGCTTATTTCGTCTCAAGATGTTTAAGTTTGAATTAGTTTTTTAGCAAACAGAGACCACCTATCAAAACAATGCCAAACATTGGCTCGAGTGAAAGTGTGAAGTGATTTTAATGATCAGACAGAAAGCGTATGCCAACTCAGCACCAGGTAGTTGCACGATCGGACATTACATCTGGGTCGTCCTTTAACTTAGTATTAGGTAGGCTGCTCATGCGAACATTACACTGAGACGTCCGCCAACCTAGTGTCAGCTTACCGCTCAAGTAGGCATTTGTAAATCAGTCCAAAATCTGACCTTTTCATAATGTGTTTTTGATGGCCAAACCTTATAAGATATATTCTTTCATCCCAGGAAAGAGAGACTTATTGTGATAAATCCTCCCTCTCAAGAAAAGATGATGAAATTTCTTTGTGCATGAGATTTTTTATCTGAGTGTTCTCTTCATAAGCACTATCATTATCCTTATACCAAATCCAACGAACAAGCCTTCAAATTTTGATTACCGGTAGTAGTTAACAAAAGAAATTCAAAGTTATAAAAATATAATTACTTAAATTGAATCACTATTTAAGATAATCAGATTATAGCGTCATAAATTTTTGTACTAAATCATTGATTATAAATTTATTATTATTATTAAAATATTTTTATGACTCTTATATTAATTCGAAATATTTTTAAACTATAAAGAGTTCTTCATAAATTTTTCTTTCGAATAACTAATTTATATCTCTTTAATTTATTTTTGTTTATTGCTCTAAAATTGATTTATTACTTTTACTTTTATAGACTCCATTATTTGTTTGTCTTTAATCTAGATTCAATGAATTTTAATATATTTTACTTTGTAGTTGTTTAAATCATTTGCTATAGAAAATGCCTTTAATTCCCTCCCCACTCCCTCGATTTTAGGGTTTAAATCAAGGCTTTTCAGGAAAGAACAATTAGTTTCTTTCATAATTTTTTATGCTTTGTGGCCTTTATCATTTTTCAGAGTTTCCTATTGCAAATTTCTCTTGCTGCTGCTGCCATTTTCATAACATTGGCACCAGCATATGATATACATGTGCTATATACCGATAGATTCAAGATTTATAATCGTGCAAGAATCTAATCATTTTATTTTCTTACCAGCATGAAAGCAGTTATCGAACGATATAACCAATTAAAAGAGGAGCATGATCAATTGTTCAATCCATCATCAGAAGTCAAGGTATACATTTGTCATCTATATCATCAACACAGTGAAAATTAGCTTATATGACACGCTAATATTATGTTTATTATTTTCTTAAAAAAAAAATTAGGTCTTTAATATTGTGAGCATTTAAAGAGTAGAAGTTGATATATCCTTTAGCAGGTAGCATTGTTATTGTCCTCATTCAAGCAGCATATTCATGCAGTGGTGTTAACTGGGCATGGCCTAGTATAACTAGGCCATCTTTTATATGTGGTACTTTCTCCATAGTGCAAAACCATGACAATGCAATAGGGTGGATTATTTTCTAATTATTCTACGGCATAATAAAATTATCTGGAGTAGTTTGGCATGATCCTATTGAATTCCAAGTCGAGTGTGATGGAAGATGGCTTTCTTCCAAAATTGTGGGAGCTTATCTTCTCATATCATATCGTTGTGGATTTATCATTGAAAGAACGTTTGTTTTTAATTTGATAGAGCAGTGGAAAGAAAAATATACGTATTATCATTTCTATGCACTTAATTTCTGCTAATATACTTGCTAGTTTTGGCAAAAGGAGGCAGCAGTTTTACGGCATGAACTACAAAGCTTGCAAGAAAACCATCGGTACAGTGTCTCTTAAACTTAAGATTGCATATCATTGTCACCTTATTCACGACACTGAAAGTGTAGAGAGTTAGCTATGTCTCATTGTAGTCTTAATATAGTTCAATCATGTGGCTTATACAAGATAAGTGCCGCAGAGAGAAACAACTAATCCAACAAAATATTACAAAACATTGTTTACATGATAATTGAGACTTAAATCCCTAAGCAAAAGAAAGAAGATTTAAGTATACTATCAATGTTGAAACAGATGAGATGCAATCAGCAAATCGCCATAAAACTTGCACTGACCTGCATTGTCATTATGTGACTCGTCATTGTGGAATTGAAGTAATTGTTTGTTTAATGCATTCAAGTGCTTGCTCTGATTAGAGTATTTGATTGTGTCCATTTCTTTAAACACAAACAAAACAGTTCCAGGTTTTGTGTACAAACAGAAATTAGCATCACTAGTTGAAATTAGGATCCATGCGTAAAAACACAGTTATATAATTCCCTCTAACTGCTAAAATTAAGTGCCACTGTGCATGCAACTTACAAGCCAAGGCGTATTTAAAGTGTGCCTTTCTATGTATGTCTTTACTTTTGCTTGAAGCTGCCAGTCTTGCATCTTGTAATCTAACCAAAATTCATTCAGAAAAAAAGAAACAAAATGAACAGGCCTATATATTACAGCCTTCACTTGCTTTTCTCTTGACTGAGGCTCATAATCAAATTATGATATAAACTATAGTTAAAATAAATATAAAATGCAAGTCTAAACACGGTTTGGTTCCAAAACATTCATCTAGTCATTTGGTTATCAGATATGGATATGAATAAGACTTAGAGATCTTGAGATATTAAGAGAGAGCTTGTGTTGTCGTACATTGTCAAGACCACTTTGCTAAAAGTTAAACCAAAACACATGCAAAGTTTGATTGTCTGAATTTTCAAGAAATGATGACCTCAAGAATATCACCAATTATAACCACTCAAGGAAAACTTTATTTTGTTTATATTTGTGAATGTGATTCAAATCCTAAATTTATTCTTATTTTTCGTTACTTCTTTTTATGTGAAAGAAGTTAATTGAGTCTATTAAAAAATTAATTGAACAACGTTGAGATTAGTTAAGTAGATAAGTCAAATTATTGAGTTTGTTAAATTTTGAATAAAAGTTATTAAAATAGTTTATAATAATTATAATTTATTTATAATTTGATTTAAAAACGTGTAACTTTTACCAGCATGAGATTCAAGTTTTAGGAGATTAATGAAATAAGAAAGATAAGTTTTTCTATTGAAATCATCCTCTTTCTCAATTTTCTTTCTACTCTCTCTAGTTTAATTTTGTTTTTGAAGTTACTTTGTTATTTCTAATTATTGACAGCATTTTAAAGTTTTACTTCTTGTATTCTTAGTGATTAGATTTTAGTTTTAACATGGCTAACTAACCGTATAAGACTCGGGCTTTGTTTGAAATTGTGATGCCTCAACTGTGCTTTAAAATAATACAGTTAAAAAAGTATTTGGTAACACCAAGGGTTAGGGAAACTCAAGAACTAGTAGGTATCATATAATTAGCAAGTATTCAAAATAATTTAAGTAGAGGAATTTCAAACAACATGATTGAATCGAAATAATTCAAGTTCTTTTTCTTACTTCTTAGGTTGTAATTGCTATCTCATTAGGTTCATCTTTTCTTATTTTTTTTTTCATTAATATTTTGCAGCCAGTGCTTTCATTCTATGACAGCTATGACTTCAAAACCAAAACACTTCGATGCCAAACAAAGTTTAATAAAGTGAATAGGTGAAACACAAGTCAAATAGCAACTGAGTACTGATTGACAGACATTTTGAATTCTGATATGCAGGAAATTAATGGGAGAACAACTATATGGCTTGACAGTCAATGACCTACAAAATCTTGAGAATCAACTGGAAATGAGTTTGCGGGGTGTTCGTTCGAAAAAGGTCATGATTTTCCTGTCTTTGTAAATGCTTATGTAGCTCATTTGATGCAAATGCATGATATATTTTCAGCTTCTGCAGGAGCAACTCTTAACTGTTGAAATAGAAGAGCTGAATCGAAAGGTCTTACTGAAATAACACCAATTGTTCTCTCACTACACATTTTCTATCTAGAATTAATTTCCCCTACAATACACATTCTTATTTGTTGTTTTCATTCCAGAGGAATCAGGTAGAGCAGGAAAAGCAAGAACTCTGTAAGAAGGTAAACCTCATTCGTCAAGAAAATATGGAACTGTACAGGAAGGTATACACATTAATCACTCATATAACTTACAGCCCTAGAAAAAATTTACAATCTTCAATAAATTTCTGAACCTGTAGAATTGAAACTGACATCTGACCAACAATGAGGCATCATATCACAGGTTTATCTCGCAAGGGAAGAGAATGAAGCAAACGGAAATGCATTTGTTCCATGCGGTGTGAACAGTGGAGAAGTCTCACAAGTGCATGTCCAACTTCAACTGAGCCAGCCAGATCATCAGAGCTTATAACAACGACCAGAAAGAGCAACAGGTATAAAGAAACAGTCAATGCTACAAAATTTTTCATTTCAATAGAGATCTCAAAGATACATATTTCTTGAAACTGCAGCAGTACATTGAAGAATATACAGACTGCGGAAACCACATGCGCAGTCAATTACCCGCTGAGAAGAATTTGATTCAGACGAACAGATTAAGAGGCTGTTATTACATACATCAGTTGAAGCTATAATTGAAGCAAAATTCATTTGTAAAGTTGAAAATTTCAAAAATTGAAATAACATAATTTGAAAATTAAATGTTTCAGCTCTGACGGTGTCTACATATTGTTCAGACTACGAGACATTGATAGTGTCCCTTCTAGTTAGTTGAGTTTGGTACAAAATGAACACAAATTCACTCACCCTGTCTGAATAATCTTCAATTCTTTTCGAAATCAAACTAACAATTTTTCATATTTCTATGAACACTTTCTAAGAGCAAAGTAAATCCAAAACATGTTCCATGAACACGAAAGCCGATATAAAGCGTTTTAAAATCAATGATGTCCTCACCCAATCGAGAAGGATCAAAGCAATGATCTAACTGATCAGATAGCTTATGAAATAAAGAAAACATACTTATTCAAAAGTCGTAACTAATTAAGGATTATAGATATGCAAAAAGACACTCATGAAGAATGATTGGTTGGAGGATTAGAAAATCTTATTTGAGGTATTTTATCATTTCTGGGCAAGAATTTTAACAATAATTAATTAAGGATTCATCAATACCTAGAAAATATGGAAGAAGATAAAATTTTTACAGCTCCAGTGACTTGGTGTCTATCTAATTCTTGCTCAATTTTATTATTTTTTTAAATCTATTTTTTATTTATTAAAATTTGGAGATTGATATTTTTAAATCTGGGCTCACATTGAATGATAAAAATATACCTGGGCTGGCCTTGCTCTTGATCAGTTTATTAATATTAATATTTTAAAAGAATAAATACGAGTACTGAAGAATTTATGAAATACATCACGTGAAGAATTTATTAATATTAATATTTAATCTTCATATGCCAACAACTTGGACTATTAGCAATAACCAGTAGCTGGCTAGGAACAGTAAAAATGAATGTTTCATCTAACTTTCCACCTCTATACTTTTTCACACTGAATTGTCGATTCATTAACAATGGCAGGTATCATGTACCCTTCGAATGATGCGTCTTGTTTTCTTTAAATAGTTGTTTAACCTCAATGTCATAATCCTGTCAGGATTCTTTTACACTACTAGTATATTACAACAAAAATTCAGAACTCATCCTGAGCTAACAAAAGTAGATTAAGAGTCTGCAAGCTGCTAAACATTTCAAAAGTTTCCAAAACTTTTGTTGTCCTAAAGCAGATAGATCATTCAGTAGACAAAATATTATAGATCAGACATTGCCATCACCAGATCCAATATGAAGCGAGTGATTCTGGTTTTGAACCCAAATCTCCAATACTTAATTACTGTCACATATATACATATTGCAAAAGTAATTAGTAACATTACTTGTTAAATCCCGGCGGACAGCGGCCGGATTCTTCATAGTGGCAACCCTCATCGAAATTCTGTGAATAGCTCACAGCATCATATTGAAAAGACAAGTGTTTGGATCCATACATGCTCTTCCCATCTCTTACCAGCCTTCTAAGAAAATTTCTCCATCTCCTTCCTCTTTTGTTGCTGCCACAATAATGAATCCTTGAATATTCTATTTCTTCATGCACAGGAAAGCACGACGGCGATACTATGCAACTAGACAAGTACGAGGATCGCCGCCGGTGACTCAGATCTTCTCTCTCCATTTCGGACACAGAATATGTTGTGTTTCAAGTTTAACTAGTGACTTGAATGTAGGTTTAAAGCCAAGCTTTTGCCTTTCATTTGTAATTTCCGGAAACTCTGATATGTGCTTGAGGAGAGGATGTTAACGTCTTTTACATATAGGCATCAAAAAATTATATCCTTCTGCACCCTTTTTTGTTGGCCCTACCAATGTTTTTAATTTTATGTATTTCAATTTCAAGGTATTTGAATTTATGCTGTCGTGACTTCTGTCGAGTAGGGCAGATTAAAGAATCAATGATTGGTAAACAATGTCAGAGGTAAATTAACGTGTTCCCCCGCAATTATTATACTGTTTCACTGACTTTTGGGTGCGAGGTAGGTTGGATGAGAAAATGTTATCGTAGAACAGACATGGAAGATGTAATTAATATAATAAAAAAAATTTATTTATTAATAATAAATAAAAAATTAAAAATAAATTTTATAAATTTTTTTAATATATTAATTAAAAATAAAATTTATTTTTAATTTTTTATTCATCGTTTACAAATAAATCTCTCTCATTCTATTAATTAAATAATTTTATATATTATCTGTACTAGCGTAATAAAATCATGTTATTTAAACTTTTTTTAGATTAAATATCGTTAAATTTTACATTTTAATTACTTTTTGATTTTACGAAAAGAATAATCTTAACTGAAATCTTTATGCTATATCATTCTTAATTAAGTTTGTTAACTTCTTAATTATGATGGTGGTTGATATTCTTTAATGATGGTTAATGAATGATGTACTCGTCAATAACGTAATCATAAACTTTAATACTGTGAATAAGAAGTAATCTCTTAGTTTAGTTAGAGGGATATATCGATGAACCAACCACAAAGCAGCGCAAATTTAAAGCATGCAGATTGATGGTGGAAGTAGCTGCGTAACGAATCGTTCGACAGCTTTACATAAAAAGATTCTAAGTAGAGCAAATTAATTAAGATTAATTAACAACCAAAATCATGCTTAAAATTAATAAAGAAAGCACAGCTTGAGTACAAGAACGAAGCCAAGCAAATCAAACCATGATTTTGATGTCAAAATAGAGAAGAAAAACAAGCATGTGAGGTTGGTACAACAAACCCTGCAGCAGTCTTCCCCACCAAAAACCTGTGGGGACTTGGGTTATTGTCGTGATTGCTTGAAAATTGAGAGGAAAAGAACACAATACAAACTGGCATGCATATGAAAACAATTCAGGCTCTAAGATTCGGGGTCCCCAGCTCCGTCTCTTTGTTTATGTCTTCTGTTCATCTCTAGATTCCTTTTTATCCTCTATTTTTAACAGGCATTTGTTATATATTTTTGTACATCTTAATTTTGTACGTGGTTGTGTTTCTAATCATTGACGAATATTACCGTAGCATAATTTTATGTTGATTATTAATAAATGTATCAAATGAGTTGAGTCGACCCAAGTATAACACTGTTTAACTAGTAAACAATAAAATATGGTCCGATTCAAGCCTATGATGAACCTAAACTGAGTCGAGAGTTTAAGATTTGTGATGGGTCGGATCTGTTCTCCGTGGGTCTCACATAATTTATTGTTAAAAAAATTTTTAGTTTAATTTATTAATACTTGTAAACCGACTCATGTATTGGCCCTTGCAATTCAATTAGATTTAGGTTCACAGATCCTACCAGACCCCTCTATTTTTTAACGACCAGGACCCATAAATTTGTCGAACCTAATTTTGACGGGCTAGGCTAAGCTTATCCAACCCATTTGACACATCTAATTACTAGTAATTTGGGTTAGTATATCATATTTTTGTAGCATTATTTTTTAGATACAATAATTTAATAATTATAATAAGATTAATCCAAAACTAACACAAATATAAAAAAAGAGCTTTAACTCTAAGACATATTATGTATTATTATTTATTTTTTTAATTTAATATTAAATTAAACAAGATATGATTAAATTATTTGATTAAATTGAGTGAAATAACTAATTATTAAGGGTGATGATTAAATTTTTATTATTAATTAAAATAATATTTTAAATATTATACTTATAGAATTAAGTGGACACTTGTTTATTTGGGTAATGATAACCGACGTGGGTTCGCAAAAGGATGCATTAAAACAAAAATGGGGAGAGCACACAACAAAAGAGTGCCAATTATGCTTGTGTTTAGTCTTTTTCTCTACATTGACGTTCACATGAAGCTGGAATAGCTCAGTTGGTTAGAGCGTGTGGCTGTTAACCACAAGGTCGGAGGTTCAAGCCCTCCTTCTAGCGGGTATTTTTTTGACCCAAATTGACAATCCAATTTTTGCCCTATTGGATCTTTAAAAACAAGCCGGCGTAGGCTTGATTTCAAAAAGTCCATCGGCCCATTTCTGCCGATGGAAAAGGAATGAAATACGTGGCCATTTATGTGTCAACAAACGCGGCTGTTGTCCCTGGATATGGGTCCAAAGAATTGATACCCAAACTTGGAAGATGCAAAACCAGTAGAAATCTAATCTATGAGAAAGTGACAGAAGGCAGCAGGAGTCATTGAGTTGTTAGAAGTGGAAGAAGAACCATTCAAATCAAAGCTTAGGTGGCCAAATTTATCTCACAAGAAGCACATTATATCCGATCAGACCTCATCTCTCGCACACACTCACACTTTGTGGCTACCACATGGTGGGTTTTGGATAGGATTTTCATGGCTGCTTTTGTTCTCATATTTCTCTCCAAACTCAATTTCAATCTTCCCCACCTTCTAAAAAATCATCAAATTTGTCTTATCTCCCCTTTTTATTTAATTATCAACCATTACAGTCATTATAATTTTAATCATTTAAATAGTATTAATCTAACAGTATATAACTTACGATATAAAATTATATAAAAAATTAAAATTTTTTCGTTCTAATCCTATATTTATATTTTTAATTTTATTCACTATAATTTTTAAATATTAATTTTATTTTTAGTTATATATTAACTTATCAAACTTATTTCAATAATTTTTTTTAATAATTTAAGCCGCTTTTTAAATAAAATCAAGTTAAAATTTTTGAATATATTAATATTTTCACTTTCCATTTAATTTAAATTTAAAACATATTAATTACTACACGGGATAAATGTGAGGATAATTATAAATTATGATGTTTACTAATTAAGGAATATGTAATTTATAATTAAGTAATATTACATATTTAAATTAAAATGTAATTATATGGTTAAAAAATAAAAATTAAATGCATGAACGACAACCAAAATTCTCAGCCATTGCCAAACAGCCATACTTACAACTGACAATTAACCAGAACAACGGCTTTTAGTGCAAGAGTTTTAGTGAAAGAGACGAAAATATGGCCATGGCTATGGCTCTTCGCAGGCTCTCCTCTTCCCTCGACAAACCCGTTCGTCCTCTCTTCAATGGCTCCTCCCCCTACTGCATGGTTTGGTTTTTTCTTTTGCATTACACCTTGCCCTTTTGACTTTGAAAATGGCTCATTTTGTTTCTTTGTTCTTCATTTTCTGGGGGAACTGGTTCTGTTTTGTAATTCTTATTTGTTGGGAATTCTTTTGTTTTTTTTATTTTCCTTTTGCAGTCGTCTTTGCCAAATGAAGCTGTCTACGACAAAGAGAAATCTGGTGTCACTGTAAGCTGACAAATTTTCTCCAAGTGATCATCATTTAGCTTCATGCATAGGCTGTACTGATTCCTTTCTGTCTTTCTTAAATTTTGTTGTGGATTCATACGTGGAAATCTGTTTTTACAGTGGCCAAAACAACTGAATGCTCCACTTGAGGCTGTTGATCCTGAGATTGCTGACATTATCGAGCTTGAGAAAGCACGACAATGGAAGGTAACTGTTTATCAATTCTGGGTGTCGATTGTTGGCTTTTGAAGTGTTTGATAACTGTTTCAAATTCCTCTACTATGAAGAAAACTTCTCTTCATTTAGGAAAATACAGAGATGTTGAAAAGAATGATGAATGAACTACGCTTAAGTTTCAAATGAGCATCCATTTATTAATGAACTTGGTCTTAACAGTAATTTGTGATCGTTTTTAGACTTTTAGTTTACCCCGTACACTTTTGCTGAGATAAGGGAGGGAGAAAAGTTTAGGCTACAACAGGATTACTATTATTCCAATATATAAATTTCAGGTTTCTTTTGTGATGATATTTTTTGGTTAATATGGAATTATCTGAAATATTTATCCCATATTCAATTTTCTGTATTGTTTCTCTCCTGTGTTAAGCTGCAATTAGTTCAAATTTGATAGCTTGCTGGAATAAATTTTGTGTGATTTTGAAGGGACTTGAACTCATTCCGTCCGAGAACTTCACTTCAGTATCAGTGATGCAAGCTGTTGGGTCTGTCATGACTAACAAGTACAGTGAAGGATATCCTGGTGCAAGATACTACGGAGGAAATGAGTATGTTGAGCACTCTCATTATCTTTCTTCTGATAATTCTAAACTCCGTGATTTTTATTATCAGAACCGACACGAGTGACTACCAAATTACGTTGATTCCTTCCTATATTCTTTCTGAGCTTTCTGAACGATTTAGATACGGAAAATGATGGATCTTTCCTTTCTCAGGTATATTGACATGGCAGAATCCTTGTGCCAGAAACGAGCTCTGGAAGCATTTCGGTTGGATCCTGCAAAATGGGGAGGTAAAAACATATCATTTATGTTTTTTCCTGCAAATATTTGGTAATTCTCAGATTCTGTATGATCTGCTGAAAGCATTCCAACATGAAAATATATTTGTCTTGGCATTTATTAGGCTTATATTTATATACCCATATACAAGTATAACACTCATCTCTCAGCATTGAATTTTTATAGGGTATGATATAAACCAAAAAATTTTAAATTTCCTATTAGTCACGGGAACTTTTAAGAGTGTTCTTTGATGTCAATTAGAGAGATTTAGCAGTGGCAGTTAGGAAAGAAAACTGTCTAGATTAGTTCTGTTAGCATGTGATTACTTAAAGGCTTCCTATGTTCATTTTCACCTGTGTTGTTACAGTGAATGTGCAGTCCCTTTCTGGATCTCCGGCCAATTTTCAAGTCTACACAGCATTGTTAAAAGCTCATGATAGGATCATGGCACTTGATCTTCCTCACGGGGGGCATCTCTCACATGGCTATCAGGTATAAGCAATTTACAGTGATTTTTTTTCTAATGCATTCATTTGGCTCATCCTGCTTCCCCATAGCTAATAGTGTATTATCCTACTATGACACTGACATAATTTGTATTGAACATGTTTCCAGTCCCAGAAGGCTACTGGATAAGTTGGCATCTACTTTTACCTATTTTTTCCCCTGTAAAAATGATGTTGTTACCATAATTTTCAGACACAAGAAAAATTGGAATATTCTCTATTATCGTTGGTTGAAATTCGAAATACAATAGCCAGAATACTGGTTCTCTCTCCAATGGCTAAATACACTGCTTTTATCATAATCTGATTTTTTATTACCTCCTATAGAAACATGGAAGGATTTCACTTTGGTTTTGATTTGTTTGGGGCATCAGGTTTATTTATGCAAGTGATTTACAAGCAGAGAAATAGTACCTAAGCTCTAATAGGCCTCCTCGTATGTAATGGAGGCATAACACATTGAGGGATTAGAATCAAAAAGCTTTAGCTAATAGTTAAAGGCTCAACAAGAGTATCTAAGCTTTAGCAGACAATTCCAAATTCTTTAAGATCCCATTCTTTTCATGCTTATCACATATTTATGCATCATCGGCAGATTCTTTTTTGCTGAGAGAAAAGCTGCAGGAAGCGCAGTATTGTAACCAATAAACCTGATATCATCATTTCTTAGATCAAAAAAGATGTTCCTCCTACGTGTTCGTAAATTGCTGAGAACTTTCCGAGTTTATATAGTATTTTATGGTCATTTTATGCGGCCGAATGTTACATTATAGATTGTTTTTGCTATTGTGCAGACTGATACAAAAAAGATATCTGCAGTGTCCATATTTTTTGAGACAATGCCATATAGATTGAATGAGAGCACAGGCTATATAGACTATGACCAGGTATTGATGCAATTTCCTTATTGCAGTAGCGTTCTGAGTTCCCTATGGTTACATTGTTGCATAATCTTTATGTCACCGTTAGTGATACCTGCTCATGCTGAGGTAATTGAAGTGAAGGGAAAAAGTTGCTTTGAAATAACAGAAAGATGAAGCCCAAGCGTAGAATGCTCGATTAATTTTTTTTTAATTTATTTAAAAAGAAAACTAACAAAATGCTACTCTTTAAGCAAAAAAATTTTAGAACTGATGTTAAATTTAATATTACAACCTATTTTAACTTCTGCTGTGATTCTGTATTACCGACCATTTCTTCTTATCACGTGTGAATTATGAGACATCTGATTTATATTCACAAAGCCATTGATTCAACATGGGGGCTGAATACATGGACAGCTAAAGAACTTACTTTGCTTTCACACTTGATTTACCCCTTTGTGACTTGCAGAATTGGCATAGCACTTGTATGAGCTATATATATATATATATATATATATATATTGTTTCTATCACCAAATCTGTTGTTTTGGTTAACACTATACAAGTCTGGATTCATTAGGAACATTGAACTAATACCTGATGGATAGGAACCTCTTTTTAGTTTCAGTCTGGATTAAAATGTTTGTTCTGCACTTCCATATTAATTATATATGTCCTTGTGTACATCTGTTTGTCTAAGGTGTTGTGACTTGAAAATCATTGAATTGCAGTTGGAGAAAAGTGCCACTCTCTTCAGGCCAAAATTAATTGTTGCTGGTGCTAGTGCTTATGCTAGACTGTATGATTACGAACGTATTCGCAAGGTAATCTTCATTAGGTTGGTCTATTCCAATCCAATATCAAATTGTATGGTTTCGGCCTTCTTTGATGATCTAAAACGTCTGAGGTTATATATTTTAAAGTATTTTAACAGGTTTGCGACAAACAAAAAGCTATAATGTTGGCAGATATGGCACACATTAGTGGTTTGGTTGCAGCTGGTGTCCTCCCGTCACCTTTTGACTATGCAGATGTAGTTACCACCACAACTCACAAGTCACTTCGTGGGCCACGTGGGGCCATGATTTTCTTCAGGAAGGGAGTGAAAGAGATTAACAAACAAGGGAAAGAGGTGAGTTGCTCAAATGAAAATTTGAGTTTATAAAATTAACTCTTTCAATTAGGCAAGTTTCTTAGTGGACCAAACCTTCACGCCTTCAAGTTCTATCTGCAGGTGTTGTATGATTATGAAGACAAAATCAATCAGGCCGTCTTTCCTGGACTCCAAGGTGGTCCACACAACCACACAATTACGGGTTTAGCAGTTGCCTTGAAACAGGTCTCACACTGATAACTTTTACTCGTGTTCTTTTCTTTACTGGAAATGTCAACAACTCTGAAACATTGAGGAAGGAAAGACCATGAGCGAACCGACTGGAAAGAACGAATCTGTGTCGATGACTCCACTATGTTTTGATTAGATTAGTTGAATTCAAAAGAGTCCCTTGCCCACCACCATCCTTCCCAGCTAGTGGTGTTGTAGTGCTGCAGATACTAAAATGATCTTCAACGTCTTCAAGTAACCCAAGGAGAGAATTGTTTCTTCTACTATTGATCAGTACACAACTTTACTAATACTCGATCAGTGTTGTGCTGTGGGATATTTCTAAAGAATGAGAGGCACTAGGTAATAACACATTATTTTATTTGAGCTCTTGGCTCATGCTATCAAGCAAATAGAATAAGCAGATCCTTTGTATTGTTGGTATTTGTCTGATATGAGAAATTGTAGCTTAAGAGGCAGTGTAGGAGGCCATTTTCTAGAAAGGGTGAAGATCAGTTGCTACATAATTGTTTTTTGCCAGTGTTTGGGAACATCTCCTCTGTCATCATGCATTTTCTTCTTTCAACTTCTTCTTTAATTTTTTTTTTTGGGGAATATTTAGCTCTGTGTAAAACCTTCCATCAATGATTGTTAAACTTGCACTGATGCAGGCCACTACTCCAGAGTACAAGGCCTATCAAGAGCAAGTTCTCAGCAACTGCTCCAAGTTTGCTCGGGTATGACATGGCATATGGTGAATTTTTTGTTAGCAAAACAGGATCTTGTTAACATTGCTCTCTCTTATTCACGTATTTGAAAATCTTAAACAACATAACGTGTTCTCATCAGAGTATGACTGCAACTGATTTGCTTCTGCTGTTTTAATTGCTCAAATTTTCCCGATTTTGCAGACTCTGATCGAGAAAGGGTATGAACTTGTTTCTGGTGGAACGGAGAACCATTTGGTGTTGGTGAATTTGAAAAACAAGGTATCGGATTCATCCTTTTTGTCTCTTTTATTGAGGGAGTACTTCAGAGAAACTTCCATATTTCAAGTTTTCTTTCTGCTAGATATCCACCCCACTTTTTAGTTTGCTATAAGCGGAATGTGCGGCTACTAATGTACTGTGTGTTGATTGAAAACAATGCTATTTTTGCTACTATAATGCATTGGAGATAGTGGCTCCATCAACTACTTTGCATCTTTTATTATGAAAAGTTGGGTGATGTTACTTTTTACTAAAATTTTCTCTCTACAGGGCATTGATGGCTCCCGAGTTGAAAAGGTATTGGAAGCTGTTCACATTGCAGCCAACAAAAACACTGTTCCAGGGGATGTGTCTGCCATGGTTCCTGGTGGCATCAGGATGGGTAGAGGCTCTTCATTGATTATGTTATACTTATATGATCTGGATAGGAGTAATTTTGCTTGATGAATTCAATTTCATTTCAGGAACACCGGCTCTCACTTCTAGGGGATTTGTTGAGGAGGATTTCGCCAAGGTAGCATATTTCTTTGATGCTGCTGTGAGTCTGGCAGTGAAGATCAAGTCTGAGACCAAAGGTTCTTATCAATATTTGATATTTAAAGTTTCATTCTCTTAAGGCCGTGCGTGTTTGATCTTCCCTTGTGTTAATGCTTGCATTTTTTACTGTGGATCAATTTTTACTCATGATCGAGTGCTGAGCTCGAACCTACTAACATGCGGTTGGGTGCTGTTAATTTTGTAAACCAGGAACAAAGTTGAAAGACTTCCTGGCAACAATGCAGTCTGTTGCTCACTTCCAGTCTGAGATTGCAAAACTTCGCCATGATGTTGAGAAGTATGCAAAACAATTCCCGACAATTGGATTTGAAAAGGCAACCATGAAATACAAGAACTGACAGAACACCCTATTGCATTAGGTATGTATTTACTTCAGTATCATTTCATTTACTTATGGGGCTAATTTTCCCCAGGATTAACATCCATTGGTTCTCATTTTTTTCTTCAAAAGAAAAGAAAATTTAAGAGTTGAACTTTAAAAATCTTACAAACAAAGTTTCTTATTTTCTTAAATGAAAACAGCTTAATCAAACACAAGATTGTTACTCATAAAACTCCTCGGTTTTACATTTTGTGCATGAACTATATTAGTCCATGAACAAACATGTCAGGCATCAGAAAATCATGGGTAAAAATAAAATCTGGAAAAGTTTACTGCGTCATTCACAAAGGACATGCGTTTGGCGACTAAGGCTTTGTTATGTACTGTTCAAGCTACTGTTGTTTCCAAGTAAAAAATCACTAGCAGTCAAATATATGAGTGTGTGAGTCGGAAATAAATATTAATTACCAAATAAAAGCAGGTATTTACTCAAAACTTTTAGTTGCTCACTTTGAAAGTATTGCAGAATCACCGCCATCTCAAACTTAGCCCAAAGGTACTTGACAGTTCATTGATTCTTGTGTAGTATTATGACAGCATTGGTGATTCATTCCCATTTGTTATTCTTGAATCCAGTTACTAACAGTTACCTGTTTTTGTTTGTGCTGATTGTGCGTCTGTTTGGAGCAGCCCAGCAGAAAACCAGTATGCATGAGCTGAGCTTTCCACTAGACCGGAGGGGAAGAGGGGCGAAATTGACTTATGATTAGCAATGTATCTAGGATGTGAATTTGACCCTTTTATGAGTACAAAATCCAGCAAACCTTGATCCAGCTCATGGTTAATGTATATACAATGCTTCCATTTACTTACCGAGGCTTTGCCAAAGCAAATGAACTTGCAATAAAACTGGACGTGATTCCTCCTTTCTCCTTATGGCTTGACTGATGCAATTGCAGATTTTGCAGGCACAAAACCATGAATGACATTAATAACTAGAGTGAATCCTCAATATAAACAGAGACAAGTTACAGCACATAACATCCAAAGGAGGATAACTGGTGAGAATGTTTTTGCCTTTTAGGATCCTCTGACAATGATAAGAACCAGGGGACCGAAGATCATCTGCCTTTGCCAATGTCCAAGCTAGGAATGTTCTTGCATGATGAAGTTTTTTAATTAAGAGTATTTAGACTAGAATTCATTAAAATTTCTCCGGGGTAATTATCAAATTGGTCCCCCTAGTTTTCAAAACTAACAAATAAGACGAATAAAGGGTTTAATGGACTTGTTTATTATTTTTATAAACTCTATGATCTGATTTAGTAATTTTCATTTTCTAATTCTTTATTTTGTATAAAAATAAATTTTTTTTAAGAAAATACTGATATATAATAACATCAAAATTCTTATAAGCATACGTAAATATTCCAAAAGGTAATAAATTAAATTTAAGAGAAAAAATTTTACTACAATATAGTAATAAGACAAATTATTATATACATTCTTTGATATTTATAAAAAAATTATTTGAAATTTTTTAAAAAATATATATATTAATATTTACTGTCATTATTACTAACTATTAATTGATTGTAATTATATAAACAATTTATTATCATGATTTTAAAATAAAAATGGTTCAAAGATAAAAATTCTCTTCTAAAAATAGAATCAAAGTGATGATTCTCTGTCGGTACCCTAATTGTCGTTTTCTTTAGCTTATTATTATGTTTATTAAATAATATTATATTGATCTAAGTTTATTAAAATTTGACCCAAATTAGTAGTTTTTGTTCATCTACAGTATAGATGAATTAAAATATATGAAAATATAAATTAAAGAAAAAAAAGTTACTAATTAGTTTATTTTTGTAATTTTAGTCGGACCCAATAACTGAAAATGTCACTTAAAGGAGAGGGGAAGGGAGGGGAGAATGGGAAATTTTAAAAATATTAGGGGTAGTGAAAAATTGACCCAAATCGTAAGGGGGTCGCGAGTAATTTTTCTTATTTAAAGTATAAACGATGGTAGGCAACTTCCTTCCCAACATCTTTTTCCCAAAATGAAGGGTAGTATGGTAAATACAATTACGAAACCCGTTTCAGGGAGAGCTGTTATCGCAACCTTCCTAATGTTGAACATGGTAATGGCTACTCGTATCTCCCTCTCCCGCACGCTTCACCCAATACTACGGCAGTCTCCAAAACCAAAACATAATATTATATCCCAATTCAGTTGTAGACATTTACACAAATGCCATTCTTGTCCTCTCTGGTCTTCTTCTTTCTCCCTCTGTCTCGACTCTCTGCACAAATCCAAAACCACTTCTTTTCTCTCCTTCTCTTCTTGCCCTTCTACACTCTCTGCTACCACTTCAATGGCTGCCGTTACTGCTGCTGTTGATGAGTTGTCCCTTAAGGACAATCCTTTGTTGCAGGACTTTGAGTTTCCTCCTTTTGATGTTGTTGACGCCAAACATGTTAGGCCTGGGATTCGTGCTCTTCTGAAAAAACTGGTATCGTTTTTTATTTTTCTTCTTTTTTAATATATCTTTTTTTCCTTCGGTTTTGGTCTTTCGTCGAGTTTTTTTTTTAAAAAAAAATTCTGTGTTCAATCTAATTGCTTGTGTGATTTTGGGTTAGTTTCGATTTTTTATTTGGTATTGATTCCTCGGTAATTCGTGTTTGATCATTGATTGTGATTTGTTTTTGTAGGAGACTGATTTGGAGGAGCTGGAGAAAACGGTGGAGCCATCCTGGCCAAAGTTGGTGGAGCCACTGGAGAAAATTATAGATCGATTGACTGTGGTTTGGGGAATCATCAATCATCTGAAGTCTGTTAAGGACACTCCCGAGCTCCGTTCTGCCATTGAAGAAGTCCAGGTATATTTAAAATACATACGCTGACATATGCATATGTTTCTAACTGGGTTTTGTTGTTGACAAGAAGTACAACCAGAATTGGCATAGAAATGAAATTCTTCTGAAATGTTTGGCCCTAAAATGACTGAGGCACACTCCATCAAATCGTATTGTCAATTTATTTAAACATTTTGTGTTATCAAGAAAATAAACATTTGCATATATGCATATGTTTATCTTAGGTTCATTTTATTTGCATAAAATCTGTGTACTATTTGCACATTGATTTTCTCCTTTTTGTTTTAATTCTTACATTATACATCTTTTCTTTGCAGCCAGAAAAGGTGAAGTTCCAGCTGAGATTGGGACAAAGCAAACCCATCTACAATGCATTCAAGGCTATTCAGGAATCTCCCGAATGGAATTCGATGAGTGAAGCTCGCAAACGTGTAGTGGAATGTGAGTAACTTAAGTTTTTTTTAGTGTGTATGCGGAATCATTGTGCCTCCTATGTCAAAGTTTGGATGCTTAAACATGTAGTTATATTAAGCTTTGGTCTTATTATTTCCTGATTTTTGTTTTTCAAACTTGATATTGTTGATATCTTGTTTATGTAGTGCAGTATCCTCGGACAAGTAAATTCACTGGGTTGTTTGTGTCTTGGGATGCAATGCTTCTGGTCTGGTTTCAGTAGACTTGGTATCACAATCACATATATAATTCATTTGGCTGATATTTAGAATTAGAAATTGAAAACAGAGAGGACTGAGTGAAAATTGCGCTATGTTTTTCTATATTCGATGGAACAGTATCCTTAGAGCTTAAGAATACAAAAGAATGAATATGATGTTTATAGACAGCTCAATAGAGAAATCTAGATTGAATGCTGCTAGGACTCCTTGAAAAATACATATAATGACTTGGAAGAATTCCTATCACTGAGGTTGTATATCCTCCCCGTAGATCAGCTTTGTACTAGTAGTAGAACGGATTGAATCATTTGCTTGAGTACCAATTATCCCTGCTGTCAATTTTATTTTCACTGACCAATTGGCATGTGTAAGTTGATTTGATCAACTTCTGGGATGAGCTGTTCTTCCTTTCTGTCTGACTTGCACCCAAGATAGTTGTTATCTTTGACATATAGTGTTTGTCTTTGCGACTCTAGTATTAAATGAGTTGACTTACTGATTTCCATCATGCAATTAGTGCATCAAAATATGAAATGGAAAGCAAATGTATCATGTATGAGTTATAGGTCATACCCAACTGATTTTTAAGGGTTAATTCCAAAAATCAGGTCATGTACAGAAGTAAATATTCATAAGGGTCGGGAACATAATGCTCCAACAATTAAGGTTGGTACATGAAATGATAAACCAATACCATATTTCTGCCTTTTCTTTGGGAATGCTTTATTTTCCAAGACCTTCATTATGTTTTTTCGTAAATTTATGAGGTGTTGCAAGTTAATAAGAATTTAATTTTCAGCAATTTATGATATGAGGTTTCAGATCCAAATTTTTACTTCTAACTATGAGTGCTATATCATTTACAATAAGGTAGTCTCCCTGCAATTTATTTTGTATGAATATTTTGTGTGCATGCTATATCATTTACAGTATGGTTGTTATGAACATTCAAGTTTTAGTTGTTAGTCTAATATGCTTTATATTTGTGCCTATGCAGCATCAATAAAGGAAGCAGTTCTCAATGGTGTTTCTCTTGAAGATGAAAAAAGAGACCAATTTAACAAAATTGAGCAGGTTTGTCTGTAATAGTAATTATTGAAGTTCATACATGAATAAATGAAAGATAGTTTTAATCTGTTATTTTAAGTTTGGATCTTCTCTAGTAATTAATGATTTCACATAGTCTAACTGTTGGAAATGAAATTTGCAATCATGTTGGGGTTGGCTACCTGAATTATGGTAACCTTTGTCCATAATTATGTGCTAATTCTTTCAATAATCTTCAGTTTTTGTCATTTTTTTCTTTTTCTTTTCTTTTTTTCCCCTTTTTCCTCTTCACTTTTTTGTTAACTTTGCTAATTTTAGTATTAAATCCCTGAATCTATTCATGATGTAACAGGAAAGTATGTTGTTCTGATTAGCTTTTCCTCTTTGTTTTCCCTTTTCAACTGGAGGAAAGGAGTTTGCTTTAACAGAAATTAATCTTAAAGCTCAAAATCTTTATCAATGTCTTTTTTGTTTCATTACAAGCTGGCTGTTGAATTATTGATAATATATTTTAACCATAACCAATGAGCCTTCTGTTGGTGGTCCTTGACTTGTTAATTAGCCTTTTGGAAGTTAATTTGGAATTGATCTGCAGGAACTGGAAAAACTATCTCATAAATTTTCAGAAAATGTTCTGGATGCCACAAAGAAATTTGAAAAGTTAATAACAGATAAGAAAGAAATTGAAGGACTGCCTCCTACTGCTCTTGGTTTGGCTGCACAAAAAGCAGTGTCCAAGGTATTTTATTTCAAAATCTAGTATGTTTATTTTGTTTTTGAATCTATTTCATTCATCAAGTCTAGCACAGCAGATCCTTTTGCTTTTCATTTTCACTTGTTTCATTTCCATATGTAATAACAGGGGAATGAAAATGCAACTGCTGAGAATGGGCCATGGATAATTACATTGGATGCCCCAAGTTTTATGTCTGTCATGCAACATGCTAGAAACCGTGCTTTGCGTGAGGAAGTATACCGAGCTTACGTGAGTCGTGCATGTTCTGATGATTTAGATAATACATCGATCATCAACCAAATATTGAAGCTTAGATTGGAAAAGGCTAAGCTTCTTGGTTACAAAAACTATTCTGAGGTAAGAATCTTTCGTATTTTTATAACATAATTCCTTTTCGTTGGCTGACCAAATTATATATTATCAGGTAAGCATGGTAACCAAAATGGCTACTGTTGATAAAGCATTTGAACTGCTAGAAAAGCTTCGCATTGCTTCCTGGAAACCTGCAGTTCAAGGTATCTCCTTAGATGTGGATTTTTGAGTTGCAAAGGGTTGCTCTCTGTGTGATATCCCTCGTTTCAAACTATCTTCTTGGATATAATTGTTAGGATGATAAAGGTTGCTCTGTATGTGATTTTTCAAGTTTTAGACAAAAACCTAATGATCGGAAGGGTTTTTGGTAATCTTGTAGTGTTTTTATTTTCATATTAGTCATGACATGTTTTTATATAGCCAGCTAGCTAACTAATATGTAGACAGATAGTTGTGCAATATCATAAATCATTGCTTGTTTTGAATAGTAGGTGTCAGTGCTTGGGTCTTTTTTGCCTTATACAGCTTATTCATGATGTTAATGTTTGATAAAGTTTTACAGCAATGAGAGTAGAAGCATTTTGCTTTGATAAAATTGAAAATGTAATTACATGGCTTGGTAAAAATTATATCTTTGTTTGTAGACATAGAAGACCTTAAATGTTTCTCCAAAGGTCAAGGAGCACTAGAAGCTGATGAATTGAACCACTGGGACATCAGTTTTTGGAGTGAGAGGCTTCGCGAGTCAAAATATGACATCAATGAGGTTGAATCTGTCTCTCATTTCTCTCTATGCTATCCAATTTTTTTAGCAGTTATGCTCTTAATGGCTTGTAACTCTGTACATCTTAGATTAGTAGTATCAAAAGTTGTGTGTGAGCACATAATCAATATATTGTTCAGACGTTCAAAAGGAATGTCATTCTGCTTTCTTTATTAATTGTATCATTGAGGTAAAAAGTTTGATATTGAACATATACAACTCTCTTAAGAGTCTTTTTAGATACACTTGCGAATCCACATTACAAAATCTCTTAGTTGCTGAATTGTCAAATAAAAACACGTAATTGACTTCTTAATTAGCAATGCTGATAGTTCGTTTGATATTTTGTCAATTCACTTTTTTTTTTCTATTTTTTTGTTGTTGGCGGGGTGGTAGTTAGTTTTTGTAATCATTATGTGTGATCCGTCTATAATTCCTTAGTTCTACCAGTTCTACAAGGAAACACTTACACGGTCTTTGCTTGCAATTCTACAGGAAGAACTTCGACCATATTTCTCATTACCAAAAGTTATGGATGGCCTTTTCAGCCTTGCTAAGACACTTTTTGGAATTGATATTGAACCAGCTGATGGTTTTGCTCCAGTAATATACATCAACTACATTTTTGTTCTCCGCTTTCTCCCTGTGACAAATTTCTATGTACATCTTGTTTATACTTGCCTTATTGTGCGACAGGTTTGGAACAATGATGTCAGATTTTATTGTGTCAAAGATTCTTCAGGTAGTCCAATTGCATACTTCTATTTTGATCCTTATTCCCGTCCATCTGAGAAAAGGGGAGGTGCATGGATGGATGAGGTATTTTCTAGAAGTCGCGTGCTATCACGCAATGGTTCTGCACCAAGGTTACCTGTTGCCCACATGGTGTGCAATCAAACACCGCCAGTAGGGAACAAGCCAAGCCTTATGACCTTCCGCGAGGTGAGCATGAGCACATGGTTTTTAGTGACATGGCTGTGGTTTTTGCATCTTTAGACAATTTAAATATGGGAGTCCACAAGGGGAACTGTCAGCAGCCTGGTGTTTTTGATATGTCCAGGACCATGGACTGTCTGTCCTAGAGAGCTTTTGGTCAGAGGCAGTGGAAGCTTATATCACTAGTTGACTTATTAGCTTTCTTATGAATTTCTCAAAACATGCATTAGTATGATGAATTATACTGGGTTATTTGTTGTTTGGCTTGTGTATTAAGTCTATATTCTCCTGTCCAAAAGTAAATGATTTCGTCATTGTTATTATCAAAGAAGAAAGCTTGGTCCTTATTTTCACTTTAGCTACTAAACAGATTCGTTTCCCTTCTTAAATCTTTGCTTCCAATTCCTCCAATTTGTCCATTTTTTTAATCTTAATCTTGTACTTGTTGAGGGTATACATTATCTGTTGCAGAGCCACCATCATAGTTTATAACTGCATGCCCCCTTTCAACTTGTTAGTGGCAACTGTTGCAGTCCCAGAACCCCACCTGTGGTGTGGGTTTGTGGATGCACTTAGTTTTACACTTTATTGTAGATCATATTTTATTATGCCACTTTTTGCAGGTTGAGACCGTCTTCCATGAATTTGGTCATACACTTCAGCATATGTTGACCAAAGAGGACGAAGGCCTGGTTGCTGGAATTCGGGGAATAGAGTGGGATGCTGTTGAATTACCCTCACAATTCATGGAAAACTGGTGTTACCATAGGTTATTAATTCTAACTCTAAGCTTTACTCATAATGCTTGTAATGTTGTAGGTTGTTTCACACTATAACTTTTATGTTTCTTGAGATAAAAAAAGGAGAGAAGATAATCAAATGCAAAATAAGTGTACAGGTGCACAATTCAATTGCATCTTCTAGTGTGTCCAGACATGGCCTCACACCATCATCCTATCTGCTCCTGCATAACACATGGTGGTTTTTTTTTTCCCCTTTATTATTATTACTCTGGTGGTTTTCTGATTCTGTAGTTGTAGTTTGATCTAATGTTTATAACATAACAATTAAAATTTCTGAAAGTAATACTCATACAGTCATCCTTATCATTACCATTCTCAGCTGCCAATAGAACTAGGCATGGTCATGGACAAATGCCCATGTTTGAAATTTGGGTGAGATTGGGAGAGCTTTCTGAGACAAGACTCAAGACCAACATCAGGA
This sequence comes from Swietenia macrophylla, assembly GCA_032401905.1. NCBI lineage: Eukaryota > Viridiplantae > Streptophyta > Magnoliopsida > Sapindales > Meliaceae > Swietenia > Swietenia macrophylla. The sequence goes on along the minus strand of CP135586.1, from coordinate 2,287,453 downwards.
CACCTGGACCGATGCTGGGATGACCAGGACCAGTTCTGAGATGCCTGGAACTGGGACTTAAGACTTGACTCAGAGCCACCTGGAATAGGGCGTTAGAACTTGAAAATTGATCTCTGTATGCTTGGGGCCCAGGATAGTGACTTGTCACCTGATGTTGAATTGACTGGAACAGAACGCTCAGAACTCAAGGCCCAGTGCAGAGACCCCCGAGACTGAGACTTGATACCCATCGTCAGCACTTATTGACAGTCTGAGATGCTTTAGACATATGACCAGAGGCACACAAACTTAATCGATTGAGTCTGGGGAGAAAATTTCTTGTCAATAAATAAAAAAAAACAATTGTATTGCCAAAAAATTAGAGTAAAAAATTATTGTTACATTATAATCTATTTATATATTTTACAGTTTTGTAATTATGCGTTGTGTAGAGTTTATTAAGAAAATCATAATTTGTCATAATAGTTTGCATTTTATGATTGTGCTATTGTAGATTGGTTTAACATGCATGCATTTTACATGATTTTCTCCAGAGATACTTTGATGAGTATTGCCAAGCACTATGAAACTGGGGAGAGTCTCCCTGAAGATGTATACTTGAAGCTGCTTGCTGCAAGGACTTTCCGTGCTGGTTCACTTAGTCTTCGTCAGGTTAGTGGATCAAGTTGGTACCCTCTTTGACGTTTTATTTAGGGTATCCCTATTGAAGCTCTTCTTTATCTTTCTTTCTTAATGAGGTATTTTTCTCTGAAAGTGATATTTGCAACCTTTTGCAACTCTGAATGTTGTTTTAATGTTTTGACGAGTGGATTGTGGATTTTAAGGGAATAAGCAGATGCATCATGCAGTCTGTGGTTAATACTTTTGGATTGTAATTTTTCAGCTAAGATTTGCCAGTTTAGACTTGGAGTTGCATACAAATTATGTACCCGGTGGGTCAGAATCTATTTTTGATGTCGATCAAAGGGTCTCCAAAAGAACCCAAGTGATACCTCCACTGCCAGAGGACAGATTCCTTTGTAGCTTCAACCATATATTTGCTGGTTTGTGTGCATATCAAATTCATCTGAATTCTCTCTTCCATTTTAAGATATTTTTTTAATACTGATTCTTGTGAATATCAGGTGGATATGCTGCTGGATATTACAGTTACAAGGTAATTTTTGTTCTTGTGATTATTGTCCAACTAGTGTTTTGCTTCCAAGGGCTGTAATGACAATCCTGCACAAAATAAAATTTTCATCAGTGTGTGATGTCTGGGTGTATTTTGGACCCGACTGTATTCGTGCTTTTGTATATCTCTTTCTCTCCGTATTCATACTTTGCATGCAATCTGAAAGTAGTTGTCTATCTTGCAGTGGGCAGAGGTGTTGTCTGCTGATGCTTTCTCAGCATTTGAGGATGCTGGATTGAATGACATCAAGGTATTCTGCTGAGAAATAGTATCGGACTGCATACCTTGAAATTCATTTTTCTTATTGATGCACATCAATATCATAATTCCTTCTCCATATCACATCTAACATATTTTTGTATTTGTACTGATGATGATACATCAGGGAACTCAATAAAGGGTTCAATTAGACAGCCTATGATATTGTGGTTCCCTGTTACAGTTTTTCTAGTTTGTTTGCTAAAACATGCTGAGGCTCCCCTTATGTTTTAAGCACTTAGATTCCTTTTTTTACCCTTCATAAGTTTGATTATTATGTATTGCTGCAGGCTGTCCAAGATACAGGGCGTAGGTTCCGAGAGACCATTCTTGCTCTTGGAGGTGGAAAGCCACCATTAAAGGTTAGTTAGTAGAATCGGATAGTTCATTTCTGCAAAAAATAAGTGTTCGTTTTTTTTTTTTTAACTTACCATTTGAAATCATTTTCTTATTATGACGCCATGTCCAGGTATTTGTGGAATTCCGAGGGCGTGAACCTTCACCAGACCCACTGCTCAGGCACAATGGTCTATTGCCAGTCACAGCCTCTGCATGAGTTCTCTCTCTCATATTTTCGGGTTTATTCTGATATTACAGCGAGGTGGGCAAGGACATGCTGCCTTGTTCATCATTCATTTCAAGGACAGTTAAAAAAAAAAAAACTAGAAAAATGTTTTCTACACCAGTTATGAGCTATAAATTTAATTATCAAAATGCTCATGTTAACGGGGCAATGTGTTTTGCTTTGAAATAAAAACACTCCAAAGCCTTTTCTTCCTTTATATCACGTGAAATTTCTATTGTACATGCATCTGTGGCATGAAGATAATTTACCCGTTATCCGGGAAATTCGAGGCTTTGTAAATTTAACATCAAAGGACAATCGTAACCCTGTATCTCTGTTCAAGTTTTAGCATAAATTTGAGAGTGACGAGGACAGATTTATGTGGACGCCAGTGTGTAAGTCATTGCAGCTAATCAGCTTTAGTGGTAAGACAGGGATAAGAATTCTTTGGCTCTCTTTAAGCCGCTGATTCCATTTCTGCAGTCTGTTGCTTATAAACCTTCATGCTTTTAATTGTTACACTCTAATCTCTTCAGAAGGAACTTGGAATAAATCAGTACAACTAAATAAGACAATCCTGTGTGAGCGTGCTGTCTGAAGCGGTGTCAAACGAACTGGGCTGGTTCGTAAAAATTAGTCGTGATTCGGACCTGACAAAACAGTGAGACTTGGGCCCGATTTGTGAGCCTGAATCTATTTTGGACCATGAAGAGCAGGTCCATGAGTCTTAATAAATTAAGCCTAAAATTTTTTTTATTAATAAAATACATAGAGTTAATCTACTTGTCTGGCTAATCTGGATTGAAGCATCTGTTTTGTTTGGTACTTCGTGCAAAGCGTTAAGCAACATCATGGTCAAGCATCGACTTACTTAGGGACTTGTCTCATTGTAATAATGCGATATTGGTATGGTATCTTCTTTGAATTGTGATTGATAATGTCCCTTGTTATGGTATGAACAAATTCCTGAAGCATTCTTCTTATTATAATATTTAAGAATACAGAGTGGAGCAATAAAATTAACAGGATCCTGGAATAAGGCAGTAATTTGATTCCAGGGTCTGGATATCCGGGAAATCCGATCTCAGTAGGGATGTTGACGTAATTTCGAGTCAGAGAGAAAATTTTTTGGACTCAAAAATATTTTATTTTAATTTAAAAATTTTAAGTGAAAAAGAAATAAATTTTAAACTTCAAAAAATCAGAAAACAGAATAAAACAAAATGCCGAAATTGCCCATGGAATTGGAAAGTATATAGAAACTGCCCTAACAACCCTAAACCCTTAAACCTCGCACTTTCGCGGTTTTTACACGAGCAAGAAAGCTGCCGCACCAGCCGCCGGAATCTTTAACCAGGATACTGAAATGGAACAGAAACTTGACACCCTTGAGAAAAAGGTGAGCCTGTCTTTTTGAATTTTTCTTTCGCCCGCTGTTTTCTTGCTTATTGAATTTTGTCTTGTCATCGCATCGTTTGCTGTTGGTTCCACAGTTAGTGACGCGGACTAAAGCTTCTAAATGAAATGCTTCGACCGCAAATTTTAGTAGCTTGTTAGTTTTAATTTGTTAGCTGGAAATTACGGCTTTGGAATTTGAAAATTTGGATGTCTTGATAAGTTTTTCCTTTACCTGGTATTGACGTTTTATATTTCTTTAGTCTCTTGTTGAAATTGTCAAGTTGGTTCAAAAGCGCGGGATGCGAGGTACCGCGGGAGGCTGGAAGGACTTCTTAAATGATTACGATAAGAAGTTCGGATCTAGTTTAAGTGATCCAGCTAGGAGGTCCAATGAAGCATTGGTATCTTTTCTAAAGACGTTTACTAAAGAGGATGATTTGAAGGTAATGGATGATGGCAATAAGTGTTTGTTTTGATTCTTTTGAAATGTCTTTATGTATAATATGTCAAGGCTTTGATATATATGTAGATACATGATTCCTTCTTGTTTGCAGTTTATTGCAAAAGTAATGCAATCCCTTTTGAACCATCATGTGCTGGAGCAGTTTAAAAAGATATCTACCATTGATGAATCACTCGAGCAGGTTTGGTCTAGTTCATCTTTATTCATTGATGGGTACATGTGAGAGACATCAACTCATGGCTTGATTGATTGTATTTCAAGTCACCGTGTCTTTGTTTGATAAGCATGATTTTTTCATGTTTTTCTCTTCATAAGTGCATATCCCTTTTCTCTGTATGCTTTTGCAATTTTTTTTTTTATATGCCTTTTTAATGAAGTGTCTGTTTTAGTCCACGCATAGTACCCAGTGCTTTACGTTCCAAAACTTGGTTGTAACTCTTTGCCTGCTGTTAAAGCTCCCTTCTTCTTCTTCTTCTTCTTCATCTTCATTTTTTCTTTTTGTGGGGGTTTTGTATATTTGAGGAAGTATTAAAATCCTTATATTATAAGCTCTTATATACCCCTTTCTAATTTGCGTTTGTGGCAGTGCAGAAGTTGGTTCGCTTAACTCTTCAACACCCACAATACCCTTTATGTTATATGTTCCCTTCATGCGATGAGGTTTGTTGTATGAATATTTCCTCTTTTTATCTAATTTATTATGCAAAATCCAAATTGTTAATTTTATTCGTTACGTTTGTGTTGCTTCAACTTTGGGGAACTAAGTTCATGTTAGAGGGCCCATGTTTTCTTGGGGATATTTGTCAGAGTGTTAATGTGAAGATGATTTACCTCTATTACTTGTGGCTGCAAGTTTTTTTTAAAAATAAAAATCTTTCTCATCTGTCATCATAATCTTTTATTTCCTTTTGTTTTAATTCAGCCCTAATTTGTTTTAATTCAGCCCTAACTTATAAAACCTTAATGGGAACCAAATTTATTCTTCTCTAATGTTCTAGTACTTTATCATATTGTTGGACGTGATAAAAACTATCACATACAACATCTCTCTTGTTGTAGTTATTGACCACTAGCTTCTTAATGGCTCTTTTTTTTGTTCCCCCAATTTCATGTTTTAATATATCAATCTATCTCAATTTTGGCTTTTCTTAGTGAATGATTGTCAGTTATTGACTGCCTCACTGCTTGTTGCCTAAATGCGGTGATCATGCTGTTCTATATTAAGGCTTTAACATTCTTGCTTAATCATCTCCTGTGATGGCATTTTTGGATATAGCCATCTATTTTACATGGTAGATTTAGTTGCTAAATATATGTTACATATTTCACGTGTAACTGTTACTGTGGATGGCTGTAACAGGTCAGAAAGCTCAGGGAGATGAGCTATACAATTGGCATTGTCTACACTTACTGAATACAAATTGCTCACAAAACATCTGGGATTACTATTGCTTATGCCTTTTGATGGGGCTTTTATTACTTATCTGTCGATCTGGGCAAACTAATTAACAACTTTCGACTGGTATACCAGGGTTGGGTGGTTACAAAGCTTGGTAAAAACTCCAAGGTGATGACATCAAACACAATGTATGCTGTTGATTGTGAGATGGTTCTCTGTGAAGATGGTAGTGAGGGTTTGGTGAGGGTTTGTGTCGTAGATCGCAATTTGGAGGTATTAATTGGCTTTCAACTTTTGTGATAATACTTCTCCACCACACAAAAAGGGAATAAAATATTGTCTTCTGTAGCTTGTTAGTTTGGCAGTTTGTGGACCTGTTTGAGGTCCTAGTTGTCCTGCCATTAAGTTACTTTTGGGCTGTAATAGCAAATGAAGTTCATATTTTATTTAGTATCAGATGATCCCTCAGCAACAAAAAATATTGAGACGTAGGGGTTTGGTTTTTCAGGTCAAGTTGGACGAACTTGTAAAGCCTGAAAAGGCCATTGCTGATTATAGATCCAACATCACTGGAGTTACAGCAGAAGATTTTGTTGCTGTTACCTATTCATTAGCAGATATACAGGTAAGATGCCGTTTGTTCTTCTGGTTTTATGAGGTTATACATTGGTGTTTGAAATCATGTGCCTCATTTCGTAGAAAAAAATGAAGAATTTACTCTCACATGGAACTATTCTGGTGGGCCACAGTTTGAATAACGATCTGCAAGGTAAGTTAAGGATCATAATTGGAACATTTGGGCTTTTTTTTTATGAACAATGATGCCAGTTGTTGATTTTGCATGGGGTTATGTTTCTTTTGCATCAATTCTTTGGTTACAGTGCTAAAGATAGATCATCCAAGAGTGATTGACACATCCTTAATCTTCAAATATTCGGACAACTATAGAAGACCTTCTCTGAATAATTTGTGTAAGGCAAGTGACATGAAATTTAGTGTCTACGAATATTGATTTTGCACACATATTCCCACAAACACAAGGATCAACATTCCTTTTATTTTATGCAAATTAGACGTAACTAATGAATTATTAGATTGATGCACTTTGGAGTGCCTTAGATTACATTTGGCATCTGTTATTCCAATGTGTATTAGTTTTAGTGTCATATCTGATCTCAATGACTACAAGTTCATTCATGATTTGTATAAAATAGAAGGAGCTGCTGATTCTGGTCAGTTGTCTCAACACGAGACTTGTGATCAATCTCCTTAATTTTCTTGTCATAAAATCTCATTTGGGACTTCTTTATGATCAACTTAAAAATTTGTCACATTTATGAAAGGAAAGACTCTTCATTATAAAAATGTACCTTTTTAGCAGTTTCTGCTGGGCTATGAAATTCGAAAGGAGGGCGCTCCACACAATTGTCTAGATGATGCATGTGCTGCAATGAAACTAGTACTTGCCGCAATAGATCGTGGAGTTGATAATGCTATACAGTTGGTTCCAGATGATGTAAGTTTAGCCACATGATTGTAGGAATATTTTATTCTGATTGATATTGTCCATAGTCATGATTTTTGAAACTACAGGTGCCAGAAACTGAAAGGGCAAAGTTGCTTTTGCACTGGATACCCACCTATGTGCTTAGTGATGAACTACATAGAGTTATTCCTGGGAACTTCACAATTGAGGTCAAGGTTGAGTATCATCTTATTTTGTCATTTGGTTAATCAATTTGAGATGCTGCACTAATTCTTAATTTGTCAGTGGACTTCCATGGCTTATGCATACACTTTGAATCGGGGTTTACAGGTGTTCTGTGTCCATTGTCTGCATTTCTCCTTAATCATTATAATTGTTTTTTCATCAAATAAAGAGTGAGACAAACAATGAAAGTTGCGCTCTCCTTGTTTGAGCAATGCTATAATAATCATTTCCTTGACCAAACCCCATTAAACTTGTCAGGACTTTTGTTTGGAATTCTGAATTGGACAGAAATTTGATGAGGTAGAATAAAAAGAGTGGTTAGTTGTAGGCCTATGTCTTACCAATTTTGTTCAGACATGACAATGGGAACAGCGGTGTATTGGTTTTAAAAGATTGCAATGTGATAACATATTTATTGAACAAACAATAGAAAGTAATTATATGGTTCAAATCATGATCTGTCTCTTTATTATCATGCTTGGAAAGAAATGAAAACCTTTTTTGTTGAACTGTTTTCATCCATGTGTGAGAATAAATTGTCCAAACTGTAGCAGCTTATTAAGAATAGTTGTCAATGCATCAGATGAAAACTGCCACCATGAAAGTTGAAACTGTCAATCTGGTCATTCAACAACCTGAACTGCCTCTTGCTTGATACTCATTCATCTGGCCATTTTCCTCTCTATGTTCATGTCCATGTTAAGTTTCTAACCTGGTCAATAATTTTCTGTCAGCCACAAAAAAAGGCTCAAGGAGACAACTACTCTGTCCTTGCCATATTTAGCAATCCACAAGAGGCAAATCAAGCATTTGAAAATGCAAAAGGCAACCTAGTCAAGGTATACAATTTAAAGTACTGAATTCGCTGTTATCCTTCTGTGGTGGTTCTTACTTTTTGAGGAGTTAATTATAGTATCAAGAAATTGTTTACTTTTTTCCATAACATGCTGTGGTTATTATTATTATTTTCTGTCAGTTGATAAGAGCAAGATGAGGGTAATTCTGAGACGACAAATTCATATTCTGTTGTGGTAGTTGAAGTAGTGTTCCTGCCAGACATTTTGAATGTATGCCTGCCGAGATGATGTATTATTTTTTGCATGCTAGAGAAAGAGAGGAGAGTTGGCTATCTACACTAGTTATTTGGTAGTTCAAATTTTAATCTTGATATGCTTTATTTTTTCAGGATTCACATGGCCGGCCCCAGAAACTTGTCGAATTTCATTCCAATGCTGGGAAAATTGCCAGTCTCTATGTTCGTAAAATGGCATGTGATGAACCTCCTAACCACATTTTGGTTAAGAAGAGAACTTTCCAAGGTGAGGAGAACTCGGGTGAGTCCAAGAAAATTATGACTGGGCAGATAAACAAAGAGAAGACAATGGCAGATGCAAATCAGTGTATCTGTGAAGATCACCTGAAAGAGATTGAAAGGTTGAAGACGATGGTGGACTCAAATCAGTGTGAAGATCACATGAAAGAGATTGAAAAATTGAAGGCAGAACTGAGAGAAAAGGATTTTCAAATTTCCATGCAGGATAAGATCATATCTGACCTTAAAAAGAAAGTAGTGGAAATCAGAAAGCGCCAAAAGAACAAAGCAAAGTAAACATGGTAGTGGAAAATTTTAGAGGTGGGACACACATACCCCACAAATTTGCCGTCTATAGGGTATTACATCTGCACAGAAGTTTTGGGATAGAATTTGGAACTTAAAGAGGAGAGGGTGGTGAATATTATTCCATTGCTGACAAGAAAGAGGTATTTATTCCGGCTCTGAGTGAAATGAGTTTTCCGATTGGTCTGTCTTGTATTAGATTTTTAACTAGCGAAGGAGAACGCTCATGGAATTTTCAAGAGACTGCAATTCAGATGTTAAGAATGACCGGGGAAGTTAAGAAGAGGGATCGAGGGGTGTTAAGACATGCAGACTCAAGTGAGTGAGTTGCAATCATTGGGGGTTCAATGTTTTCTATTTTAATTCTATTATTCTGTTGGCTGGTACTCTTATCTACTTGCACAAAATATTTGCAATTCTGTTTGTTTTCAGTTTCATTTTCTAAAAGAAATTGAACGCTTGCATTCTGGTGATGTATCTGAACCGGACTGAAAATGATAGGCTGTGTGGTAACAATTCTTCTGTGGCAATCTTCTATTGATAATGTGACATTACTGTGCGCTACTCTGCACTGCACCGGATATCTGCCCAGACTGGTACCAGGGGCATGGCCAATTGAGAAAGGGTCATACAGTGTCATGGAAAAGTAAAATTGTACCTTGTTGAATAAATTTTTTTAAAAATAAGTTAAATAAACAAATTTAATTGTCAATTGGTTTTCCCCTCCCAGGTCTCGCAAAGTTTTGTTAAAAAACGTTAATTATGAGATTATGCACAGGTGTTTCTCGGGCAATTTTTGGCAACAGGGATGTGTCATTCACTTTCATAATCTTCTTCATCTCCGAAGCTGAAAACTGAAGCATCGGCAGCTATGGATTTGATATCACTTGCCCCAGTGTCCATGCTTGGAATCACAAGGCCTGATGCTGCTTTCCTGACCCCATCAGTGGCTGTTTCTTTAGAAACATTATTCACTGTTTGTTCTTCGTTCCTGAGAGACAACTGCCCACCCCTCTGCAATTTATTTTCTGATTCCCCTCCAGAAGCAAGATGAGGTTGCCGGCTCTTTGAACTACCTGCCTCCTCTCCGTCACTGTCCGAGAACACATCATCGTTATCTTCATTTTTAGCCACTTTGCTTGGGTTGGAATCAGCTGAAACTCCACCAGTTGGGACTGAAACTAAGCTGCCATCTGGGCTCTTGCTGGCAGAATCAGTTTTAGGCTTTGTCGGTAGGGTACCATCATAGTCTATCATCACAATCTCAACCTGGAATCCAGGAGAAGGCAATTTTCTCTGCTAGCCACAGCCAATGAGTCATCAAAAAGATAACAAAGCGGAACTGCCTTTTAGCAAGTAAAAATATAAATATACATTGGACATAATATGCTCATTTACCTTGTCAAAACCATCGAGATCAGATCCGTCCAATATTTTTCTGTTCTCAGTCATAGTTGTATTCATCCAACTGCAAGCAAATGGGGGGAAAAAGAGCCGCCAAACAGAAAATAGAAAATGTTATCTGCAATCTTGAGAAATATTAGTATGCAAACCAAAAAAGAAATAAAAATAATTTAAAAAAAAAAAGAAGACAAGGAACAGGAAACAAGAAAGAAATGAAGAAAACAAGCTATATCACATTCTAAGTAGAAAATTAAATTCCTATTACTTTTAAAAAATAATTAAAAGAAAGAAAAAAAGATACATGTTATACCACATTCTAAATAGAAAATAAATTCCTAGGAAGTAAAACAAATACTTGTATACGAAACAAATTAAGTTAAAAAGTAAGGGGATTGTCTCGGGCTGTAGCTCATTGATCTGGTCAGAATAACACAAAAAGCTGATATATCATTTCAGGGTAATATCCCAGAATTTTTCACAAACAAGACTTCTCATTTAGTAATTAAAGAATGTAAAACAATGTAAAGTAAAAAGGCAGTTCACAGACCAATAGAAATCTCCTTGACGGTCACGAAAATGGATTTTGAAGTCTCCCACCAATTCTGTTAGACCAGGCTCCCCTGGCAAAGCAAAAACCACAATACCTTTCTTTGGTGATCTAATCCAGAAATCTTCTGGCTGCAAATATAATATCAGTGGGCTCAAATCAGATATAAAAATGTTATTTATGCACTCACAAAGATTAAAAAGTAAAACTAACAGGATAAACTATAAACAGATTACAGAAATAAACATTTACCATTAAATCCTTAGTTTTCGGATGTTTCCTCGTGGAGAAAACAATTCCTGTTGACGAAGGAAAACATCTACATATTAGTACGGTTAAGAGTGGCATGAGACAGTGAAAGGCAAAATCAGATAATGTTTGAATTTTCTATACAAACTTCCACAGATTTTTCTGCAAGCTTCGCTACACGTTGTCAAATTAAGAAAGGAATTACAATAGACACCATTCCTCTCCAAACAAGCATTGGTTCTATATGATCTGAATATGGATGTAGTACAAGTGCAATTTGGATAAGTCATGTATGCAACAAAAGATCATGGGAAAGCAAAATAGCTCTATTAGAGTATTCTGAAATAGAACTTTCTTTTAACAACAAATATGAAAGACCAAACAACCCACAGTATCATGATATTTTTAAAACATTGTTGCATACCACTATGATTAGAAATAGTTATAGATGGCCTGATCCAATAAGGGCATCGGAGAAGCCGAAATCCCCTAAGCATGCACCTGTACCATCATGATTTTAGCAAAAGCTTGATGGTTAAGTTGAAGCATTTGAGAGAGAGATCAGTGTTGTACCTTCGTGCTGGCTGAATTTCTCCATTGAAATATGTTAAGATACGCTCAAAGTATTTGACATACCTCTAATGAATGTAGAAAAATAAAACATTACTTGTTATAATGATGTAAAAAGATTTAGTTAGAATATAACATTTCATAAAATAATGACTGACAATCTGACTTGGGAGAACTAGAGCTTTGCCATCGACACATCTTTTCTGGTTGTAATAATCAATGGCCTCCTCTGCTGTGGGGAAGAACTGCAAAGAAGGCAGAGATGGTAATAATCAAATCTTCACATGACTAAAAACCAAAAGAAGTGATGAACATTTACTAAAAGAAACCCAGGTTTAATGGGTTGATGAAAAAATATTACCTTAAGGAATAAAAGAAGGCTACAAATCATTAATCCTGTTCTGGCCATACCAGCTTTACAATGAACAACAACCACATTTAGAATATCCTCCTTCAGCCATGAGTATGCACTTTGACAAAACGAGGATATGAGTTGAATAGGGGGACAATTATGGTCATCAAACGGGAAACATGCAAGCTGAAAACACAGATAAATCATGCATAAGCTGGAAAAGCAATATCCCAGAAAAGATGATAAACAACATGAAGCTCAGACTCAGATTTGTCAATTTCTAGAGCATTCTTTATTGGTCATATTATTCTAAACCCAAATGCGGAGAGAAGTAGATAAAAATGTAATTGACGCTAATTTTTCTCACTTTCAGTTTGCACAGATCTTTGTTACTCACAAAATGATATCAACAAAATATAGTATCTATAATTCAGCAAGATTTGGATGTGAAAATAATGTATTATCTCTGACATGACAATTATAAAACTATAAATAGCAACAATAGGTTTTTGTTTCATCTGCACAAGAAAAACTAGAATTTGTTTATGAGATAGCCAAAACTTATTAAAGATGAAGCACAAAGTGGTTGCCTGTCCAACTGTTTGATTCAAGTAATAAGCTCTATCAGAAACAGAAAATTCCTACTTTCAAACAGTCATGGAGTGTATTCTGGGCCATTTTTTAAGAAGCAATGATGACAAAGTACCCATTTCTTCCAAATGACTTACAAGTTATTATTATCTATGATCTGACATTGGAAACTTTTTCATCTAGGTTTCAGATGCATATCTTACTCTTCATCAGAATGCCTTTAAGTTTCATGAATTAATAAAACAGGCCACATTTAAAATTTGGAAACTTTAAACTGTTAATACTTGTGGCACTTTATAGAAGTCATTTTAACAATAACTTGGAATATTCCAATCCTTGTACTGGGAAGAAAAATTTAAAGCAAAACAGAACTGGCATACAAATTGCAGGACAACCAGAAACCAATAAAGACAAATTAGAACAAGTGTGATGTCCATCTCATGATTTGTTAGTACTGAACAAATAGCAATCAATTGACACCTGAGTAGTTATGAAATGCAGTAGTCTAAATTTGGCATGAAAATTCAGGCTTCTCAAACTTTTTTCGATCAAGCAAAATGCACACACCCAACACATGCATTGTGGATGCACACAAATAAATATCTAGATACATGAAAAAACATGCACATGCATATCCTCATGGTCCATGATAATCTGAGAAACAAAGAAGGAAATTAAAGATGAAAAACATACCTTCCCTTCAAATAGTGATGCATCATACAACCGCTCAGAGCAAAGATTATACACCTTGTATTTTCCCTGCAAAAGAAATGTTTATTGTATTGGACATGGAATTTTCAATAAAAATTTGACCAAAGTTAAAAATGATTGGATTAAGGCATTAGGCTTGGCAAGTTGACATTGGGCTAGAGACAAATTAACATATGCTCAATCCAGAAGCTTTGAACATATAAAACCACAGAGGTAGGCACCACAGGAACAGATACAATGAAACCAAATAATCCTTTATTTGAAGACACCTAAAACCATTTTAAGACGAAATCAAACTCCAGCAGCACACACACACACAAAAGAAAGAAAGAAAGAAAGAAAGAAAGAAAGGGGAGAAAAAACAAAATGATGACTAACGAAATAAAGGTTAGGCTTAGGGCAACAAATTGGCTATTCCCCTCTTTCCAAGGGGACAGGCAGCATGCTAAAAACAGACTATAAGAGCATTTATTATTCCATGCTTAAGACTGAAAAAAAGTTACAAAGGTGTACTTTGATTTTTTATCTCCAACAATTCTGATTGTTGCATCTACTAGTTCAGTATCTAGAATAAGACAAAGCAACCATTCCATCTATCAGAGCATCACAGCTACCAGCCAAAGCCAATGTCATATGATACCCCACACCAATTTTAACTTTTAATTTAATGGAATAAACCATATATAATATGCCTGTACTCCAACATGTATACATAACCGCATGAAATGGATGGATGGTATTCTTTCTCACTCAGTGCTTGGGCTCTATTTGTTCCACGCATTCATATTGTGGTGGTGCAGCAATTAAATATGAGAGAGTTTGCAAGAACTTAGACTCCACTGAATTAATCAAAAATCCATTCATTATTTGTGATTCTTGAAATTGTATATATACTTCTTTGTAATTTTTATTCTTTTTTCCCAGCAATGGAAACTCAAAAACCATATTTAAACCATTTTGCCTTCAATTCTTCACAGAATTTATGAAAAATGAATTCACAATTTTTTACGATGACCTAAAAGTGATGAATTCTGTTGTGGCTCAGTGCCAGCCATTTGCAACCTTTGAACTGAGACAATATAATACCTTGTGATGAGTCTCAAAAAACTTGATTACTTCTTCCATGTGATTTCTATAAAAGCCCTGCATAATATGTTCTCATTATAACTTTTTAATGTAAAAAAAATAAAAATAAAAATAAAAAAACACTTTAACAAATCAAAATATCCTCATCACTAATGTTCACCTCAAAATATCCAAAAAACCCAGAGCTTATATCACCAGCTGGGAACCCCATAGCAATAATATTTTCAGTGATATATGTCATGTCCAAATCAAATTCTCCTTCCTGTACATTAATCATAACATCAAGTTGAACATGACTAGCAATATAAAAAAAATGCACTGTAATTAAAAGTGAAATGGTAAACAATGTATGTATTCTAATTAAAACTTAAGACCATCAATTTAAACAAAAATATACCAGCATTACTTACGCAGATAAGCTACCTGATATCTTCGTTTGTTTTGAGAGACAATATGGCGTGCCTTGACCTGCACTGCCTTTACCGCATTCCGAGAAGAGTCAACAATACCTTTTTTGAATGAATCAAGAACACCACTTGGGCCTGTTGTTGAGGTGCCTCCAGCACTCTTGTCTGCTGCAGGAGTCACAGAGGGCAAACGCAATCCAAGCTCACTAGTGAAACGTGCAAATGGTGACAACCGAGCACTTGCAGTCTGTGAGTTCTCTTGTGGGGGTGACACAGGCTGTGGAAATTTCAAATTTTTAGCCCAAGACGATATGTTTGAGGGAGATAACACAGATAGTGGAGATTCACGAGCAGAAACATTGCCCCCAGTCTGAGTGCCTGCAGTGAGATCAACATCAGGAGCATCATGGGGAGCTCTAACATTCAAAGCTTCAGTGTTGGAAGCTTTAGCAGTTGTTTCAGCAGTAGTTTCAGTATTGGACGCTTTGGCAGGAGTTTCGGTGTTGGAAGCTTCATCAGGAGTTTCAGTGTTGGAAGCTTCAGCGGGAGTTTCAGTGTTGGAAGCTTCAGCGGGAGTTTTGGCGTTGGAAGCTTCATCAGAAGTTTCGGTGTTGGAAGCCTCGGCAGAAAACTCAGTATCAGGAACTTTAGCAGGAGATGAATCAACTTCAGAAGGCTTAGCAAACGGTTGAGAAGCTGAGTTGGCAGAATCCGAATCCATCCCACTACCCTAACCTGTCTAAAGACTAATCCTGATTAAAGACGTGATAATTCAGCTTCTAAAATGATCACTACCCTGAAATAGGAAAAATACATATGGTTTAAGACATTAAACTAAAGCAAGAAGATACAAATACCTTAAAAGAAGAGATGAAAAAGATAATTCTTGCTCTATCTATATAGAAATACTAAGGCACCCAGCTACTTGATACATCAACCAACTGATTTTACTTTCTAGAGATGATAATTATAAATCCGATTCACAACAGGATTGATTCACGTAATTTTCTTTTCTGTATTTTAACACGCACACACAATAAATCAATACTATATAAATATGGCATTCCAAACAGTATATAACTTTCCATAACATCAATTCACGAACATTAAAATTCAACACAGAGATTCGCATCGAAAATGCCTACGCATTACAGCAAACAAAGAGAGATCTTGCACTCAAATGATTCCAAATGAAATTATCAAATTCCTGAAATGCATTGCAAATATAATCACGTTATTAATTGGATACATAACTTGCACGGTTGTTGGAAGAGTATTGAATCACTCACCAGAATTTGAATCGCGAGCTTGACTCGAGCTTTCGGTTTTCCGCAAATCGTAAAATGGCAGGAGATCGAGAAATGTAGCGCGTGATCTGACAACAAAAGCGAAAAAAAATGAAAGTACGAGTTAAAATTTCACTTGATGCAGCAGCATTTCAATATTCAGCGATAGCGTCTGTAGTTAAAGATGAGAATGAGAAGATGGACATGGAACGAACCTCGCTTCTTGCATAGATGGTGGTGTTGCGCAAATCAAAAACACGCGCTCTCGCCGCTCATATCATAATCTTCCAATTTTGCATGCTAACCAATTCCGGTTCATATGAGAGATGGGCCCATTGAGCCAGCCCAATTTTTTGTTCTAAAAGCCCATCGTACTTCTGGGCGCTAACTTGCATTGCAATATTATGATTATGTTACGAAACTGATGTACATCCCATTTAATCATTTTAAATTTTGTATTAATCAGCTTCAATTAAGTAATTTAATAATAATTAATAAATATATTATAATAATTTTTTATTTTAAACGACGTTTTATTCGTTAATTTAATAATAATTTATGGATAAATTATGTTTTATATTTTCATTTAAACATTAATAATCCATCAAAATTGAACCATAAAATTATTAGCCACTCAAAGAGCATATATACTAACCCTCAAAATAAGCCGGTATTGACCGGTCCCTACATTTCAAATAAATAAAAAACTCCAGTCCGGTTCATCGGAACCGGTCAACAACATTGGACTGAAGCATAAACCCATGTACGGAGCCGAACCGAAATCAAAGGAGCCCTTCTTGGCTGCCACCTGCCTATCCCCGACGCTTCGGACAAAGAGAGTCAAGTAATGGAAGCAGCAGCCTATTGTAGCCGAGGCTAACAAAATGCAGACACGAAAATGAACCGAATTTGAAGTAAAAGGAAAAAGTCTCGGAAAAGAAAAGGATAAGCCACCAGTGGGTCCCGATGGAAGCCGTACCGTAAGCCAGTGCCGTAGCCGCAGACGATCGCTCCTCTTCATTATCATCATCATCGTCAGTTTCTACGACGGCAGCTATCGCGCGGTGTAAATACAATGTGTCGCGGGGGTACCAGCACTTGCTGGACAAGTCTGTCCCACACGTTCTCTACCGTTGGCTGACCTGTTTGGCCGTGGTGTTAATCTACGCCGTGCGCGTGTACGTCGTCCAAGGGTTCTACATCATAACGTACGGTCTCGGCATCTACATGTTGAATCTGTTGATGGGATTTCTCTCTCCGCAGATCGATCCGGAGTACATCGATGGCGCCGCGCTACCTACCCGCGCATCGGACGAGTTCAGGCCGTTCATTCGTCGCTTGCCGGAGTTCAAGTTCTGGTAGGTTTGATTTTTCACCTTGAAAAATTCTAGGGTATTTTTTTACATCTGTTTTTTTATTGGATTCAGTCAATCAAATGACAAAAATAAGGCATGTTTGCTTGATCATGAAGCCAAGTTACTCATCGGGATTCATATAAATGTGGGTGTATGATGGATGAGAAACTCGATAATTATGTCATTGACTAACAGAAATTTTGGAAAAACTAATTAAGGGGAACTTAATCGTGATCCAATAATAATTTTTAGAAATTAGGATGTAAATTTTTGTTACACAATCTGCCTTACTAAGATTGTATGAGAACTATATTTGAAACAGTATAAATAGTTATTTTTTTAAAATTCTTTACCTTAAAAACAAGGAATTGTATTTGAATTGCAAATCAAACAGCTTAAATATTGTTATTTTAACCATTTCTGTTGGTGGTATGTTTTCCACTGATTGTTCTTTCGAAGGGAGGAAGACATTCAGTAGTTTAGGAGAAAAGTTAAGAACAATTATAAGCATAAGACAAGCCAAAGATGAGATTGCGGTATCTTTTCTAAAACTTTTATTTTTATACCTAGTAATCCCTCGACCATTATATGTTCAACAAGTTATAAACCGAGAATTATATCACATCCTAAAACCAGTCAGTAAACACATGAGATATAAATACCCCTGGTAAGTGGTCCCAAGGAGCTAGAGATGTTCAGAAGCTTGAGATGTTCGAGTTTTTTATTATTTATTTTTTCATAATTCCACATACCTGTTTAAATATTTTTTCCTGGTAACAGCAAATGTTATCAAAGGTAGATTGATGGTCCTAGAAATTATGATGAATTGCTTCTATTTGAGACAGCTATTATTAGAGGTGGCTGTGGAAACAACATATGACCTGAAGAAAATATAGAAAAATCTGAGTGTCTTTCTTTCCATTTGTACAGTGCAAGGCAATTGGAATCAATTATGTCAACAATGAGCTGGTTTTTTCATGATGGATAAATTCATATTATATTCTCATTCGACTGTAGCACTCCTATACAATTCACTCTTTTGGAACCTGTGCTATAGAAATCTTATGTAAATGTTCTTATCTGTTGATGGTAGTATCTATCCTTGATTTTTAGATTTTATGCTTTCCTAATGTGGGAAATTTTTTTCCATTTAGAAACTGCTTTATTCCAGTTATTTGGCTTGTCAATAAGTTTATTGAAGTTGCCCCATTTTCCTCCTTCAAGGTTCTGTATCACGAGGTCCTTCTGCATTGGCTTTGTGATGACATTCTTCAGTGCATTTGATGCACCTGTTTTTTGGCCAATACTACTTTTCTACTGGCTGATGCTATTCACACTCACTATGAGGAGACAGTTTATGCACATGGTCAAGTACAGATATGTACCATTCTCTTTTGGAAAACAGGTATCCTTAAATTTATTCTGCATTCTTATTGCATTTAGCTTGTTTTTATGTGTCTTTCTCTATATATTGTTGATGCACATTCTTTTGAGTTAATACATATTTCCTCTTACAGCGATATGATGGCAAGAAGACATCTTCAACTGAGGCAATTAGCGTTCCTAAGGATTGAGGTCATCAAGTAGAGAAACTATATGTGCACCTTTCGAAGTCAGCACGTGCAGAGTTGGCCTATTCTTTTTTCTGCATTCTTTGGTTGACTGGTGAGTGCTTTCAAAGATGTGATAGTAAAAGTTGTCATGAGATCTTGTTTTTTTGGCACATTGGATAATTTTTGTGTCCCAGAGATTATTACTGAGCAAGCTTTCATAGGTCCGGTACAAAATTAGAGTAGGTAATCAAAGTGGTTGCTAGTGTTTTTGTTCTTCCCCATAAAAGATCCTTTTGTATAGAAGGGACATGATACATTTGCTAAGAAGTTGATACACTAACTTCGTGATGTATTAAGGAAAATGGTGGTCGAAATGTACAATTGGATTGATTACATTAAAATTTAGTTTTCAATTATATTCCTAGTTCAGCTGATAATGTCCTTTTCTCATTGGCATTGCATACTTGAAAAGAAAAACCAAAGTAACTCCTCCAAGCTATTGCTCATTTATTTTTTCTTCTTTGATAGAGAATGCTTGCCTTATTATTGATTCCACGGAAGTGATAATTTGTATATAACTACAAGCAGCTATGCAAACTACTTTTATGTTAGTTGATGAGATACTTTGCCATGAGTGGCAGGGGGCACACAGTTGTTACCTGATGTTGTTCGCTTACTCGAGAGTATTTTCATCCTTTATCATAGAGTAGCTTGGACGGATTATTGGTGAGGTTATAGCTCACGTTGTACTGATAAATTGTCATGAGCTCATATAGAAGAGTTTGGCTGCTTATTTCTTTCTCTTCAATGTCTGCAAGGTGGGTAAAAATAGCATTTGATCGAAAATAAATTGTCTCAAATACTTCTCTCTGTTATACTGAATGTGTATTCAAGAAATGCATGGTAAGCGTTGTAAACTTGGAGAGGAGAAGGCAGTTTAATCAGAAAATAGATTGCAAATAATAAATGATGAGATTGATGCAAAAACAATCCTGTAATTAGTCCCATGAAAGAACCAAAAATCTGGACGTGTCATTGATGTGGATGTAAGATATTCTTTCCAACTGAAGCAAAAATGTTAAGAGAAGGAGCTCACTGGACTCAAGAAAGTGGCTTGTAATAGCCATAGACGCCATAGAATGTCTGTGAAAAAGTAAGGAACAACAAAATAGCGGCAGCAACAAATGATATGATGGCCCAGGGATTGTTGAAGTATTTATGTCTGAGGCTTGCACGCCAAGCATTCCATCTGTGATTGTAATATCGGTTTATATCTTCAGACAGTTGGGAAAGATAACTGTCATTGATATCAAAAACCACCTCTTCACAGAGGTGGTTGAAGAGGTCTGCAACTTCAGCATCACTGCCCAACCAGTGCTCGACAATGCCACAGTAATGGAGGTATCCGACATCCTCGGGCGAGTTGATCAAATTGTCCATGAAAAGCACATAGGATGTAATGTCGTTACTGCAATCAAAATGACACTGCTCAAATGCAATAAGATTGAGGAAAAGTGACTTTGTACCATCATGGATGAAAAGCCTTGGAATACTGAGAATCCCATTCTTGAATTTTATGTCCCAGAAACGATCAGTCTTCCTTTTCCTGAACTTGACACCAGCCTCTCTGAGTTCTGTCACACAATGTATCAACTGTAGCCTCCTTTTATCTGCCACGCGATTAGCATTTGACTGCGGCTTTATACAAATCCTAGGCCCTGAGCGCAAGAGACTTCTGCGGAAAACATCAAGACAATGAAGATCACCTTGATCCGATGAAGGGTCAAAAGTGTTTGCATCTCTTATAGAGGACTCCAATTTGTTTCTGTCCTCTTTCGTTAATGGCTCATCTGTTGGCATTAATGGATCGAAGAATCTGAGTGCTAGTTTGGCAACAGGTCCTTTCTGGTCAGAATCACCAAACTGAAGTCCAAATAGCCGATCAAGTATGAAGAGTGGAAGCTGGTTCTCTAACAATATCATGTCTCTCTGAATGGAATGCATAGATCCCCTCATGGCAAAAACAGGATCGTTTCGAGGATAACCTAGATTAGTAAATCCCTCATCAGTTCCACGAAAGAGCTCAAGCACAAAACAGCCATCAAGAACCATCATCTCTACAAAATCATTGCTGCTGAGATTAATGGGACCTTCATAGCGAGCACGAGCTTTTTCTTCAATTTCTTTTATAGAGTTAAGATAAATATTTATGTCCTGATTGGAACGCTTGAGGACACGATGAAGGGAACGCCACTTATGGCGATCCATTTGGCGTAGGCGTTTCTTGCCGTGGTGGTAAGGCCCCAAGGACACAATCTGGGGAACATAGGCCCTGTCATCTCCTCCTCCTTTCAAGTGTTGAGGGACTTTATATATGCTCAACTTTGCCCATAAACCTGCTTTATCATCTTGGTGAGCTTGCTCAAGTTTTTCTTTGATGGACATCACCCACTCAGAATCGGGAGAAGTGGCTGCATCTTCACAGTTTTCGCCATCTTCTCTGATCACAATCTGCACGCTGTCTGATGGTGTCTGCTTCTGTTTCTGCAGTTGCTGTTGAGGTCGTTCTGGCAATTCAACCAATCCGGAAGAATCAGACATTCTTGGTATTCCAGATTCTACAGTTTCTCTGAGTTTTAGAGTAATGAGATACCAACTCAGAAGCTCTTTGTTGAACACAGCAACCATTTTTTTGTTTCTGGAACTTGATAGATTTGATTTGGCCTCAAAAACTGCATACCAAGCACAGCACAATTATTTATTCCTCAAACTCAAGATAGACTCTGAAAAGGAAAAGTTATTGCACAAATTATACATCCTTTATTCGATGCCTTAATTGACTGAACCAAAGGTGTAGCCCGCATGCATAGCTCCCTTGTTTTCTAACAACAAATATCGGATAACTTTTAGATAAAATGTTTCATTCTCAAGCTTAAAGGCAGTTTTCCTTTTCTTTTTTTTTTTTTTTCATTCTATGCCTTTTTGTAATTCCCACACAAAAGCAGCCTTAAAAGGCAGGAAAAGCTACAAATGATCATTGCCGTCGAAGAGAAAATGTAAAAGCTAGAAAAAGCAGCTTCTTGAAAAGCAGACAAAGGCAAGTAATCTGATTTAAAGTCCACGTTTATGAAATACGTATTCAGTTCAAAGCTAAAGAAAGCAACTTGTTACCGTACGATTATTATAATTACAAGGACGTAGTTTTTCCAAAATTTTGCTTATCATACAGCTGGAAATCCGGGTTGACCCACAATAAATTGAAGTTGGACTTCTTGCACGTGTAAAATGCAAGAGGGGTAGTGGAGCAGAGAGCTCCATTTATGCACTCATGTGGGAAATGAACTGGATAGATGCTAGTGGTGGGGGCATGGGAATTTAAAACGTGCCTTCTCTTAGCCATGACATGCCCATCACAACTTGATTGAGCAGGCGTCTCAAGTCTGCCTTATTCATCATAACAGCTTTTTAAGATTTAATTACTTAAAACTAGGCCCTTTCCCCTTTTTATACCATAAATCAGAAGAAGAAAGAGGTTTAAAATAACCAGAACAAATGGCTCAATGATAAAAATATTCGAACAGAACTAATAGGTATAGCTTGTAGACGATGTTTATATTTGAGATATACCCTCTCTGATCGAAGATGGAACTGGGAATTCTTCAATGATAAACTAGGAAAAAGAAAAGGAGAGCTCTGATATTTAAGCATGTTAGTCTATCATGGATGAAAGCTGTCTGATGGATCTCAACTGTTTGCCAAAGGGAAGTGTTCTTCATTTGATCACATCTGCTTTCCCCAAGCAGGAAAATGTGGACTGTAATTCAAAATTTCAGAATACTTGCTGAGTTAAATTTTGAGCTTCGTATGTTCTTCAGTTGAAGATGACGTGGCAACTAGTTTACTGATGATGAAGTGGCAGCAGTTCATTGGTGCTGATATGTATTAGTTAACTGTAATAGAAGAAGTGGGTAGCAGAATATAAAAAGCAGGGACTTGGTTCGAAGAGAAGAAGAGAAAAAAACGAAGGAAAGAAAGAACGAGTGAGTTTGAGAGGTGGTCAAGTTCAATTGTTTCTTGTAATTTTTCTCAGTTGAATAAAGAATTCAAGTCGTTTTTTTTCTGGGAATCATCTTTCTATTCTAGTTCTGTTCTGCATTTATTGCTTTTTGCGTTCGTTAAGTTTTTCCATGTTGGGTGTATTGTTTGTTGATTAAAATCACTGTATTGAGAAAGCAATTAAGGATTCCCAGCCTCTGGAAATTGAAGAACTACTCTCATGCACACCAGGTGTTTGTAAAATTGATTCCCGTGGGTTGAGTTCAGTTTAACAATAACAGAAAACATGGCGCTGCGTGACGTTTCTTGCGGCAACTATTCACCAAGTTACATGATGATAGTAATTGAGTTTACATTGTTATAGACTAATCTTACTGGTGGATATGCTTCTCCTCCTTTTTATGTTGACTGTTCTGTTTAGCTTTAGTGTGAAGTTGAGTTATTAACCAACATCGGCAGCCATGACCCATGATGACCAAATGGAAACTATCTTATTGATAACGCAAAACCTAATGATATCTTTCAGACAGCTAAGAACAAGGTCCCATTAAAGAGTTACTTCATTAAGAAGCATTCTGCCAGTTATTAAAACTCTATCGGGTTTTCTGTAGATTGGGGGGGGAGAACAATTTAGAATGTTTTTGCGATTGAGGTATTGTGATTTTCAAGAATAGAACCAGTGCTAGGCTATCAAAGTTAAGATGAAGCACATTCTTAAACATGTTACAACAATACTGGATTCTTTTATTCTCTCCCGAACTCCTGTTTTAGGCAGCTTTAAACTGGTAATTACGTCCCATCTCAACAACTTAACCAAGGAAGTTCTGAAAATAAACTTGATTCTGCCTTTTTAGTACTTGGAAAACATGAGGTTTCCGAACACAAGATGGTTCAAGCATATGCTACAATACTTGCATACGTGTGACAGAAGCTCATTATGATCAATGCATATTATATATATATATATATATATATCCCTCAAAAAGGATCACGAAATGGAAGTTGGCTAACAATTGGCATATGCAGATAATGAAATAGCTACTTTGAGAAAGCACTTCATAAATTGAGAACAGAATTTGAGAGGAAATGACATTGAATGACAACCATATCAATCTAACAGACATTCTTTGACCAATGAAAAGCTATGTACAAAACAGGTCATTCAAATAACATAATGGCCTGCTCGGTCCCTGGCAAACTTAGGCCAAGAGGGAATAGAGGGCATGAAGTATAATCAACTAAGCGACAGCACAATCACATTAAGCACCATTCTTCTATTTTTATTTAAAGCACAAGTTAAAAAGACAAAGATGTTCAAGCACTGTTGTAAGGCTTAGCAGAGTTTTGGCTAAAGGTACTCTTGACAGGGTAAGAAGCCTGCATCGCAATTCCACACGTGCCAGTGTATGTATCCAACACATTACGCTGCAATTTTACATATCCGCTTTCACCCCAGGAGTTCCGCGCTAGCCACTAATATACACCGTTTTCTGTGCCATATCCAACGACAACGACACCATGGTCTGGTGCTGATCCACACTCTCCAGAATTCAGTGAATTGCTGAATATCGCATTTTGTTTTAGAACAGATTACTGTTAGATTGATGTGAAAAACCAGGTAACTCACCGACTCATAGAGTTGAAAGGCCCTGCCACTCGCTTCAATTGCAACACTCACAGGCTAATGAGCCACAGCTTTCTTCAACGACTTCTCAACGAAAGGCAAGACGTCCTCGTACCCATCAATGCTAACAACTTTAGAATTCTTCTGCAAAATCGAAAATTTCAAAATACGTACAGGGCTACAAAAGAAACTGAAGATAATGGTCAGAGTTAGAGAACTTAGTACAGACCCGAGCTGGGTCACAATGACTGTCAACGCCAAGGTAAGGATAGTCTTGTTCGGTGTCCAAGCCACTATTTTTTATGATGAATTGGAAGGCGTAGTCCATGAGACCGCCATTGCATCCGGTATTGTATGTTCTGTCAGAGTCTATGAGTTCTTGCTCTGATAGAGAGATTAGCTCGCCAGTTACTATCTGGTTTATTCCTTCTACGGCAGCTACTTTTGAGAATGCCCAGCAACACCAAAACAAGGCAAGTTCGTTCAACATTTTCCGGGCACACAAGTTATTCTAGATTCAATCTAATCTAATTACAGTGGCTAATTTAATTTGAAAAAATCGACGGGACCAACAACTGAACCAAGTTGTAACCGGTGGGGTTCTGTCCAAGAAAAAGAGCGTGCCCAGTTCTTAAATCAAGCAAGATTTACAAATGTGCCTCATCTGGGCTCAAATCTGTACTCACAAGTCTGAGCTTAGCCCACATAACGTCACTGTTTCTAGTTTAGGAATTAACATTCCCTGACCTGCAAGAGTCCTCGGATAGGACCTACGTGGTTCCAACAAAGTCTAAAACTGCGACTCTAGTAGTTAACTACCATTCTGCCGCCCACCATACCCAGTAGCTAGCCCATCAATAAAGAGCCACCAATTTTCATGATCACTAGCCCCCGACGTTGAGCCTGAGAACCGCACATTCATGTCTTCTTTATTTATATGATTTCATACACCAAGCGGTGGGCTCACCAACTGTACCTCTTTTGCCCCAGATTGCATACGCTACCCATGGAGGGAAAGAATTGAAAGAGCCTTAGATATATTTTGAATCCAATTTTAAAACTGTATACCTCATATCTCTCATTTTGAATGCCGGATCCAGCTAACAGTCTAGTATGGCTAATATAGAAGATAGATTAAAGTTCTTTCTTAACTTTTTTTTTATTTTTTTATTTTCAACTTTACTAGATATTAATATTTAATAAAATTAATAATAAAAAATTTGAATTATACAAATTAATTTTATATTTTATTATATAAATTAAAATTTTTTTAAAAAATAATATAAATTATTTATTATTAATTATACTATTTATTAAGAAAAAAAAATCCTAATCTTATACAACACAACACAAGAATCCCATCTAAACTAGTCTGCCTAACCTGTTGAGGTTGAGATCCACAAACTTCACAAGATTCTATTAAGCAACAGAAGCATATTTTCGCATCCATGGTCAATCAATAGGTGAGTTACTCTACGGATATAAAGGACAGATAATCTGAAATCTGACCTGTGTTCTTCAAATTTTGAATATTAAAAGTATCTCCAACTTTTTTTCTTTATAGGCTAAAAATGGCCTGGAAAACTAAAAGTAACTTGGAAGGGGGAAAATGGTGTCGGTTTCAATGGGCTTCCTTCCAAGTTCGGTGGATTGAATTCTTTCCAGAAAGCAGAGAGAAAATTTCCAGCAGACTGATCTGATCTTTTTTTTTTTTTTTTGGTCTCGGCAATGAATGAAGATATTAGTACAATGGGTATCATTTCTACCAAAACCAGCCAACAATTGAACAACACTCTGCAATTCCTATCAAATCATTTGTATAAAATTTGAAGCATGTAAGATATAAGCCTGCCTGAGTAACAATGCGGCAGGTCTTAGCTGACATGCATCTTCCATGAAAACATGAACCCAATCACCCGAACAAAAAATTAAAGGAAACAATAATGCAATACTTAAAGACCTACTTGAACTGCAAGCGGCACGAATCCAATGGACCAACTGTAAGATGTGCCTTCTTTTATGTACCCCCCACCTGGTGTGACCATCTGCATGTCTGCCTCAGGATTTAAATTTCCTGGGGCTGAAAGCCAGCGCTCCAAATTCACACAGTATAAATATTGTGAATATCCCTGGGCTAATATTTCAATGTTTCTCAGAATTCCTTACAGAAACCTGTGTGTCTATCACTTTTGCTTCATGCTTTCTCTTACTTCGAGAACTGCGTTTTGATCTAGAAGATCTAGTCTTTGTGGTATGCTTGACTGTATGCTCTTGGATGCCAACCACAGCTTTGTCGATAGAGGGGAGTTCAGGAGGAGCATCTGGCCATGGTGAACGTTTTGATGGGACAGTGATCTCCAAGGGTGGATCAATTATCCATCTGTATGAAACACAACCAACTCATCAGATGAACCGAACAAAATGTTGGACAAATTTTCCCAGGCACCAAATTTTGTAAAAGATAACCAAGCAAAACCATTTATAACCTATACCATCATCAACCAAAGTAGGAAGAGATTGAGAATCAAATCATTCAAGTTTTATATTTATGTCCTAGAACCTCACAACAAACATATTATTAGTAAGGGGCAAAACATATTATTTTAGTAATCAGTGACAAGCAGATTGCCTTTTGATTCAATTAAACAGCTGGCAACCAAAATTATGCAGAAGTCACAATCATTATAGACAATGGGTGATACAATTATATTAGCAGAAAAAAATTACTTAAGTAATTAAGCTATATGCACTACCATGAACAGCTGACGTCAATTAACAAGAGCTAAGAATAATCACAATCATCACCTTGTGCCAAAAGTCAGTCAGGTTGACTGAGGTGTGCTTTCCCATGGGACATACACAAAAGTTTGGAATATTGGTGGTTGTTTGACTATAGGGGAGGGGGGAGAATTGAGAAGACTATCTACATGTCACCGTGAAACTAAAGTTAAATCAGGGCATGTCTATTCAAAACAGAAAATCCATGTCAAACATAAATTATTTGTACAAGAGGAACCAAAGCACCATTGGTTAACATCATACCTTCACAACACAATATACTGATGAAGATATCATGTGGAACAAAACCTTTAAGTGAAATGCTTTAGATTGACTTCTCTATCTCTCTCTGTCAATCTGGTTGGGTAAATGGTTTAGGCAGATAATTTTCTTTCTGATTGGAATGTCAGTTAACTGTGCCTTCTGTTGCATTCTAGTTTAGTCACAATGAATGCAAACATGAGCCAAGCACGGTAACAATCCCACAAACTCAAGGATGTGTAAAACACACAAGTTGTAAATAAAATTGACATCAAAGTCTCCAAAGGTCTCTACATCATAGTGTTGTGTGCCATAAGATGCACAAATAACATCCAAACTTGCCCTAGTATTAGCATGAATGCACACGCCCATCTCCATTTTTTTAACCTGTTTACAATATCGACCATTTTTTATGTAATGTCAACCCCTCATCCAAACCCCCAAATACAGGAAAGGCATTAAAAGTATTTTATAATCTAGGCACGATCTCTTCATATTATTTTCTTTGTAATCTAGACCTAGCTGCAAGGTATATTCTCTTATGGGTTCCAAATAGATTGAGCTTGATGCAGGGACTTGAGTAACCCCAAGTAAATATAGCTACTCCATCAAGGGGAAAAAAATCCAAATGGTAGAGGAATTTTGAACTGAAACAGTTGATATTTACTAAGATAGTATTTCAGTCACCCAACCATATTAATCAAGAGATATAATTGATCAATTAACTAAGGAGACTAATGATAATGACACATAAGAAAGACAAAAGGATGTCATGATAGAAATTTTGAAAACCTCAGGTTCAGAGCATGTAGTCTTAGACA
The DNA here is from genome assembly GCA_032401905.1 of Swietenia macrophylla. NCBI lineage: Eukaryota > Viridiplantae > Streptophyta > Magnoliopsida > Sapindales > Meliaceae > Swietenia > Swietenia macrophylla. The sequence goes on along the minus strand of CP135586.1, from coordinate 2,259,216 downwards.
TGAAAGCTAACCTCAGTTTCAACAAGCTACAGAAGCATGCTTTTACTCGTAGTAGCATTAAAGAGTAAAATACATCCACAAATAACGACGAAGGGTTTCTTTGATCATCAAAACTGGCAATGTCATAAAGAAACTAAAAATCCGTGAGCATCAATCGGTTTTAGCTTACCCCCAAACACAGGAAAAGCATTAAAAGTATATAGACAAATGACTTAAGAAGAATACCACTGATTATACATATTTGTAACCAAACAGCATCTTGTTGAGTTAACTATATACAAATGGCAAATCCTACGGTTTTAAGGGAACATGACAAACAAACATACAGGAAGATCACCACGTGTAACTATACATGCATATTTCTTATGGTGCAGTGCGAGAAATCATTCTTAAAAAAAGGATAAATAAGAACATGCATTTTAAGAAAGCAAACATATATGCGGCAAATTCACAAATCCTAACGCAATAGTGATTAGGACATTACTAGTCAGCTCCACTCACAGCACATAATTACCACAAATTGTAACAATCAAGCAGTTGAGATCTGCTTGATTACTGATTGCAAACTTGATCAATCAAAGTTGTTTGCTTAATAATCAGTCTAAATCTATCAATCTATAATCTAACTTTCTAGAACTTGACCATTCCATCAAAGATCGTACAAAACAGGCACTGGATATCCAAATGACTTGGCAACACTAAAACATAAGTTACCACTGGCTTTGATACTTATCAATATAAGCATTTAGTAGTCAATTGATTGCATTCAAATCATTAGAAAGCATAATACTGCATAATAAAAAGAGCAAACAAAATATTAAAGACTAACCCTGCAGGAAACTTGCTGTCTGCACGAGCTTCAACACGAAGCCACCAAAGAAGAACTTGGCGCCCACAGCTTCCAAGTGGCTCCACCATAGAATGGTCCTTCAGCAGAGATAGCGGACTCTCTACATCCTCAACCCCATCCAGTAAATCTAGATCATTCACCCACTCTGGCTTATCTTCAGCTTCCTTCCAAAGCAACCTAGAATTCAACACGAACCCAGCCCATTCCAGCTTCCTGGGAAGCACCGTTGCCCTTTCATCAATGTAAGTTGCACTCTTTCCCGCAAATGGCAGTGAGTTAAAAGTGTGCCATCCAACCAAATTATTGGATGAGTTACAAGCTGGACCCTGAACAGGCATTGAGGGGTTCTCCACAGCCTCCTCCTTCTCCATCATCCCTGATGATGACTCATCCTGATTACCCGAAAGAGCAAGTATTCCAACTGAAACAGCTCCAAACCATTTTACATTTTGGATCTCGTCAAAGAGCTCCATACTGTGCATATTACTGTCATCTGCAAACATCACAATACCGTCCAGCTTCTCTTCTTTCACAACTCTGGTTCACCAAACACCTACTTCATTAATGGATATTCTAATAACCTCTTAAATACTCTATTTAAATCACAGCAAAACAGATTACATATTGCAGTATTGAAAAATTATCCTACCCATTTTCTCTCACTCATTATCATTTGATAAAATACATCTTGATTTCTTACTTACACACCATACCAACATAAATACTATTACAAGTAGAATTTAACACAAAAATAAATGCTAAGCAGCAATTTCTACGTTTCTATCCCTGCAGTATCAATAGAAAAGGCTCAATTATATGTCAAATGAGTTGAATTTTAGTAATCAGTTAGCTTTATAACCATGGCATTATAAATTTGAAAATTAACAGTTGAACAATAACCAGCAAATGATGAGACAAGAGTTTACCTCAAAGCGCGAAGCCGCATCTTGGCCTCCAGTTTATGTCTTTCCTCCCACGAAATCGGCATTTTGTGATCAATTCCAACATGAATAGTCCTCAACTTTGACTTTGCAATTAACGACGCCGTTTCATTCGTCACTCCACCTGCCTCCACGACGATCCAAACCAGATCGTACGGCACCAGCATCAGCGAGTGCATTACACCGGTCAAATGAAGCGTCTGGAAGGTTCGAACATAAGTCGGAGTCACCACAATCACGGTCCTCGGATTCTTGACCCCGAAATGAGCTCTCTGCTCTCTCTGCACTCTTTCGATTATCTTGTGCGCTTTCATAACCTCAGTCGGGTTCGGGTGCGGCCACGGCCGGATCCGGATCCCATGGCGCCCCACCACTACTCTGGAGTTAGAATTAGGCGTCGTTTTGTTCACAACCGGCACTTCCACATTACTCCTGACAACTGGAGTCGACGACAGAACAGCTGTCGCCAGGTCGCTAGCTACGTTGCGGAACGGCGCCGTGTACAAGTTCGTCGTCGTGGCAGAAGTGGAGAAAATAAAGAAGAAAACCAATCGAGAAAATCGGAAACCAAGGACCAAACTAATTAAGCAGCACAAACCGTGAAGGACTAGCCAGAAGACCGCAGCGGGTGACTTGATCGCACTTTCAGACGACGAATCCAACGTCGCCGATCCTCTGAAACTGTTGTTTCTACGGTTCAGGTAGCTCTGCTGCAACGCCGAGAGCTTCATTTTCCCTGCTCTTCTCTCACTCACTCACCAAGCTCCCTCCCCGGTACAGACAGAAAGCGAAGGATTGTGGGGTATTTGATTTGTTGCAACCGTTGTTGAGTCGATTCGAAGGGATGGAGATGGTGGTGGGTCTAAGTTGAAGGGTAATGTGTTGTTTAATCAAATCATTGCTTTGGGTCTAAGATTGAATTGAGCTGGCGATTGTCGTCGTTGATTGCCTGCTGCTCTCTGTTCTGGTACAGTGAAGAAAGAACAGGCCGCTGGTTTAACTCTCGATTTCGGACAGATAAGCTTCGATTTTTTAAATCGTGAGCAAATTTATGGTATTTCAACCGTATAGTCAACGTATGAGTACGATTACTTACCAACTTTGCTCACTCTTGCAACTAATTTCAGACAATTTATTCAAGACAAAAACTGGATTAGCGGTTGTTAGGCGTCAATCACTCAAGAGATACAATAATTGGAATTAAAAATGTAAAGACGCTGATAATTAGGAAGAAGTCGCCAGTGGCGAATTGGCGAATGGCATGAAGGAGACGGAGCAGATCACCTCACACGCACTTGCTTGCCCGGGGGAAAGCAATAGTCTAACAGTAATCGTACCAAATTTGGAGAGGAACGTTTAACACATTAATCACACCATATTTAGATTAAATTACGATATTTAATCTGCTTATTAAGTGATTGTACTCCACATCATAGAAAGATATTCCATTTTTGTTTTTCATTGATTTCAATTTAAGAATTTTGGATATAAATTTTCATAGGATTTAATTTTTTTAAAATAAAAAAAAAAGTATTCGAAGAATCTTTAAATTTTTATATTTTTATAAATAAAATCATAATTTATTTATTTTTATTCATTAACTCTATAATTTTTGATGGAGTTATTATTTTAATTATAAAATTAAAATTTTTGACAATCATAATATGAGAATGAGTATTATGCGATGGAAAATAATATTAATAATTAAGTTAAATTTAACAAGTTTGAAATATGTGATTATACGCTTTTTTTTATTACTAAAAATGATGGAATTAATTTGTTGAATCATATTTCCTAAAATTATCAGAAGGAAGGTTTGTTAGTTCGCAGTGAAGTAATTAATTATGTTTTTAATTAAGCGATTTTATTTGCAAAAGTATCGTGTTCTTATTAAAAATTATAATTAATTTGACACATGTTAAGATATTTAGTAAAATTTTTTAAAATATAATAAAAATATTTTTAAAATTTATAGCGTAAATAATATGATATGCAATATAATAATTATGAAGTGAGCAAATTATTTTTATATTTTTTTAAAATTATTATAATACCGTCTTATTAATCGTATTATTTATTAAATTTGAAAATACGTAATATTATTTATAACATAGTAGTGGATATTAATATTAAGTATTAATTAAAAAAAAAAAAAAAGAACCCATCATTGCAAAGATAAATATAAACAAAAACAAATATATATATTTTTTAATTTCTCTCTTTGAATTAGATTGATTTGGCCCCCAAATTCCTTCCAATGTTCTAATGATGGGGGAATTCTCGGAATGGAAAAGAGAGTGATGATATGCTATGACCAAATTAACCCCGACTATATTGGTGGTGTATGAAAGGGAGAAGGGAGTTGGTGGGTTGGGTGGGAGGGTAAGATGGATAATGACCAGCGAATTTTTTAACCAATCGTTTGCTTTATGGTACGGCAACGTGTTTATTTGATCGTGGATTTTGGTGTTGATCGTTGTATAGGTTTCTCTTTGTTATTCACAAGTTTTTGTCTACGATTTATATTTTATTGGAGAATATAACATAAAATATGCTTATGAAATTATTACAAAGGAAAAAAACAAAAATTATAATTAATATTTTTCAACCCTCTTTATATTATTAACACTCGGGATTAAAGATAGTAAACAATTGCATTGCTCGAATATATCCCGTGTTATGACTAATTTAAAAAAAAATAGTTATTTAATTGGTATTATATCGTGTTGTGTTAGTCATTATTTTTTATGTTTTTAATTTTTAAATATTTTTAAAATTTGTTAAAATTTTATACTTTTTTATTGTTATGTGTATTGTAATTTTTTTAATATTTTAATTAATCATTCGTAATGTTCCGAGTATTTAAAATGCAAGTTTAGCTAAAATTTATATGAATTCTTAAAAAATTATTGTTAAATTAGACTAATTTTATTAATTTTTAATAATTTAAATTTCAAATGATTATTTACTTTTAAAAGAGGCACTTAATCAAGTGTTAGCGCTTGATTTCAAGCATCAAATGGTTATATTTGGAGCTTAAATCTTATCAATAACAATAAATATACTCACGTTGAACTATAATAAATTTTATTAAGTAAATTAATATTTATTTATAATTTAATATTATTTTAAAATTAATTAATTATGTAAAAATAAAATTATTCAAATTTTATAAAATTAATTAATTGAATAAAATTTTTTAATTATTTATTTATATAAATAATTTTAAAAATAAGATGGATTTGAAAACTTTCCCCATTATTAACTCCCGTTTTCACGCAAAGATCAGAATGATGAGATCAACAGAGAGAGTCCATGTCTCTGTTAAACTTCTGTTGGTAGAATAGAAGTGAGATCCAAACGTGTCTTGTTTCTGGGCCTGATTACAATTTATAGTTTGAAAGCTTAGCCCAGTCCATCAGCAAAATCATGTGGCTTTGAATTCCACTGAACCACCAGCCGCTCCTGTTCTTCACTCCTAATTGATTTTACTATGTTTTGACATATAGCATTATTATTATCACTTTACCTAAAAATTCCTGCTAATGAACAAGGGAACATGGTTTGAGTTTCCTGTATAGTTTATTTATATTTCATTTTTTCGTTTCTAACTGTATTCAAACTTCTTTCTCTTTTTTACCGTTATTCTGTTTAATCTACTAACTCGTTTGATATCAATTCTATATGAGATGGATTTGTTAGAACTAATACCAAAATTTGAGTCATTGTTTATTGGCTTAAAAATAAAATAATTTTTGGGTTAATTTTTTGATATATTGTGTATTTTTTTTAATTTCGTTCTCTTTTAAACGTGTTTACATTTATTTCTCTGTTCGATATTTATTCGATATAATTCATACAAAAAATGTATTTAATATCCGTCATTTAATAATTATAAAACATAAAAAGGAAACCATATTATCACCATTCACAAAATCTTCTTCCTAGTTGCACTTAAATTGGTCATTTAATAACATGGCTCAAACGAAACTTAGAAAATACAAGTAGAAAAACCAGAAGCAATCACAATGTACCAACACAAAAAGAAAAGAGAAAGATCCCCCCCACACATGGGAATGAGATTCTTCCGGTGAATCCATACACCATGCTGGATCCTGTCTGATACAAGGCTTTTTTTTATACTTCATCCAACTAAACCCATGCCAAATCACATACTACAGTTTGCTTTCTAATGACTCTTGAATCTTCAAAGTCATGAATGTTCATTGACCACTTAGGCCGTGGATGAGACAACCCCTTTCATGTCCTCCAGTTAAATTTCATTTGGATTTTCTTGCTTCCACAAGTTGGTATCTGGATTTTGACATCCAATGTGCCAACTTATTTCATTAGTGAGTCTCCTCTGTTTCTTCCTCTCTCTCTCTCTCTGTTTCTCCACGTATTCATGTATTAGAGATTTTGCATTTTTGTTTGTATTATTTAGGGGTTACCACTTTTTTTATGGTGACCTGTCAATTTAATATAAAAATAATATAAATTTATAATTTATAATTTATGATTAATATAAAATTACACGACATAAAATAATAATATAATATAATTATTAATTATATCAAATTTAATTTTATAATTTTTGTTAAATAAATTTATTTATAATACAATTAATTATTATTAATTTATTTATAATTTAACAAATTTTATA
>CP135586.1:1986187-2247859 GCA_032401905.1 Swietenia macrophylla | reverse complement strand
TGTGGCTGTATCTTATTCGTACCTATACTATAGTACTAAACGGCAACGCTAAAGTGACAGGTGACTGACTAGTTAGACCAATTAGCCTAGGTGAGGCCATTATTTTGACTATACTATAAAAACTGGAGACCCTTTGTCAGTAACGCTCCCCACTTCTCTTTTTATTTTTCTGTACCTTTTTCATGGAGGTGTTGCAGTAATGGCCGTCGAGCTCATGTTGGGTTACGGAAATAATAGTCATTTCACTGACAACGTTGAAGATAGCGCTGTCCAAGAAGCAGCCTCTGGGTTGGAGAGTGTTGAAAAGCTTATCAAATTGCTTTCACATCAACAACTCAACCAGGATAACTGTACCCATCACCAATCCTCTTCAACCTCTAGATCATCCATGGATTTAGATGCCGATTGCAAAGCTGTGGCAGATGTTGCCGTTTCCAAGTTTAAGAGAGTTCTCTCTCTTCTGAGTCGTACCAGAACTGGCCATGCTCGTTTTCGGAGAGCCCCTGTGGCTTCTCCATCTTCTTCTTCTTCTTCTCCTCCTTTTAACCATAGCCAGAACCACAACAACCAGGTTCTTGAAACTAAGATTTATTATGCTTCCCCGATCCAGCAGATTCCACCAATCCCTCCTCGTAATCATCAACATGAATTTTCTTCTTCAGTGGTGCCTAAAAACGGGGTTCTTGAGGGCAAAGATTCGCAGACTACTATTAATTTCTCATATTCTTCAGCTGGGAATTCGTTCATGTCTTCGTTGACTGCTGACGATGATAACAAACAACAACCTTCATCGTCATCACCTTTTCAGTTTACGAATCTGTCTCAGGTTTCTTCAACTGGGAAGCCATCTTTGTCTGTGTCTTCTTTGAAGAGGAAGTGCGTCTCCGAGACGTTAGTTTCTGGCAAGAGTGGTGTGTGCCCCGGTCGTTGCCATTGCACCAAGAAGAGGTAACTTTTTCTGTATGATCTCCATGCTTCAGTTAGTTTCTGTGAGTTTGTTTTTCACTTTGGTTTATATTAAACTCAGTTCTGACCCTTTCGTTTTACCTGCGACAGAAAGTCGAGAATTAAGAGGATTGTTAGGGTTCCGGCTGTAAGCTTAAGAATGTCAGATATTCCTCCAGATGATTACTCATGGAGGAAGTACGGACAGAAACCCATCAAAGGATCTCCTTATCCTAGGTACGTTTTCTAGTTAATATTATGTTTAATTTGTTGATATTCCCTCAGACATCGTTCAACAAATACACCATGACCAATTTCAAGTGTTAATTAGGGGCTAATTAGATGGTAAAATTTTACGTGTTGCAGTGTTTTGTGTGGATTGGCTTATGATATATGATAATTGACTATTGATCATTGAACAGGGGATACTACAAGTGCAGCAGCGTAAGAGGTTGCCCTGCACGCAAACACGTGGAGAGAGCTCTGGATGATCCCTCAATGCTTGTAGTCACCTATGAAGGCGATCACAGCCATCCTCTCACTGTTGCAGATACAAGAAGTCTCATCCTAGAATCTTCCTAAACTCGCAGCAACAACGAAAGCATTTCCAAAAAGCTGATAAGCAACTTTCATTTCGACTATGGATAAAAAATTAGTAAGCAGGGAAATAGTAACGGGTAATTAACAGTAGAGAACTAGCTGGCTTTTGCCTATAAGAATAAAAAATCTGGCATCAGATGTCATTCGGATCTCGAAGGAGATCAGTGGGTTCCTTTTGTTCATTCCCCTGTTTGTAAAATATGGGAATCCTCCAGCTCTCTCTATTTGAACACTGTGTATCCGTGTATTAATTAAAAACAAAAAGTTATGGAAAATGGTGGATTTGGTATTGGATTACCCATTGTTGCTTTGCTTTTATGTTTTGTTCTTCCTGTATTGGATGCTTACTTGCCACCTTTTGCTACATCACTTAAAGTAGTTTCTTTCCTCCATTAAAATGGATTCATGTAAAAGAAAAGGAAAAGGGAGGGACCCAGACTCAGTCAAAACAATTAGTGGAAACCGAAGGGAAGTGGACCGACATGTCGTGTTTGAGCCGGTTGACCAAAATGAAAGAAAGAGGTTGGCAGTTGCCTGTTAGGACGGCTAATTAAATTTAATTTACAGAGGTGGGTGTTTGTTAGTCAGAAAGAGAGAGTTTTTTAAATGCCAATTTTCTAGTGTTGGGTTCGTTTGGTCCATAAAGGCAGGATTTTATGCGGACAGGACATGCCATTCCGAATGGGAAAACGAAATTGAGAGGGGAAAGTCAAAATGGGTGGGTGGGAAATTGATAAAGATGTGGGCCGTGGGGGACCCACAAATATGTTCTCAAATTTGTTTTCGCTTTGCGTTAGGGATTTGCCTTTGCTTAACGTCAAATCAGGACAACGGATCGAATTTAGAAGGATACCTCTAAATTCGACATTTTATTATTTTGTCGCCGAAAAATATTAATTCAAAGACTCAATTTTTCACACACGTGCTTTAAAATAATAAAAATATTAAGTGTTATTATTTACAGTACTTATAGTAAATAATTATCAAAATTTATAAATATTCGTATTATAACAAAATCTCACATTAAATAATAAAAATATGTAGTTAAAATTTTATAAGAATAATTTTTATATAATTTAATAAACATGTCTTTTAAAAATAAAGTAACGATCTAATTCGTAACTATACGTTACAAATTTTTTTTTTTAACTCGTTCTTAATTTACTAAGAGAGTATCAAATTTTGTATTTTTATTAGATATGCTTAACTTTAATTTTGTCATAAAAAAATATTAATTCAAAAATCTAATTTTTGACATGTGCGCATGATAATAGAAATGTTAAGTGTTATTTTCGTACTTTTATTAAAAGAGAATATATATATATATATATATAATAAATTATTTATAGTATTTATAACAAATACTCGTCAAGATTTATAGGTATTTGTATGCTACAAATTTTTTTTTTAACTCATTCTTGATTCACCAAGAGATGTATCAAAATTTGTATTTTTATTGCATATACCTAACTTCAACTTTGTCATCAAAGATGGTAGCCCCATAAGCCTCTTCCTCCTCCTCCTCCTCTTCTTCTTCTCTCTTCGCACAAACGCATTTATGTATTGTAACTGTATGTATGGCCGCGAACAAACTCATTCACACATTTTTGCATGCACTCTCAGTGTAAAGCTCCGACACTGTCTGCACCGACGATTGACCATTCAATAATATTATTAAGATTTCCTCATACGGTTAATTAGTAAATAATAAACAAACTCTTGTTATTGCAGGTATAGAATGATGCCTTTATTTGGAAGCCTATGTATCTTGACGCACCAGACCAGTAGTTGTCGGATGCATGAACTATACATACAGACATACATACTGACAAGCACCGAATACTCAAAGTTTGTCCTTTATTTTGTTTCTACTGGGTGTGCAGGCGCACTTATATGATGAAATTATGGGAATCTCTGTTCTTACACCTTACAGATTCTGCTCATGTTGTAGGGAAAAGCAATACAAGACAAGGTTTGAGTTTATTTTTCTCATTACAGCCATTTTCGGAAGACAAAAGTACTGTCAAAATCCATCCATGACATATAAAAAATAATGGGTTTTATGGCAGACTTTAAAAAGAATAAAAAAAACACTTATCTTTTCTTTAAAATTAATTAATTAAAAAATAAATACAATTTTATTTTATTTACAATTTTAATAATAAAAAAGAAATTAAGAATGTATTTATTTTTTGATTAGTTACTTTATAGTCACACAAGAGAGACAAATATATATTTTTTATTTTATAAAATTTATTATAATATAAAAATATTATAAGAGTTATACCACAAAATTTGTTCCAACTTCCTCAAACAAAACAGTGTAAAATAGTGTAACGGGTGAATTTAGTATAATTTTTAAAAAATTAAAAATTTATTTATCTTTTAATTAATTATTTTATAATTATAAAATAAATAAATATATTTTTTTTATAAAATTTATTATAAAATAAAATTATTATCCGACCATATAATGTAAGACATATAATGTAAGAGGGGGCGGGGGGCAATCCTTGATCGAAAGGGTGTAATCAGGCTACCACGGGGTGAATTTAGTATAATTCTCTGAAGTAACAGCATTCAAGGCTTGGCATAACCCAACTCAAAAATGATAGTCTCACCCTAAACTCAGACCAAACCTGAAGCGATAGCACCACGCCTTTCTGCTCCAACGCTAACCAACGACCACGGCGGCGGCGATGGGCTCATTCTTATCAGACCCCATCGTCCGCTCATGAACTCTCAAACCAAAACGCTAATTCCTCTGTATCTCACAACCTTTTACTCTCCTCGCTCAATATCCAAACCCCTCATGGCTCAAACCTTTACCCGAACTATGCATTCGGATCCCCCACAAGACGGTGACGATGACCTCCTCTGTGACCTCCTCTGCTCCGACAACAACAATCACCACCAACAACAAGAGCAGTCTGAAACGACGCTGGTTTCCTTGGGATCGCCGATTGGTTACTTGCCCGGAGAGGCTCGTGTTGAGAGGGCATGGACTCATTGGAATAAGTTGGGCTGTCCCAAGTTGATTGTCGCCCCCATGGTTGATAACTCGGAGCTTCCGTTTCGGATGCTTTGTAGGAAGTACGGTGCTGAGGCTGCCTACACGCCCATGCTGCACTCGAGGATTTTTACTGAGACTGAGAAGTATAGAAATGAAGAATTTACCACTTGTAAGGTGGGTATTTTGAGTTGCTAATGCTTTGTATTAGCTTGACAGCTTCTGTGTTTTAGTTTAATTATGGTAACTAATTGGTTGATAGAAAGTTGCCCCTCTTAGTATTTAATTGACGTAGTCTTTTTAAGAGGAATACAATCAAATTGGAATTGGTTTTACTGAATGTTGGTAAATATATGCGATGAGGTTCACCTCATTGATGAACAGTTATAGATGAAAGGAATGCATTTATGTTTGAGAACTGCATGGTAGAGTGGTTAATAAAAGATATTTTATTTAGGATTTGGTATTGTTATGCATGAGTAGCATTAACTACAATGGTATCTATGGTAGTTTTTGGTTTCACGAAGAATTTGTTACAATAAGTGAGTCGTTACTTATGTTAGGCCCTTTGAATTAGATATGGATAAGCATCATAATTCATGTTAGAAAATTCTGCATCTTTCAATACGTATTTATTGTCAGGTTGAGGGTATTAGTTTTGGATTTTGATATATCTCTTTATCAATCACAAAATATGAAGTTGATGCAGTTGAAATTAGTAACTGATTTTTTGGTTTTTTTAATGCTGCAAACTATTGCAGGAGGATCGGCCATTATTTGTGCAATTTTGTGCCAATGATCCAGACATTTTATTGGATGCAGCAAGGAGAGTGGAACCATATTGTGACTATGTTGACATCAATTTAGGGTAATATCTCTTTCTTTGCCAGTTGTAATTGACATTTGGTTTATCTGGTTGCATAAGCTTTTGCCAAGGAATGATTTTCAATTGATAAATAGGTCAAGAACTATGCATCAGATGTATTCTTTCATATTGGCTTCATTAAACTAATGAACGCTAACACACAACACTATAGCAGTTGAAAGAACCGAAATAGATAGAATTCTTCATTGGACGTGGCCATGTACTCACTTTGTCTTCTTTTGGTTTTGATTGTATAAAACATATTATAATACCTTGAACATGAAGTCCATACAGTATTTTAAAACGTGATTTTAGATTGTTATTCTCTAGCAAATAAAAATAAACTGATGCTAATCATTTAATTGAATCTAATACAAACCAGATATTTAGCATATATACTGGTAAAATTATCACCATCCTATCTAAAGGTCTTTTAATCAAAATTTTTTGCTTGGCTATAAGATGCTTCCTGGTTTGTTACAGGTGTCCTCAGCGCATTGCTAGGCGGGGTTACTATGGAGCTTTCTTAATGGATAACCTTGCTCTTGTAAAATCACTTGTAGAAAAATTAGCCCTGAACCTTAATGTTCCTGTCTCTTGTAAAATCCGTGTCTTTCCTAATTCACAAGATACAATCAATTATGCTAAGATGCTAGAAGATGCTGGGTGCTCTCTTTTAGCTGTTCATGGCCGAACAAGGGATGAGAAAGATGGGAAGAAATTCCGAGCTGACTGGAGTGCCATTAAGGCTGTTAAAGATGCTCTCAGAATTCCAGTTCTAGCAAATGGGAATATAAGGCACATGGATGATGTTCAGAGTTGTTTGCAAGAGACTGGTTGTGATGGTGTGCTGTCAGCTGAGTCTCTGCTTGAGAATCCTGCTCTCTTTGCTGGATTTCGAACAGCTGAATGGATAGCAGGGAGTGAAGAAAGCAGTAAAGATGGAAATATTGATCAAGCAGAGCTACTCGTGGAGTACCTGAAGCTTTGTGAAAAATACCCCGTGCCCTGGAGAATGGTACGTTCTCATGTACACAAATTGTTGGGGGAGTGGTTCAGGATTCAGCCGACTGTTAGGGAGGATCTCAACACACAGAACAGACTGACATTTGAATTCCTTTATAACATAGTAGATCGACTTAGAGAACTGGGGGTAAGAATTCCACTTTATAAGAAGGATACTGACCAGGCAAAGATTTCTGCAAATGGTTCGGCTTCTTGATCCTGCAATTGGTTTGTTGCTAACTTTACAATTGTTTTAATTATTTTTCTATTATTATTATTATTTTCAAATTATAATTGGCTAGGTGGTGCTATTATAGCCATTAGGCAAAGGATATATCAAGTACAAAACTTAGAATGTGCAAAAACGCTTTGCATAATTGTACTCAATTCTTTATAATGATTTGATGTTGTTGTATTAACTTCAATAAGATACAAATGAATTTGGAAGGCATTAATCTTTTGCCCATAGCTAGAATGTGTATGTGTGTGTGTGATCTTATTGAAGTTAACAACATGTATATTCCATGCATGTCCATAACAGAAGATAAGACGGGCAGTGGAACCTGGAATGAAAGTGGAAGCAGACAAGTAGCCAATTGCGACAAAAGTTAAAACAACACAGGAAGTTCCTCAAATAAACACTTTAAACATGCCCTTTTAAGTCTGGTGGCTCTCAATCTGACTCAGGTGGCTTATAATTGGTGAGGCTGATAAAAAAATCACTAGTAAGAGACCAATTATGCAAATGGGGTTCACAAATAATGTCCAATCCATAATTCAATGGTTTACACAGTTCATATACAGGATTCGAAAGTAAGAAATTAGCTCCCGGTCCTACATCACAAAGTTGGTAGTTACTTTGCTTACTAAATGCTCTCCATAAACAGCCCTTCCAAACTCTCTAGCTTCACCGGATCTCATTTTACAAATATCCAGAGGCTCCACCGCTGCATCGAAGTTTGTCTATTTTTGCACAGAAGCATGGGTAAGAGACCATTTTAGATAGAGAAGACGTGAGAAAAATAAATGGAGAAATAGGCAAACCTCGTAAAAGTAAGCCACAGAGACCCTATATTTCGGAGACTTGTTGATAACTCGATGCAATGTTGATTCGTACAAACCATTGGAATATATCTGCATTCCTCCAGGCTTATGAGAATGACCGTTGAATGTCAATACAAACAAAGATATTAGGTACAGTATTTTAGGAAAAACCCATCTACCTTCAGCATGTCACCAATGTTGCAAACAAATGATCCTGGTATAGGAGGAGCCGATATCCATTCCCCAGAGCGGTTTCTCACCTTCAACAAAGTTATGCAGGTTACGGCCTCATGGAATAAAATATTTATGGAAACTACAATGAGTAGTTTCATATATGAACTCAAGACGGCTTAAAGCGTTATTAAGAAGTCTACTCTCAATTATTAACAATATTAGAATTGTGGCTTGATCAGAAAACTGCCATCTGAACCCCAACCATGAAAACAAGAAATATACCTAGAGAGGGGACTATACCTGAAGTGCAGTTATATCATCATCCTGATTAACCAATGTTAGCAAACCTGTTAGGCAACATCACATGGCAATTGATCATTATGTATTAATTGTTTAGTCATTTATCATCTGAAGTTTAAGAATCTTTACCATAGTCTGTGTGTGCTCCGCTGAAATTGTATAGGCACAACATGGACAGAAGAAAAAAAAAAAAGAAAATATTTACTTCGACCCAGTTATAAAATGCAGGGAGAAAACATTAAAAGCAGCCTTATTGCAATACCATCCAATGTCATTTTCTGGCATCCCGTGGTTATTGGCACCAGATAAACCTGGGTAACCAATAATACGAAATACCCAAAATGCATTTCCCGCTCTTTCACCTTCAAATTCATATGGTGATCCGCCTAATGCTAGAGCAATCCCCCGCATAATTTTTCTTGAAAGGTCTGACAGCACCAAGAAACCAAAAGGTACAGTAAGATTTCCTGTCAAGTAAACATAGGAAAGACCTCGAAGACAGAGCATTATGATGCTTTGTAAGACATGCCTGTGCAATGGTCGATGTACTCCTCCATTAATGTTTTGAAGCTAGGAGGATTAACTGGCCTGCAAAAAGACCACGGGAAAGAAATAGAAGACGCATTAATGCTTTGCAAACCAACTCCATCCAGCCAACAACTACCAACTAAAAAAAGGGAATCTACAACTAAAATGGATTTTAGAACTTCTGGTCGAGCAACAAGTTTCCCAGATGTGAAAGGTTGTGTCATAGCGCCAACTGAATTTACACATAAAACTAATGATGTGCAATAAAACTAATACAAAAGAAGAATTCTCAGAAAAAATCCAGATTATCTTCTTTCAAGATGAAGAAATCAATAACTAAAACATTTTTTAAACCATCCAATGGCCATATATACAGTTCGGGGTGTTCTGTGTGAGAAACTAGAAATGACTAAGGTTCTACTTCCCAGATTATCAGAGTCAATAACATCTTCTCTACAAGATATTTGGAAAACAAATCCAGTCAAGAAAACGCTAAATTTTGCATACCACTGGTTACATCCTTCCATTGTTTTTCCAAGAGCTCCATACATCCCCTGTTTTATTTCTCTATAGCACTGTTCCCATAAAATAATAACAACATTAACATTTAGAATAAGTACTAGAAGCAGCGGCAACAGTAATAACAATAACAATGATGCAATAACTGTCAGAGCATGCCAAAGAGAATAATTTTATTCCACTGTGCAATTTCGGTGTAAATAGTATATCATAGTTATGCTCAAACATGCGGAAAGTACCATGTGGCTAATGAAAAGCACTATAAAGGTTCTACAATGAAATTAACTAACTCCAGCTACTCAAATACATATAAACTATAAGAAGGTGAGCAAGACCTACATCAATAGCTTCATGCATGTCAGGTATGCCTTTGGTTATGTTTTCACCAACTCTTTGATATCCCCTGCAATCAAAATTTTCTCTCATTATAGGCAACTCATGTTTCAAACGAGCACATGTTGTATGCTATTCCATTAAACAAACCTGTATCCTGCCGCTGGAGTAAGCTTGATCTTGATTTTTTCTTCATAAGGGAGACCAAAGAATTTATGCGTTGTACTTTTTACCTCTCTGATGAGGGACTCAGGAACACCATGACCCTTCTGCCCAATAGCAAAGATTACATCATGTTAGGAAAATGCTGGAAAGTCAAATTTGTGCACTATTGGAATGATTTGATTGAGTATCAAGACAAGACAGTATCAAAAAGAAAGAGACCAATTTACTGACAAACCATAACTCCGATGGGGATTAAAGTAAATGCTGCCATCCACAGAACACAGACATACATAACATATGCTAATCAGAAACGTGGCCTCACAAGGAGCACACCACCGAATTTTTTTTTTTTAAAACACAAAATAAAGAAAGAAAGCAAGAATTGAAAGGAAACTTGAGTAGCAGTTTCAGTGTGATTATATCTATAAGATAATTAGTGTCTTCCCTTCCCATAATTTTGTCCTCTGCCCAGGGCACGTGGGACAAAATTATCAAACTAAATTCATAATTTTAATTCCAAAACCACAATAAACATAAACAAATCAGGATTAGAAAACAGCAAAAAAATCTCTTAGCAAGATATCACATATTAACACTATTGTGTGAAATCATTCTTGGTATAAAATTGCTCAAATTGAGGCTTGACCATCATACTCTCACAAATATTAGAAGGAATTGATATGATATGCTATAATGAATTTTATACTTAATCGATTTATACTATAAAATATCATATCTAGAGTGTTTTTTCAAATTATAGTATTGATCCTGTAATGGGTCTGCTTCAAGAAAAATATGGTTTTTCGCAATGAGTTATTATTATTTTTTCATTAAATCTATTTCAGTTAAAACCTGATTTTGTGCCACACAGTCTTGATTGATTCTATTTTGCCATTGTTGTGGTACTAACCTAACTTGCCTAATTTGAAATAAATCATATTGATAACAACTGCTTAGCCAATTGAAGAATCGATCTTAAGCAAGTAATTTTTAAAATTTTAGCATACACCAGTGGAATGTACGGAAAGCAATTCTAAAACTGCATAACCAGAACCACCCACGTTTTAAACGTTAATATATAGGACATGGGCTTAAGTGAGAGCTGAAATCACAGTAAAAACACAGAGATATTACCACGTAGAAGAATCCAGCCTCTCTACAAGCCTGATCCAATTCTTTAACTACTTTAGCTACACCCGGGTCTTCAGCCATTTTTGGATCATCACACTTGGCCAGTAGTGGACCAATATCTGCACCATACATAAAAAAAAGTAATGCGACAGCCATTCGTTCGCAACAAATCAAACTTTGAAGAACTTACTTTCTGTTATCCTATCAATTACCAGGCACAGAAAGTAGTAGCCATGATTTTACTCAAACTCTACGAACATGAAAGGAGAGTAGTTCCACTGAAATTATGTCGAAATATAATAGACAAAACGATAGAAATGAAACAAATCGCATTGAGGTACATATGTCAGTGAAAAGACACGAGCTGAGATAGACGTGAACTGAAGTCGTTTCAGGTGATTAATGATCAGTGCAATTAATGAAATTGTACCGAAAAACAATCGAACAATCATTAAATTGAGAAACAGAAGCAGGGTTTTACCGACAATAGGAATTGATTTGAAATCGGTGGCCATTTTCTTGACTACGATGATCCTCTTGTTTTCCTCACCCTTTCAGATTCCAGGTAGATATCGAGCGCAGTGAATCATTATTGTCTGCTTAAGGACATTATTAGTTTATTACAAGGGGCGGCGACCTTTGTCGTCTAGCTGGCACCATAGCGGGATAT
Organism: Swietenia macrophylla; assembly: GCA_032401905.1. Taxonomy (NCBI): domain Eukaryota; kingdom Viridiplantae; phylum Streptophyta; class Magnoliopsida; order Sapindales; family Meliaceae; genus Swietenia; species Swietenia macrophylla. Next base: position 2,236,570 of record CP135586.1, on the reverse strand, counting down.
TTTGATCATTTTATGAAAGTGGATGTTTATTTTATAATTTTAGCAAAGTGAAGGACTATTTTATAATTTTAACATTTCAAAGGTGTTTTGTTTGTAATGAAATTAAAAATAATAAATCATTTAAAAAAATGATAAAATTTTATCATGGATAAATTTTATATATTAGAAGACAAAAATTTTAAGAAAATATTTTAGAAGTGTAATATTACTCATAAATAATATCATAATTTTTTAAATAATATAATATCGCTTCACATCATTTAAGATATGAATTTTAAAATATTTTAAACTAGTTCATGGCTCTTGAATCGATTATTATTAAGACATATAAGTTGAATTATCAAAAAAATAAATGTATGAGCTTCACTTTTAAGATTAGGGGTGGACACATCCAAGCCCAATTGATGCTGATTTGGATTGATTTGAAGATTTATTAAATTGATTGTAGTTTTTAAAAAATTAAATAGCGATAATTAAATTAATTTTTAGATTGAGCTTAATCTAAATCGATCGAACTAATTTAATTTAATAAATATAAAAATAAAATAAAATTTTATATTTATCAAATTTTTATTGACTATTTTATATTGTTAAAAAATTATAATTTTATATTTGATAATTCAATATATGAATCTTTCATTTAGATTATTTTTTATAATAATGATAAATATAATTTAATATGAATTTTATAATTAAATTAATTTTTAGACTCAAAGATAAATGTATTTTAACTCAAGTCTTACTCTAAATATAAATATAATCTAATAAAATAATTAAGTATTACAATTATAATAATTTTTTAGACTTTGACTCAAATTGATAATCGCTGGTTTGAATTAATTCGATTTGAGTTCTATATTTAATTAAAGTAAATTAAAATTAAAATTAATAATTTTAGATTAATTTAAAATTTAAATCTAAATGGAATTTACCAACCTTGGTTTGAGATTAAAGAGTACTCCTAAGGGTATTTACATAGGATATGTTCTCTTTTTTCACATTGTTTAAGTGCTTCTTTGAGAAGCACTGCCATGTTATTATTGCTCGTAGTGAGCTAACTAACCGGGGAGCACAAAATAAGGAGAGAATTGCTTATTATTAAGTAACAGTATGTCTGAAAAAGTGTTTTTGAGTAATTACATTTCAATAAGATAACTCAATGGAAATTTAACGAATTAAATACCCTCGGTAATTATATTTCTGAATGACAGTTTCGGTCAATGGATTGACGGCCATTTGATATGTACATACGAGGTGATGAGAGTTGATGACATAGGCAATACCCATTATGGATTTTTATAAAAGTACTTGAGTAAAAGTGCTTTGAACAAAAAGCTGTTGACAGCCACATTGCAATTGAAACTTCCATATTTGTGATGATCAATTAACTGATGATTACATGTTTGCATTTGCCAAGAAAAAGAATTATTTTTTACATGCCTCACCAAAGCAGAGAAAGCGTCTAAAAAAACTTTTGTGATGATAAATAACCAATTTCTGTGTCACCTCTTTATATCATCGCCCATGGAGGCAGTGAGCTTACGGGTGACAAACAGACAACGGAAGTTATCAAGATGACGAAGCTCTTGATGATGTATTATTGCGGCAAAACTCGAAACTATTTTCGTCCATTTTCTCCAGCAAAAAATGTGCAAGCGTGTCATTGAACTCCACCAAGTTCTGTCTACACAGGAACTCGTCTCCGCAAATTCTCTCCACATGCCTGTAGTAATCATGCACGAAGATATGCGTTTTAGGATTGCCGCCTTTCTTGCTCCTAGCAAGCACACCAGCCGTGAAGATCGGCGACATCCTCCCAGGCCCGTCTGGTCCATCCCCACGTGGTCCGTCGATTAATATCACATCCCAATCAACCTCATAAACATGGTTAGGCAAATCATTGATGCCAAGCTTGCACTCCGAGAATAATAGGTTTTGCACGGGCCTGCATTCATTGCGTATTTGTTCCTTGACAGATGCTACGAGTTCTTTTGTTTCACTCATCTTGGTGGTATATTGCACATCAAAGACATCAATCTCAGGATGCAACTCTTCATAGTATGCAGCGTAGTAGCGGTTCTCATCGATAAAAACTGTGCGGCCGTTGTGGTTTATTGCTTTCCAGAGAAGGGTTTCTTGGGTAAGACCAAAAACAAGGAAATTGCAAGGAGATGAACACTTTCGGAGGACATCAGAGATGCGTTTGAGCTCGGCATGTGTCATATGGAAAGAATCATTGGATCTCGACGCATAGTGGATGAGAGTGTTGATAACTGTCGTTGGCAATGGTGCGTTGCCAAAAGAAGAAGAAGCAGAAGTGGTGACCATGGTGGTGGTAGTTGAAGTTGTTTTGAGAGGAATGGATTCCCTTGTGTAGATAAGGGTGAGAAGAGAGGCAAAAGCTATGGTGAAAAATGATACAAAGGCAAGCATCCATAGTCGATTAGAGGTTCCTTGTTTCTGGATATAAGGATGGAGCAGAATCAGCTTTGTGTTGCTGTTACTGTTCTTCATATTGCAGTACTTCTAATTCAGAAAAGAGAGGCAAAAGTTGATATATAATTTTCTATCTTCTCTTGCGGTGATGCCAGAGAAGATTCTGAATCCTGAAAGGGTACGAGAAGGAGGGTTTGTTTTAAAGATTGGTTAGCTCAAGGCAAACCGAAGGTTGGAAGCAATAAGAAATTAGCAGATGCTGAAGGTGACATTGCAATATCAACCCAAATTGTACTATTCTTCTAGAAACCAAAATTGTAGCACATGAAACACAATAAATAATTTTTTTTTTCCAAGGTTTTTATATGACTTGGGCTGTTTGCATGAAAACGTGATTGGTCATAAGGGGGTTGCTTTATTGCCAAACATGGTGTAAAACCAATGGGATTGGATGTGGACTGGAAGCAGAAAACAAGGTGGTTGGCCTGGAGCCGGTGGAATTAGGGCAGATGGAAACAGTTCCAGCGACATAATAACTAATTACAAGCCAAAAGTCGCTTTTCCTTGTTGTTTTTAGGTTTACTTCTTAAGTAACCTCTTTAAAATATTCAATGATTTCTTAAATAATTAGTTTTCCATTGAAGAAGACAACCTAACTGCTGCTGCACTCCATTTCTAAAGTGTCATCAAGTTAATGTCAAACTCTCATTTTCATGGACTGCAATTCTGTATACAAGGACCAAACTTTCAGCTTAATTGAAATTGTTATGCGTTCTTTAACAGTACTTTTCAATACCCACTACCGTACTTAATTATTTCCCTCGTTCCAATTATATACCACTTCTTATCACAGATACAGAAATACTTTTCAGTACATCGGTTTAATGTTGGCAACAGGTCTGACACTCACTGGGATTTTTATCACCATTGCCGGTCCGTTTTCGTAAACAGGACCAAATGTAATCCTGTTCTCTAGCTTAAACGGGGTTGAACCCTGTGAATCTTTAATTCTGCCAAAAAAAAAAAATATATATTTGGATTAATTTATGAAAATGGACAAAATGTGACTCCATTCTCCAACCCGATCAGGCCGGGGCCCTGGATGGGAGGGGAAATTGCCATCCTGCTTGATTGTATTTATTTTTGAGTACTTTCATTTTAGTCCTTAAATTTTGAGAAATATCACTTTAGCCTGATTGTTTAACGTATTTGCCATAAACATTCTAAATATTTTTTATATTTACCATTATAGTCCAAAACGTTTGAATTAATATTATTTTCATCCCTGCATCAAAATTTCCAGCGCATGGAAATAATTTAGTAACTTCACTAATTTACATCTCTATTTTAGCCCCTAAATTTTTTTAAAAATAACAAAAATATCCCTAACATGTCTCACATTTAAATCATATTAAAATAAAAAATAGGAAAATTGGTAAGAATTAATAAATATGGTGATAAAAATTTTAAAATGTTGTGGGTGTTTAATGAAATTATCCCATTTATTTATTAAAACTAGTAAAGTTTATTATTTTCTTTAAGAATCTGAACTTATTTTTAAGTTAAGACATCCTGCCAACCAAAATTTTCAATAGTTTAAAATACTCCAAATAGTTGTCAATCACACCCCTACTCCTACTATGCCAACGATTGCATGCCCAAATATAGACGTTGGACATATATTACTTGATCATGAATGACAAACGTTGTTAGCATGGGATAATTTTATACAACTCCTAAATTTTGGCATATTTTTCACATTACTCCAACACCTTCGTCTCATTTAACCGCAATTGTGGAGTGATTTATTTTCCAAGTTGTTATAATGGATCCAAATTTAATGGAAACTCTCATTCAAATTCTTATAACAAGAACAGGTGGCAAATTAGTATTGTAGTTCAATAGAAAGAAATTTGAGATAAAATTGAAAAAGCCCTTGTTCTTGCATGTGCCTTAGCCTCGCAGGCGACTTTGGATTTTAGGGGACCTAAGCAAGTTGCTGTAAGTGTAAACTTTGTCGTGTTCGAAAATTAAATAATAGTGCACAGTCAATTGTACTTAAGATTGTATTTTTAGGCCAAATTTTGAGAATCCTAACCAAGGACCAACCAGCGAGCGTTATTAGTTAAGTGTATTCAGATGCTTTCTCTCTCTGCCTGTAGCCAAATGATGATGACACGAGGACAAATGAAAATTCAATTTAGTACTGGAGCTTGGAAGTAACAGATCATTGTCAGGTAAGCAAAGGGGGTTAGTACATGCTACATATGAACCATCACAATTCATTATTAGCTTGCTGAACCTGTAATGTTACTTGACCAATATGCTCTATAACAGTCATCTTTCTACAAAGTCAGTGTTACAAATTGATCTCACTAAGCTCATAATTCATTTAAAGATATGTTAATCGTTTCATTGTTTTGATTATACCAGTATTGCACAGCTCTAGAGTTGATAAAACTAGAACAATTTCCTCGATATACCAGATTGGCTCCCGGTGCAGATAGGGGCTCAAAGAAATCAATTGGACATAAACTCGGTCTTGAATAAGAACCGAACTTGTATCATATGATATAAGAAAGGATAAAGGCAGATATGAGCTTATCCTTGTATAACAAAAACTAATATTACATGTCCAGGATAGCACTCGTCAAGCTCAACAGACATCATATGTACGCAAAAAAAAATGAAACTTGGAATGATAAATTGTGCACAAAACTTCTTACTTACGGCAGAAGAATTTCATCTCCATCGGTGCTACTTACGACTAGAAAAAGAAAAAGAAGAATTTAAAAATAAAGAATACAAATACAACAACGTATACTAGCCTACTATGACTGTATGCACTGGTTCCCACTCACCCTTTCACCACTTGCTGTTCTTTTGTGAACCCACCAGCCCTGGAAGGATGCTTTGATATGATGATTACCAGCCAAACTCAATGATATCTTCAGCCAAGATGCCCCAATCTGCATTGATATGTCTCTGCCATAAAACCATGGAAGCAGCAACCTCCTCTTCCCTATTTACAACAAGCCTGCATCGATATAAAGAAAAAAAGTTGGTCAACATCAATTTGCTTTTGAATAGAAATGTAATATTATTGAATATAATTTTCTGATGCAACAGGAACTCCAAGGTTAAAAAACAATTAATGGTGGCCAAATGATTTTGGAGACACAAGATGGCATTGTTATGAAAGGATTTCTGTGAACTCAGGTTTAGTGACAAATCATGCTAGTTATACAGAAGAAAAGGGCTCAATAAATCAACTGTACGGAAGCATAAATAAAGTTTAAGCATTTGTATCAGATTCTCAGAGAATTAAAATAGCAAGAAGATTACCTGCAGTTACTCTCGCTCTTGGTGATGTGTCAGTTAATATATGACAGTCGAGGTGTATACACTGGCAACAGAGCTGGTGAATATGAGGTTATCATATCATATCAACTAGAGCCTGTGAGCGAGGCCTTGACCTCATGATTGTCTCATCACTGTGCTTGATCCATTCAGAGAGTTTCCATGGCTTCTGCCACTTCCATTTGAACTGAAGCAGCCACTGATGATGACTCCTTTTCCACCTCCACAGTCTACCAGTTTGTCCTATGGTTGCTAGTTTCTTCATTGACAAGTGTCCAACCGGAATCATCTGCACCCACAACCATCTCCATTCTCTTGGTCATGCAAGAAGACCACAATAAAAAAGACAGTATTTTGCAGAAATATTACCTTTCGTGTCTGGTTTAGAAATGCTGCCGACTCTCTAACTGACCCATTAACAATCCCAGGAGTAAATTTGAGTTGCTTCGGAGCTGGAAGTGACAATGGAGATAAGGGTCCATTCATTTCATCCGCAAAGTGTTTTGATGAATTCCGTGAATTTGCCTGTTGATTTCACATCAGAAGAGTAAGAGCAATAACGAAATGAAGATAGGGAGTTGATAATCCAAATTTGGTTAGAAAATGGTGGTAATTCTCATTAGAGCACCTTCAAACATCTAGGTCCTTTATAATTCAGAATTTTTGCAGATAGACAAAAAGATAATTAAGTTATAGAAGCTATTTTAAAAAATTATTATTCTTGGAATACTTCAACCCACACTGGGATTTTACATATTGACCTTTCTATTTTAATCCTCCAACACAACTACAAAGAAAGACATCCAATTTTGTTGTGCCAGCTTAGAATAAGAACACGGTGCAATATTAGTAATCATGTAAACTGTAAACTGCAAACTGTGAGAAGATAATCTCACCGAAGCTGATGAGGCCAAGGCAATGGCAACAGCTTGCTCTCTCATCTTTTGCTCCTGCATGAGTTCTTTTCTCTGGGCTTCACTTTCCTGAAGTAAAGCTACAAGTTCGTTTAGTTGCTCTTTCATCTCTTTAATTTCCATATCTTTTTCCCCCATCTGGTACCTGTTGAAAGAAGAGTGCTGTGACCACCAACACTCAAGAAACTACTAACATTCACAAAAGAAATCATCTGTATTGAAATCACACGGTTGAGCCCAAACACTTGTACCAAAAGCCAGCAATCATATAGGGTTCAGAACTTGAGGAAACCAAGGATTGTGTTTACAGACTATCAATATACAAATAGATGCGGACAGAAATTACTGTAAGAGTGAAAATACAAAAATCAATGAAATAAATGATGTGAGCCATGAGTCAATGAAATAGTGTGATGCCAATTTGTAAAGAAAAGTTTATGTGTAGGATTTTACTGGAAAAAACAATCATTCCAATTCTAACCAAGTTGTGTACATACCTTGTTTCTGCAGCAACATTAAACATATACTGAAGCAAGTTCTTTGCATCTCCCATAGAGCGTAAATGGTTCCAGTGTCCACGACCATTCAAGGAACGTTCCCTTTCTTCTGCTTCTAAAAGTTGCGAAGCCATTTCCATGAGTGCATTTGAAGACATGCTCAACATGTTCTCCAAAGAAGCCATTCTCGCCATTCTTGCATTTGGTGACAGGGATAACAATCTAAATGGTTATAGAAAACAAATATGTAAGCAAAAGAGAAATTCTTCTATTTAGAAATTAAGGCACCGCTACTGGTGATAATTATTTATGTCATAAAGTATATTGTTAAGGTGCACTTTCAGGATGTCCATTATAACTACACACAAATTTGGGAAAAATAAGTAAATTTACGAAAAAGCAGCATATTGTATACCTGGAATGTCCATTTTTTCCTCTGTGAGGACTATGTCCATTTAGAGATAACTGGTCTACTTGTTTCAATATTGCTAACTCATCTGCCAAAGCAGCTTGCCTGTATGGCTATTTAAATAAATCAGGCAATTCATACACACTTGTGAGAGCTTACAAGATAGGAAGGAAAAGAAAGGCTCAGAACATACACTTGGCTTTGCTTGTCATATTTAAAACGAACTTCATGCATATTTGCCATGACTTCTAGCTCATGATCAAGCCACCTTTGGAGAGTTTTTTCATTGCTCTAAAAAATGAAACACAAAATTAAACCTGCACTGCAATTATCTTTGTAGCACATTTAGTATTAAAGTCTACAACGAGACATCTCAGACGTCTGCAGGTTAGGTTTGAACAATCCAATCAAATAGTTCTCAGGATAGGAAAGACTACAAACTCAACTGTTTGATAAAGTTCAAACAAACCAACCTGCAAACCAGGTATACAATTGACACTTAAAAAACAATTTTATAAAACAAAATTTGCTCTGAGATCATGGTAATCAGGACTGCAAACCCAACTGATCACAACAAATTTGGCTTCTGGATATGAAAACAAATTGTCAAATCTACTTTCACATACAGTAATACAAGGAAATATCAAGTATAAATTGTTACCTGCCCAGTTGGTGTTGTATGTCCAGAGGAATTAACTGAGTGACATAACGATAGCAAATAATTAGGAAAAATGAAGACAAAATAATTACAAAACTAAATAAAAAAAAAATCACCAGAGTTGTCACGTGCAGATGACTTGCGGGCTTCCAACAACTCCTTAAGTCTTTTGGTAGCCATTGCTGCTTCCTCAGTCTTTCTTTGAAGAACCTGCAAGTGAAAAGCACAATGATTGGAAACGGTACGATTCTCTATAACATATTTGATGATGAAATAAAAAGAAAAAACTCAGATTTTATGTAATTTTTGATGTGAGAAAGACTGCTCTGATTCTGTCTCAAAGGTGTCACCTTTCAGATTTTCAAAAGCTAATGTCATTTCTGTGTGGCCCAAAGAGCTAGTTCTCCTATAAGTTTTCATTTTTTTTCCTGCAGTATGTTATTTTTGGTCACTTTCACACTCTTGATATTCATTTGTATTTAACAGAGCTTGTTTAATTTCAGAATTGCTTTTGCTTTATGCCATTCTTTCGGCAAGGCATTACTTTTTTGTTTTTACTAATTTTTCCATCTTAAAATATTTCTAGATATTCCTTTCCAAATGATTGCTTTAGTTCATCATTTTTTAGATATCACTCTTTACATCAAAGTATATCTATACTCTAATACATTGGCAACATATCTATCCTGGAATTTGTGAAAAGTGAGAGAGGCAGGGGGTGCTGCCTAGTAGTCTCCTATATTTAGCTTCAGAAAGACCAACCATCACTTATAAATAGGTCAGACTGAAGCTAGACTGTATGTTCAGTAATGGGTATTTCAAATATCACCATCTTTCAAAACCCATTGGATTACTGACTCAGGATGAATATGTCATTTTATTATAAGAATCAGAGTCACACATATTGAAAGCCAATCTAATCTAAATCTAGTTTAATTACTATTCTCGTATTAAACAGAAAAGAGCATGAATAGTAAGTACTGCTGGATAAACTAAGAGATATTAATAGAGGAGAGAAGCCTATGTACCACATTTTGAACAACAAAAATAAATGATCTGTAAAACACCGATGAAATTTCCTTCCATCATACATACACTATAACCAAAAGATAATGATATTTCAATGTGTATATCAAACGCTTATTTGATAAAATTCTTTACCATTTTCTGGCGTTGATTCAGAGCTTCAAGTTTATGTCGTTCATACTCATTTCTCCTTCCCTCCTTCTTTAGCTGTTTGGGAGATTTGAAAATAACAACTGTCGTTAACAATAGATGTAAAAAACTGAAAGATAAAAGAATCAGAGGTAAAAAAATTAATGCAGCATGTTTTGGAGTTTCATTTAAGAGCCATGATGAAGTCAAACAAAGCACTGAAAAGATTCAAGAAATTCCAATAAAAGATAAACCTAGAAGTATGCAATTATTGTTTGTGAATCACCTGTAGTAATTCCTTCTCTCGGCAGGCCTTCCATTGTCGAAATTGTTCTGCCTCTTGTTTTATCTTATTCTGCAACTGAACCTGCACATGAAGAATGGGAAGCAGAACACGTCCCAGAATTTGTCAATAACATAATGGTCCATTTTGCAGATCTGTTCTAAACTTCGCAAAGTACCAAAAATAAAACTAACCTTTTGAGCCTTAATATACTGAATTTCAGCTTGCAGCCGCTTTGCAGCTTCATCACTTTTCTGTTTTTGCTTTGAAAGCTCAACCTGGCTTTCTTGTTTTTTCTTAAGTTCTAAAATCTGCAAGTGACAATGATATCTTATATCAGTTAAGAAAGAAACCTAGCTTGTGACAACAGAATGATCACTAAATAAAACTTAACATCACCTGTGCCTCAAGCGCTTTTAATTTCTGAGCATGACCATCTTGCATTTTCTGAGCGTGTCCCTCAGAATTCGCAGCAAGGTTCTCTACTTCAGCCAATAAATGATCTCTCTCTTTCTGTGGTGGTGATTTACAACATCAGCTACCAAAGTATAAGACTTGTTACACAATGAAAATACTAGAGTGTACAACTTAACCTGAACAATTCTTTTCTCTTCCTCAAGTTCCATGATTTTCTTCCCAAAGTGATGCTTGAGAGCTTCAGTGTCAACCCCTTCAAAAAGTTTCATCTCAGACTGCACAAAATTACAATTACCTGACTTATTCCACAGAGTTTGGTAAAAAGATAGTTCTTTTAGGATGATGTAAAAGGTTTACAGAAAACTAAAACTGCAAGGTATTTTTTAAATAAAGAACGGCATCTTATTGCTTACTACAGAGATGATATATGCTTGTTGATATCTATAGCAGTTCAATGTGTTCTATATGTTTAAATGTCATTATTAAGTTTGTTCAGTGAGAAGCAAAAAGAAACTAGGGTAAGCAAATAGCAATTTTTTACTTTTGGTTACAACAATAAACAATATTGTGTAATGGACGTAGAAAGATTAGCAAAAAAGTAGACAGGAAGTCCACGAGTATCAGAAGGTCAGTCTGTACCACTGGAGTATGATACAAGCACAATAGCAAGATTAAGAAGTTAAAATCCTAACAAGTACCTTGATGGCTTTGTATTTTTGAGAAAGTTCCAATTATAGAAAACTGATCAAAAAGGGGGCAGTGTCAATTTTCCAAGATGTGTCTCACACATCCTGCTGATAATCTAGGAGCAATTGGTGACGTTCCTCGATACTATTTATGCATGCAGACTCTGTTTTACCATGTAAAATTTGAACACTGCTGTAAGACAGATTCAGGATTTCCCACACTTGTAACTTGGCCATTTCATTGACCCCATAATGACTATATGATAAAATCCCAGGTATTGCCATTTCATTATTTTGCAAAATTCATATTTTAGTTGGGCTTCCAAATGCTTCTCTTTCATGCTCATAACTAAAGGAACTGATTTGTGAGCGTGCATTAAAACAAAGTCAATAGGTGAAACCTCTTTCTCTTCCAAACGTTTGTTTAACTCATTCAATTCTTTATCCATGGTATTCCTCCGAAGTGTGTGCTCCCATTCTTTTGCTACTTCCTCAATTTCTGTGGAATTTCCATCTGCACATATATTGGCAATTGTGTGAAAAATGTGAAAAAAGGAGAAGATGTTGATGAAGAAGAATGAAAGCAAAGGAATGCCAGCTATGCAATAAATTATGCTTCTAATAGATAGAGCAATCATCGAGATGATGTGACACACTGCAGATTCACCCATGCAAGAACCATACCCCTTACCCACCCCAAACTGGCGAATTGTAAGGACAACAAAAGTACCAATGTAAGAATTAGTGAGAAATGCTACCTAAATACATAAAAGGGAAAAACAATAATGGTCATCAATCTATTGGTTTAAGTTCATTCAGTTTCAGTTCCAAGATCATCTTTGTACGTGGACTTCATACAACTGAGTGAATTAGAGGTTTACCTGATATGGCTTCATCCATTTGGTAATCAGATGAGTCCATACTCTGAAAACCCCTCTTGAGTCCATCACTTTTTACAAAACAGACTGGACCTTCCTGATATGTATAAAAGAAGAGAATGACACACCATTAAAACAGATACTATGCTAAAATGTAGACAAACTGATAAAATAAACCTAAACAACCTTATTATGTTAGTATTAAAGAATATGATTGACAATCAAATTCAAGCAATAGGTGAAAATTTGTTTCGGGAAAACAACAAAAGAAGGAAAAGATAAAGAAATAGAGTTTATGTTGACATACTTGAGCATCTGTTTCGTGATGCTCCACAACAGCACGTCTGCTGCGAAATTCATGAAGTTCTCGACAAAGGTCCTCATTGGTAGCCTCCAGCCAAGCAATTCTTTCCTTGAGAAGCTGTTCAACCAAAAACATCATATACACCATCTACTCCAAATAAACAACTCACATTAAGCAAAAGAGAGTTTTATAGAAGGCATATACCTGCACTTCATCTGATGGAGCTCCTCCTGTACGGGCACAAAGTTCTGCTTGTAACAATTTTAGCTGCTGGCGCAACTTTTGCATGTCATTGGATATTAAATCCCTGTTGACCTGTGCAATAAATTAAGGTTTTCCTTTTTCACACCATGAGATATGGAACCTGAAACTTGCTCAAGTCAATCTAGACATAGTAAATAAAGTCAGATGTAAAAACTTACAACAGGCTTGTTCTGAATATTGCGAGCACGATTTGCATATTTGAGAGTGTTAAGACTTTCCTCAGCATTGATATCAGCAGGACTTACGCAAGCTGGAAGAAGGATGAAATTTGCATAAGTAAAGAATGAAAAAGAATATTTTATTTCAAAGTTTGCAATTGCATTTATAGAACCTTCTCAAACAATCAAATAATCACTTGAAGGTTTACCTATCATAACAGTTTTGCTGTTACCACCAAGTGAATCCTGCCAAAATAAATTAAACATAAATCAGAAAGTTCTCAAACAAGAAGACGAAATGAATTGAGCAGAGAACAAAGTCTCCTTCACCACTTCATAGATTGCAGTGGATCACAGCTCATTAAATAAAACTACAGACTAGAAGATTTTAGAACAGTATCAACCAAAGACTTTAACTCTGCTGTAAATAAAAACAGCAGTACTCAGCTTGTTATTGATGAGTATAATTGCAAAATGAATTAAGATATATATTTCACACAGTTTTGAAACAGATATAGGACAAGTAGACAAGTTATGCAATTAGACCATGTCCCATGAGATCTACGAAAGAATAACTGTCATGCAATAGCCAGATAAATATGATTAACATGAGCATGAAAAATTACATTAAATTGTGAAAACAACAGTACATATGCTGTTATGTAATCATATGATTGACAAAGCTTGAGGTAAGAATAAACTTGTATGATTCTATTAGGTCATCACTTAAAAAGTCAATGACACCAATGAAATTTAGCAAGTGAATTTATACTCTTACACCAGACAACTCAATAGATGCATAGAAAACTGATCAACATAACGTTAATCTTGCCTGCAAGAGTCGAGTCAATTTACTGTCTCGGTAGGGAACATGCACACCCTCTTTCCGTTTTTTCTCGTCTCCCAGTGCACTGATGACATTACCAAGTGCGAGAAGCCCTCTATTAATGTGAATACCTATCATGAAACAAAATGAATATATATTATCATCATTTGCATGTAAGAATTCAGAGTGATAAACAGAAATACACAAACCTTCTTTCAAACGAAGACCATCAGAACCTGTTCTTTTCGCTCGTTCTGATCCAGCCAGATCAACCAAATGGAGCTTTGCGCAGATATATTCTTCACCCATATCCTCATCTGAAGTGTCATTATCTGGAGAAACTGAAGGTAGTTTGCGCATCTGTTCTAATGTGATTGTGAAGATTGCATGAGACCGACTGTTATAAACATGAAAAGGAACCACATGCTATTAGGTTAAGAAGATTGATTGATAAGTTATAACAACGAAATCAGCCCTTCCTACTATTTGAATTCATCATTCCAATCTCTTCTTTAACAAGGTAATGAGAGAACATTTTTCAGCAGTGACAATATGATATAGATTCCTCCTTCAGGCAAGTAGCTAATTCTCACGACTATAGATGAACACTGTCAAACCAGCACTACAATGACTTTACTGGGAAAATTGAAAAACCTCAAATTTTACAACAGAATGGACTCATTAATCAGCACATAATATTATATTAAGCAGGGAAGAAAACATTGGATTTCCAGGTTTACCTGGATTGGTTGTTCATATTTGTACTCCCTGTAGCCCGGCTTAAAGATCCTTGCTCCAAGCAAGCAGCCATTTCTTGTAACGTACTAACAGAAACCTCAGTTGACCCTGCTAGTGTTATGACTCCATTTGATGATTCACGAATTTGTATTGGGGGCCTCCCAGGTACGGTAACTTTCCCAGCATGTCCATTAGCAGTCATTGACTTGCTCACAGATACAGAATCCAGCAAGTCCCTCACCTCTTCCTTAAAAATCTTCATATTCAAAATCTCTAATTAGTTCCTTAACAAACAAAACCCAAATAATGAGCTGTTTGAAAAGACATAGATGATCAATCTATCGTATTATAAACTAATAGCTTCAACAGAGATGAAATATTTACAGTGTGGGTCAGTGCATATGTAGGTATACATTAGAAAAGAAACTGCATAACAAAAGTACCTCAATGAAGGAAACATGTAATTGGAACTCTATTTGATGTTTCAACGTCTCAATTTTGTTGAATAGAGCATTCATAACTTGAGGAATCAGTCCCGTCTGCCTACCTTCTTTAAGACCAGTACCCATGGTGTATGTTTTGCCAGATCCTGTCTGCATCACCTTTACATGTCAACTGATAATAGAAATGGAGACAGCATGTAAAAGCTTGTTAAACTTAAGAGAGCTTTTGTACAGGATGGTTGTTACCTGACCATAAGCAAGCACAGTAGCATTGAAACCTTGAAATAAACCATCAACAAGAGGAGCAACACATTCCTCAAACACGGCAGGTGACGGAGAACCACCATTCCCATAGACATGATCGAATGTGAAGGAATGAGTGCCAATTTGTACCTGCACCATGGTCATTAATAAGAGTAAATCATGTGTAACAAGTAGCTAGAAAGTCCACAGAAATATATCATAATTAGGTATAGTTACAAAATATACACAGCAACATATACCATGCAAGTACTCAGACATGCAATATACTGATATGAAGTTGAGCTAGATATTCTAGAAACAGAAATTAACATGACTTTCAGTCAGCCAGCTTCGAATTTGACTTCCATACTTGTATTAAACAGAAGGCAATCTTGTTATAAATTGTAAGATTGGAAAATTCAACCAAATATGAACTGTTTACAAACATTTAAAATCTCAACATTCATTAGCCTATTTTCCACAAATGGAGCTCAGTGGTATACTTACACTTGGGAAAATACTAGCACAAAAAGGGGAACTTGGGTATTAAAAGATGAGGATCAAATGAAACAAAGTAAGGCCCATTTGACCAAGAAAGAATTAATTTTTGACTGACTCAGAGATAAGTTGAGAAACAAATGACCATGCAAACAATTCTCTAATTCTTCAATCTCTCGCCCAAAGACAAAAACACAAAATGCAGATATTTTAAACATTCAAACAATTAATTGAACAAACTGGATTTGTTTGATTCAGTACGAAACAACAAATGAAGTCAAGCGTTTGGTTAAAAATGTCTACCTGAGGCTTTCCAGAAGTAACAGTAACACATTCTTTACAGCCCTGGGCACGTTCATCGCCAATTAAAGGACGGACATGAACTGCCACCTTAACACTGCAATTCTCTGACGACGTTTCCATGAATGAAGAGTCTCCTGAGGAAAAAAAAAAAAACTGTGTGGAAGAGAAAAGACAAGAAAGATGATTAACTTTCCCGGGAAAACTAATCCCAATGACTTGTCTAATCAGTTGGGATTAGGAAAAAGAAAATGATGCAGCAACAAAAGTGACAAAGCATCAAGTTTTTAAAAGAGAAAGACAGAAATGGGTGGTTGGCTTGGTGTTTGGTGAGTGAGAAAGTGGAGGAAGGCAAGGCAGGTTCTCAGGTTTTGTTTGAAAAAGAAGACTAACAACAGGTTGGAGGAGATAACTGCAATGGTGGAAGGCTATCAACAACAAACTACTATCATTTTCCTTTCCTTGTTCTTCACTGCTCCGTTTCTCTCTCTTTTTCCTACTGAGCAGTGATGTCTGTTCTGTCTGACTGATCTTTGGTGTACTTTGGTATCTTTCTATGCCTGTTTCCCATACTGCCCTTCCAGACTGGTGTACGCTTTCCAAAGTCCAAACCCTCTTGGCTCTTTCCCATTGGTTCATTAATTATCTTTCTTGGATACTTCATTTATATCATCAATTAATATTTTGTAACGCCGTCACCCCATAATCTATTATAATACTAGGTTTAAATGCCATGTATTCACGGTGAATTTTGCACCACTGAATAGGTAAATAGGTAGGTGCGCGGGGTAAATAATTTTTTGTTAATATAATTAATATAATAAAATTATTTAATTAATAAAATAAAAAAATTTATTTATTAATAAAAAATAAAAAATAAAAAATTATAAAATATTTTATTATTTAATTAAAATTTTTTATTTTTTATTTTTTATTTTTATTTTATTAATTAAATAACTTTATCATTTTAATTATACTGACGTAATAAAATCTGTCTTAAAATTTTTATCAATTTAATTTATAAATTCTGTACATAAAATTACTAGTCAATTTCCATTGTATTAATTTCCAAACCTATGTTCTTGTAACACTAGGGATCCATTAATGGGTTGGAAGATTCAAATACGATGGTCCATAATAAGTAGCTTACCAATGGATGCTGGTTGGCACAGGTGGAAGGTGAATTAGGAAAAGGGAAAGAACCGAAAGTGACAATCACAATAAAATAAGCAGCACCCATCTTTCGGGGCCTACCTCACATGCTCGATCTCTTCTCTTGCATGACTATATTTCTTTGCTAATTAGCTGGCCCCAGACACTCACAATCAACCACACTCTTTGTTTTTGTTATTAGGTAAGTTTTACTTTTCTTTCTACTAGTGTTATTTTATTACTGTTTTTGCTATAAATGGCCCAACTATTACGTAACTTCTTTTGCCCTGGATAGCTGTTGATTACGTTGATACAATCTTGGCAACTACTTCTTTTCATATTCTGCAGTGTATTCTAATTAGTACTGATAATAAAAAATCTTTGTTCACATCATCAATGTAAAATATTTTCGACAAATACGTAAAATATACGGTGCAGTAATGTATTATTATTTATTTATTTTAATATAAAATTAAGTTTTATAAAAGTTATATTTTAAAAACTCATATAATATTATGAAATTTTAAGAAAATTTAGAGTTAAAACATTTTATCTCGGCAATTAAATTATTAAAAATAATTCTAAAATTATACTTTATATTATTTTAATTAATATACACAACAACCTTGGTTGAAATTGATAATGGTAACATTGAAGTCAAGCAAACTACCCCACAAAAGAACATGACTTGATCAGTGACTTTTGGTTCAATCTTCTTTGTTTGGAAGAAATGAATTAGAACCATCGAGCTAAAATGTAAAGATCTAACGATTAAACCTTCATTTCTTTGCCGTATACCTAACTCCCATTTCAATGGATTCTACCGTTAGCTTGGATGGCAGCGAAGTAAAAGAGACTACTCCCCCACTTGCAATAGCCTTAATATAATCTAGAGCTAGATTTATCAATTAGTTTAAGACTTTTAAGCGATGTGATATAATTAGGTTAGCATTAGATTAAGATAATCTGTTTGTTAATCTGCCTTTAATCTTTGCCGACATAAACATCTTTGTCAGCCTTAAATTTGTCAAATAATGTTGTGGGTTAGGATATTGTGACCATGATTAGAAGATAAGAATACATGGCAAAATTCTAAGGTTTATTTTCAGGAGAGTTGAGAAGTCATAGTTTGGATGTTGATAGAAAGGATTAATTGTAAATCGCTTGTTAATTGATGAATGATAGACATAAAGAAATAATTAGGAATGGTTTTCAATGGAGGAAATGATATGTACATTCACTTAGACCATTTCTTTACTAGAACGAAACCACGCTCTCAACTACTGTCAATGTCCATTGAATACTATTACAAACATATGAGATGCATTCGGTCCTGGAAAATGGTTAAAACTATACTTTGAAGTGTGGTACAATGACTTTGAGTTTGATTAGTAGTTAATACTCTGACAAAAGGCAGTTTTTTTTGAAGGTCCATTCATCTATCTATCTATATATACGTATATAAACACATATACATATACAGACATCTGAAATTGTAAGAATTTGAGCTTCTAATTAAATTTATTTGGAATGATTCCTTTAGGTTTAGGATTTGATTTCATGCAATTTGGCTTTCTGGCACTAGATACCAGTTCCATTGTCATTATTTTTTTCGCTATTTAAATCAATTTTGAATGTTCGATTAAAAGATTGATTTAGGATAAAAATATCGAATATATATACATATATTTATTTATTTCTGATATAATTATAAATATTGAATATTTTTTGTGAATTTAATATTTTAAATTTTTTAGATATATTATCATATCAATGAATAATTTGAAGAATTTCTCAGGCTACTTTTTTACACAACATGTGTTTCTGTCTGAAAATCACAAAAAGAGTTAACAGATTTCAATGAAGTATCAAGATGTGATAATGCCTGGCTATAATAAGCTTTTATTGGTCGATATTATTTGCTGTTTTGACCCTGAACCTGAAGATATGCAAGTTTCGGGATATTGAGATTGGTGCCACTGAGATTTACATCATAATGCTGGTGTTGAAACGGAATTAAGAAATTGAGAAGCCATTGAACATGTGCAGCAACCCCTCGATCGGTCCCAACTGTTAAAAAAAAGTATCCAAGGCTGTTTCTTTCGCAAACTTAGGCATCTGTGAAACATGGGAAGCATCAAAAGCCACAATCATTCTCACCTCTGGCGCTGTCAGGACAGCATTTCTCGACTTACTTTGTTTAACTTTTCAGTCACTTGGTAATTGCAAAAAAAAAACACTACTGGCAAGCCGTTCAAAGCATTATGATTATGGTTAGTGCCTGCAGATATTGAATATTATTGCCAGAATATATTTACTTGTCGACTGAAGTTATTAGGGTTAAGTCTAAACTTTGATAACGAGATTCCAATCCCTTTGAAAAACCACACGATTTGCCTCCATGCAAAGCATTAACGTATGGTTGAAGATAGCACAGTTTTATCGATGAGTTTGTTTCTATGCACCTTGTATGAGTGGAGATTAGAGAGAGAACTCTTTTTATTCTCTCACCTCCCTTTTTTCTTTCCTGGCCAATATATTTTCCTGTCGTATTGGTGCTTTCAGCTCATGTGGGTCTGTACCCACATGCTTAATTATTCCACCTTTTGATCTCAACCTCAACACCCCTCCTCATTAGTCATTAGATATATTATTCCCCACAATCAACTAAGCTTCATTCAATTACTGTCTCAAGTTCTTTGCGTTCCAATAGGAGAAATGCACTAAGTTGATCGTGTAAGATCAATTTCTCAATCCTCCAAGATCTCTAAACTTATATTTATTAGCACTAACTCGTCAATTATACCAATAAGCAAATTGAGCAGAATTGGAAAATTGGTTTCAGTATAATGGCTGTGGTCCTCTTTGTATATTAGCTAAAGTTAAGCAGTAGCTAGGCCAGCCAATCACTACTGTTGCAGCTTACTTTTGATTGTGAACCACAGAATTTCTTGGAAATCAAGGCCAATGTCTTTAATCCTTTTATGGCTCTAACAGCTTTATCTTTCTTTTTCATCTTTCCAACTGAACCTTTGAATATCGGACGACTGATGCATGTGCACCGCTGCAAATTTTTCCATCATGCATGCCTGGTATATGCCACTATAAAAGCAGTGGGGAAAACCCTTTTGCGGATGAGTACTTTGTATCGTTTTCATTTTCGAAAAAACATCATATTATTGGTTGCAGACTCGCAGATAACAAGAAGTTGGAATACAAGCGCTTTATCCTGTATTAATCAGATAGTAAAATCAAATATCAGCCTTCTTCCATATAACTGTCGTACAGTTTAATTTCTCTTGTCAATTTATCAGAAAGCTTAAACTTAGGGGTAGAGATGAAAACAATAAGATATTCAAAATTTTTTATTTATCTAAATTCCAATCCTACTGAAGTATTCATTATTTATAATATAATTGTCATAAAAAAAATCACGAGTAGTATTTAAAATTAATTAAAATAATAAAAAATACTACTTTTTTATGTTAAATTTATAAATAGTATTTTTTTAGTAGAATATCGGATAATCGGTATTAAAATTCACAAAAAATAATTTTATTTATTTAATTTTAAAACTATAATATATCTAATATCCAATAGACTTAAGATAATAGTTTCGGTCAATTATTATCAACTATCGATAATATTTGATTAAATATTTCTACTTAAAAGTAAAGTTTTGGACAATTGTATTTAATACATACAAATAATTGTAAAATTTACTACCTATTTTTTAATTATTATTTAATTTGGTAAGACTTAAAATGGATATCATATGTTAATGTCACAATAAATTTTGTCCACTAATTGGGGGCCTAGTCATTTTGTATGTTTTTGGGAAGGTTAGCAGGAGAGAGACATGATTTAATCTTTAGTCTAAGTTTTTGAATTCATTGCCCAAATCATATTAATGTCACACCCATCTATTGACAAGAAAAAAGAATACATTAACTAATTGAATGTACTTGAACATGAGCATCACGTCATTAGAGTGATTGATTATCCCACAAACAAGGTTAATTAATAGCCTAAAAATGATTAAGTTGAAGGCTCTTGGATAATTAGGGCCAATTAATTAAGTCTTATCTTGGTGGGTCTTAGGAATAATCATGATTAATTAGATAAACATAAATTTCAAATTCAATGAGCAAACATCATTTTCTTCCAATTATTCATCATATGAAAGCCAAATTAGTGGTCAAATAACTTCAGAACCCATTCTATAACTTCATTTGTCATCTTCACTTTATAGCTAGGAGTGGTTGCTACCTCAACACTAAAGAGCAATGGCGTTGAACAACTATTTTTCACCTTTTTCAAGTCAATTTGAACAGTTAGTTATCGATAAGAATGAAATTCTAATTTGCTTTCTTACTAAAATAAAAATTACGCCATTACGATATTATACTAATATTACATGCTAATTATTATTATTTTTATGTATCATATTTAACGATTAATATTATATCTGACCACACTTAAATTAACTGGTCACATAGTATAACGTTATTCACTCACTTACTAATATCAGGATACACATTATATGTTAATATAGATGAAAATAGGCACATTTTCCATAATCCCATTAACACTTAAATTTACATATGCATATTTCGCAAATTCCAAGTTGGGCGAGATGGGCTTCACTATTGTCTATTGGGCTAAAAATGAGTCGGTTATGGCCCATATTCATAATGGGCTTTGCAATGGGCCCAACGCCAATAATTTTGATATTGACCGAAGTGCGCATTCACCACGTGATGGTACGTTGTGGCGTCGTTTCCACGCTAGGGATATAAAATTGCAAATCCATTGACTAACGAGGGTCATTTTTATCCCAAAACATATAGGGGACAAGATTCGTCGACCCAGCTGTTGACTCTACCTTCTCCTGATCGAATCTGGACCGTACAATCTCATCATATCTGCGTAAGACCTCACGTAAAAGGGGCATAATTGGAAGAAAGAAAAAATCAATCATCGAAAGAAGACGATATACCAGTTAGCAATTTGCATTGCAATTCCCTGCCCTGCCCGTCCTTCTTTATAAAAACAATTCAATTGATAGTATTTTCGCGGAGAACGAGAGAAAGAGATGGCGAGTGGAATCGCGCGTGGTCGCCTGGCGGAGGAGCGAAAGGCGTGGCGTAAGAATCATCCTCATGTCCGTACAACAAATAGCTGTTTCTCCCTCTCTGTTTTCTTCTTTGTATTTATTATATGTTGTTGTTGTTGTTGTTGTTGTTGTTATGTTTTCTGTGTTTTGTGTGTTAGTAATGTCTTTATGCGATTTCTAGGGTTTTGTGGCGAAGCCGGAAACGTTGCCGGACGGTTCGGTGAATCTGATGGTGTGGCATTGTACCATCCCCGGTAAAGCCGGCGTAAGTAACAGACAGGATGGAACCTTGTTGTTTACATTAATAGTTATTGTCAAGTTTGTGCGCTGTTATGTTTTTGCGTTCCGTCGAATCAAGTTATTGGAACTGTTTGATTGATGAATTATGTTTATTATTTTCTCAGTTGATTTAATTTAACTGTAGACTCGTTATATTATGGGCAACATAACCATTGAGGTTTCAATTGAAGAATTTTTTGCTGTGTATGTGGCTTAGACTGTAGTTTATGCGGGTAAAATTCAGTTGAGGTGTCATGAGGATTTAAAAATGAACTGTTCTGATAGTCCAGCTGTTTTGGCCGTAGAGGATATGTGCTTCTATTTCTTTTCGGTTGTTAAAGTTCCGGTGGTTTGAAGTCAATGCTTTGAGTTTTTGGTCTTAGAAATTTTTTGGGACATTGAATAGTTGTTTGGCTACTCCCTCGTTAATCTATTCTGTTCAAAAAGTACTATTGCTTCTATTTCTTTCCTTAGTATATTTTGTATGTTATGGTTTTCTAACATAATAGAAAGGTTAGTTATCTACAATGATTGATAAGGAATTACGCATCCCTTAATCCCTTGTTGCGTCTCAAATGAGGTTGTTATTGTTCTGATTGTACTTGGGTGGAATGAGACTTATATGGGTTTGGGATAAAAATTTTTATATGTAGACTAGTGAATGTTGTTAAAATGTTATTTGACTAGTGATTGCCTTTAGTTAGCTTGATATTATAGAGTTCCTGGGTTTATACTCCAGTCTATTAGAAATTTATAAATTGTCCCTTCTCACAGCATACGTTGTATCTTTTTGCTATTTCCTTGCCCCTTTCCACTTTCTTTTTCTCCCTTGGATTTCGTTTCTTCAACATGTTATGTTGTATTTATGTTCATTGTTGCATGGCGATGTTTACGTAATCTATTTTCCACTTTTTTTATTGGGCCTTCATGACATCGACGGTGCAATGTTAAGGGCATGTGGAAGTTAGTATTGTTGGTGGATTTGACAACGGTCACATCTCTGTTTTTTCCGTTTTCCTTTCCGATTATGATGTTTGCAGAAGATTACACAATTGCTTTCCACTGGGGGATGCATTAACCACTTTCTGTAATGTTTTCTTGCAGACTGATTGGGAGGGTGGTTTCTTCCCACTCACTCTCCACTTCAGTGAAGATTACCCAAGCAAACCTCCAAAGTGCAAGTTTCCACAGGGTTTCTTCCACCCTAATGTCTATCCATCTGGAACTGTGTGCCTGTCAATTCTCAATGAGGACAATGTGAGTACCTTCTGCTGCTCCTGAAAGTGCTTTGGAATGATGCAAGTTCATTACTGTCATGTCACTTACTTAATCTGAAGGTTACTAAGTATACTTGTGTTATTTGTAGGGGTGGAGACCGGCCATCACCGTGAAGCAAATTCTCGTTGGTATCCAAGATTTGCTGGACCAGCCAAATCCTGCAGATCCTGCCCAAACGGAAGGTTATCATCTCTTCATCCAGGTATGCCTTTGCTTAGAAATTGTTATGTTTTGTTATTTACTGATCAGATCATGTTAAGTGTTAAAGGGCTTTGTTATTTCTTTTTGTTGAAGAGAGAAAGTTTCTTTAGTGAAAGGATGCAGAGTCCTCCAGGTGTGGGGATAAGATTTTTTGATGGATTGATCTAAGCTAACCATAGAGAAATCTCATTGCAATGGGAATTTTCTACAGCAACCTTTAACTCTTTATCTTCATTCCTGTCAATGTTGATCCTCAATTGTTGTTGTCCGGTTGCTTTATGCATCAATTCTGTTAATAAGTGGTGCTAATCCACTTTGTTGTTATGTCAATATTCTAATAAACAAGAACTTGGCTTTACGCAGGATGCCACAGAGTACAAGAGAAGAGTTCGCCAGCAAGCCAAGCAGTACCCTGCTCTCATCTAAATTTATATTTGCTTTCCTTACAAACTATCGGTAATTGTCAGTCAAATTGCCTCCTGTAAAATTCCAAAGCTAAACTTGCTTCCTGAAGAAAATTGTTATTTTGTAATTGTCAGTTGTCTACATGTGTAGAATGCTTGGTTGAAACAGTCCTCTCGCGCTCTCTCCAGATAATGCCTGTTCATATGTCACGTTACACCAGTCAGCCAATGTTTCTTATTGGTGTCCATATCGGATGAAAACATCGGTTATGACCTGTTTTTAATTTTCTTTGTGTTGTATTCAAGTATACAAGTCATCTATCTAAAGATGGATAGGCAAGGAAGTTAAAGTAGCAGCATGCATGGCACTCAAATCAATTATGCTTGTTTCAGAACGAACAATTATGAAACTGAGTGACTGAGGATTATATTACTAATCGTCTCATGGTGCATGTTTTAATAATCCAGTATCTATGTTCTGTTAATGAAGCGGCTGCTTTCATGTACATCAATGCTTGATAGAATTAGACGTCATCAAGATGTAGGAAGCACAATAAGTAAAACTGCAGGAAGATGATGAAGTCCTCCAATAAATAGGCGATTGGTCAGAACATATTACTAACATCAATTTTTCGTTGCAAAATAAAGTTTGATTTAGCAAATCTGTTGGTAAACAGAATTTGATTTGGGCTTCGAGGTTGCAGTCGAGCGATATTCTCTGCAATTCCTTCCACTTAAATCTATCGAATGCAACGTTATGGCGTGGTAACAGTTGTAATGTATTTATTTACTGATTATATAAAATTTCAGAAACCAATTTACAGCTAAAAGCTGAAGGTCCAATCCAAAGCTTAGAGGCTGATCTATCTCAGTCAATCCATGCAAGCTATGTCTGGAGAACAATTTTAAAAGAATATACTATACAACAGCAGATGGTGCAGTTTTGTTTGACTCCCTACTCATGACTCTCCCCCAGGTCCCAACCAGGCTTCTCATGGCCGAGTACTACCCTCCGACCGCCTTTTTTTCTCTTCGGCCACTATCAAACGCCACCTCCGCCGGGAGCAGTGGGGATCTCCAGTACCACCAACGCAGCCTTGCGTACCTCAGCTACAGCCACCACATTTTGCCTCCTACGCGGCTCCCCTTCCCACATATGGCTCTTACGACTAGCTTCGGCCCCTATTTGTCGCTGGGCCATCCTAAGACGTGAAACCTATAGAGATTTATAACCTCTTCCGTGAGTTCCGGGGTTGCCATTCCTCTCATCTTCTAAGCCTCTCCCAATATTCTCAGGTACTCTTCTTACAGAATATCTTTCTCTTATATGTGTACGTGTCACAGTTTATTGCCATTTGTCAATTCAATTGATTTGTGCGTGGAATAGTTGTGAATTTTTTAAAAAAAAATTGGTTGTGATTGTGAAACTGCAACACGAGAAAATCTCCAATGCCTTGTAAATTGTTGCGATGGAAATCCTGTGTTTGTATGATTGATGTCAACATTTTTATAATCAGTGAATGTGATATAGAATATGTCTAAGTTTGAAAAGTTGAAGTCTATAGCAAAGTAGATCTGTTGAATGTCTGAAATTTTGCATTTCGTTTGAAGTTGGTGGTATACTTTGTAGAATAGAGCCATTGTGGAAGATTGGGGTTTTGGAAATATATGTAATGGTAAAAATGTTGGGTAGATGGATGGTAAACTGATGATATTCGAGACAAGCACCTTGGAGATATTATTGGCTGCTAAAACACTCACCTAAAATGCTTAAGACATTATGGGAACATTCTCGTTTTGTTTAATACACATTATTATGAGCTAATATATAGTTGTGACCTCATCCTTTAAAAAATGAGGATCAGCTGTTCAATGGTCTTTTTGGAGTAGCTTTCATTTTACATGTTTAAGCTTGAGGTTGAAGTTTAGTAATTCCATCCCACAGCTAATGTAGCTTCAAAGTCACAACACTCAAACAAATTCTTGGTTCATTCAATTCTCTTATATGGCTATGACTAGATCCCCAATGGTCAATCCTGGAAAAATTGTACGCTTTTGGGTCATTTTTCAAGCAAAAAAGTGAATTAAATATTTTTGAGTTATGGAGTTGCTTATTAGTTTGTATCATCTTTGGGTTAACATCTTTCGAACCAAAGTAGCTATCTTCTTCGCGTTTCTTTTCTTTCGTATATCGATTAATGTTTGAATAATTACTAATTAGGGATGTTGAGCTCGAATAAATAAGTATGTTAAGCTGCAGAATTGTAAATAAAGCATTATTATTGCTATTATGTTGCATTAGTAAAGCCTAAAATCATGTTTAAAATCATCTGTAAACTGCTATTCTCTCATATTGTCTTGTTTGTTGAAAAGCTGTTTGTTTTTACTAGATTCTCAGATCAGCAATCTGCAATTGGGGCAGTGTCTGCTCTGAATGTAAGACATCTCACTGCAATTTTTTTTGTTTATCATTTGAAAACTGTTAGTACATACTATTCTTATGCTTTCATTCTCTCTGTAATCTAGAAGAGAGCTTTTTACTACACTTGTGGTTGTTGATATCTTGCTGAACAGTTTTTTTCATGAAATTCAAGCTGCCCAAAGAAGTATCCACATTTTTTGTGCATATAGCTAATGTATGTGGTGGCTATATTCAAATTGTTTGCATCATATGATGAAGCACATTAATAAATTAGAATTTTAAAATTGATTAGATGTATCCAGGACCTCAGAAAGCTACTAATTGGTCTGTTGAATCTCTCTGATATATTAATTTCTGGTAGATGCTTTTAAAAGTGTACAAAGTCTCCGACGAGATTTGTTTAGTGATTCGGTTCCAGATGGAATCTTCGCATATTTCTCTCAATAAGTCAGTGGTTTGGATGGAAATGATACTGAAACCGCTTCCAAAGACTCAGCGATAGGGTAGGGCATGGTGACTACTCAGATGAAAGCTTCGGAGGAAGCATGTTAAATGAGGTGGTAATCGGTCTCGGCACTGAATATTACTCAACTAATGTTAGGTTGGATTTGGTATATATCAAATTGAAAATGTTAAAAAAATATATATTTGGAGTTACTTCTATGCAATGTAAAAGCTAATCCATAAAGTTGGGAGCATATTGTCTGTTTGTGCCAGTTTCTTGTATATCCATTTAGCCATACTATTTATATATGCCTTAGTTAATAATGTCTTTCTCAAGGAAACCAAAAAAAGAAGGGAGACACACACACACACACATTTGTTTTTTAGCGAGTCTGCTTTTATGTTATTTTGTACTGTACAATTCCTTTGTTTGTAGGATCATTTTCTAGGGGGTTTTGGGGGTAATCGGTTAAAAAAAGATAATAATAATAAAAAACTGTATTGAAAATGTATTCAAGTGGAGTTTTCGGGAACATATCAATATCAATGAGCTAGACTCATGCTTTGAGTTGTTTCTGCCATAAAAAAACTCAAACACTCAAGAAATCCATTGCCTAGGCAGATTCACATCACTCACAACCAAAACAGTCCTTTATATATATATATATATATATTGAAAGCTACTCTGCTGCAGTTAAAGATTGTATTATTGAAAATGTGCTGTAGTCAAATTTATGTAGTTCATTCTTAATGCTATTGGCAATTTTGTGGCTGTCAGCAAAAAACTTGTAGACAACCATTATTGCACTACAGCGCTTCAGATTGCCAGATGTGTTGATATTAACCAAGAGTGCTTTCAACTTTGTTTGTAGGGGATGTTCTTTGATCTTGAGAAAGGGTCAACCCTACATATAGATCTCACAAAAACTAATTCCTGATAAAAGCGCTCAAGAACAGGTCTATTGCTTGTTGAATTTCACCCTTTTATTTGTTTTTCATTTGATATGATCTATTAGTGCCGGCATTACTTGCACTTGTTGATTATAACAATTAGACGAAGAATGGACTGGTTCAAACAAGAGAACTAGAGGGTCTTCTGCATTTTTAAGGGGAATTCCTGATTCTGGTAAGTAGGTAGGCTGCAAGGAAAGTTCCTTGTGCTAGTCCTTTGTTTGAACATTTTCTTTTCACTTTACATGGTGGGATCGCTAGATGTTTATTAGTTATACTTCTGTTCTCTGTCTCTTGTTATGATTTATTTGCGTTCTGGGATCACATCGAGGACACATTCTTACGGAGGCTCACATTGCACATGTTTTGCCCGCATGGGCCCAAAATCATGTCCGGATATTCTGGGCGGAGAATAACAGCGTTGAAAATTTGAAGTTTTGGACATGCTTTCCCCGAAGGTAGTGTTCTTTTTCACTTTTCATTTTTCATTTTTTCCTCGTGGATAGTTTGTGAAGCAGAGGCTTCCCATGTAAATTTCTGACTCACCATCTCTAATCTTTCACATGACATAACCAAAACATTCACATTTGATGTTAGAAAGATGTGTGTTCAACTCCCATGTTACAAAGTCGTTTAACGTGGTTACCAAGTCTTTGTTTTACATGTAACATAGCCTCTTCTCTTTCAGACCGAAATAACCATGCCCATGCCCAATGAACGAGCTCTTTTAGTCAACCCCATTGGAGTCAATATCTTCCCCTTCCATTTTTCACCTAAGTTTGACCGCTTGGTTCAATAATTAGACTGGTCTTAAATAAATCATATGCAGCCACATGTGAACCGATTTGGTTTGCCGTAAAACGACTTGACACAAATAACGAACACTAAATTAGACACGAGCCCTTAAAATAAGGTCTGTTGCCGGTTTTGACTTTGGCGTATTCCCTTAAAAAGTCAAAATGGACTCTTAGAAAGTCCTGGATTGATGACCCACCCCATAATTTCCTACGTAACACGGTTCTACGTTTAGTGTAAGGCAGCCAGACAGGATTTTCTGCTCTCCTAATTCTAATATTTGTTTGAAAACCAACATTGTTAATTCTCACTCCATTTTGACGTGAGCCAACAAAACCGTGTCCAACCCTGGATTAAACCATAATTGAGGAGGGCATTGGCTTCGAGGCAGCTTGCGGTGGGTTGACTGTTAATCAATTGAAGTTGGTATTAGGGAGAATAGAAAGCAATGAAGAATGAAAAGACGTTTGATAATGATTTAACATAGCATTAAGAAAGAAAAAAGTCAAGGGAGCAATATTTATTGGTATGACCCATGATGTCCTGTAATGACTGCTTGCTTCTCTTCTCGGTGTTTAGGTTTTGTTTGCGTGAGAAACTAGCGTAGGGCGCGGTAGCCAATACCCAATTGCTGGTAGTAGAATATAATGGACCAAAAACGACAGACAAGTTAATCTTTTGAACAATCATTTCCGAATACCACTTAGGCACTAGTGGACCTCTTACGTGTCGACCATTTATGCGAATTCTTGGTAAATGGATGATGAACAACCTGAAAATTGAACATCTCCCTTTCTTCTCCTAACAAAACGCATGTCCTGTACACGAAGGTATGTTCTGGGCAATAGATTCAGTTGACGTTATTTCCAATTGTACACAACCATTTACACTTGGCCGGCGAAACGCACTTGCCTTGGTCGGTCCTCCATTATATTTGCTTCTGCCTGGCCGTCTCCCTAACCATTTCATACATACATGCATACAACTTCTTTTGTTGACAGCCTCGGCCAACTTTTGATATCTGGGTCTAGCTATATATGTAGGCTGGCTGTCTCATCACTTTTTACTATTATATTGAGCTGAGACGCACATGGAAAGGAATATGAAATGTACACAAGATTCTAACCGCATTCGGACACTTTAACGTTGTTGATTGATCATTTCACTTTTCCCCTTACAGGAGGGGGCCAGCAGATGGAATAGGATCCCCGTTTTTCCAATGGCATAAATCCAAACTATGGCATAAAATATCAGACATTAAATAAAGACAAATGCATGATGCTAGCTAGCTAGCTACATTAGAAAACTATGTTATATGCATGATGCAAATGCAATGCCTAAAAATGTAAATACACACATATGCACGTGTACATGGGTTAAGATTAAGATTTTTAATTTTTTTATATTATTTATATACCGTTAAATTAATTTTATTTAAATAATTAAAATTATAAATTACATATGTATTAATTATAATATAAAAATTATGCGTATTAAATGTAATATAATAAAAAATTAGTATAAAATTAAAGGATTCAATCCTTTTCCATACGTATTCATACATACATATAATAATTTCTATAAATCCTTTTTTCAAATTTGTGCTACTTAATTTTAGGGTGTCTGCCAAACTAAAATAATAAGCCTATCGAGCTATGCGATGTTTATGTCGATAATCATTACAAAAACATGGGGTGGTGTTTTGTTTGTTAGTAGTTGTCACCAAGACACTATATTATAAGCAATAACATCAAACAGTACAGTCCAAATTACTTCTAATTAATTTCAATACTTAAAGATCAATCAATCAATAATTAGGCTGACCCTTGAACAAAGCTGCCCAATCCTTCTTAACCATGCGGGCCATTCCCTAATCCTAAATGACCGTATTACCCTTTTGTTTCTTGCACCATAACATAATCCCAACTGGACAAAATTGTCCGTCCACTTAAATTGTCATTCCGTGAAAGGGAAGTCAATTCCTAACGGTATCTATCCACCGACCACCGACCTAATTTGTGTGTGTGCGTGTGTGTGTGTGTGTAGGTATAAATGTATACGTATGTATGTATGTTTGTCTCTGTATGTGTGTGTGTGTGTGTACATGTATGTATGCGTGGACTCAATTCATTTACCTTTTTTCTAGCAAAAGCAAAAGAAATTTCTTGGAAATTTAGAAAATTTGAAAAATTATTCAAATCCCTTTGTATGACTTTCACAAAATTTAGAAAATTCCAAAGAATATTTGTGATCCATGAAGAGTTTAATTACGATAATAATAATAATAATAAATAAATAAATAAAAAGGTACGGAGGTCCGAAAATATCTATTATACGTGTAGTATAAAAGGGGTTTTGGTATTCACACTTGGTCTTGGATGAGAAAACGACAATAGCTTTTTGTCATGACCTTTGAATTCCATAAACGACATCGTCACCACCAGCAGCAACGCCACCACCACCGCCATTCCATCACCAGTCACCAGTCACCACCTATCAATATATAAAATAATAATACTGAAATTACCACATCGCTTGAGAAACAAAACCTATGCTATTATAGAAAATAGAATCCACTTCTCTTGCAATCTTATTATTATTATTGTTATTATTATTATTGTTATTATTATTATTATTATTCTCTCGCTTTCTTTTCTTTCCTATTTTGCCAAACACGCCCTCCAAATGCCAAGCGCTAAGCATCTACGTCTTCAACCTCTTTCTTCCCATTTTATTACATATCCGGAAACGCCCACGTTCTCTCTTTATATACTGAACTGACTCTCTTCTCCAGATTTTGTCGGTAAGTTTTAGATCTTTCTTTTTTCCCTTCGACAACAAACCAGCTAGCGACTGTGTTACGTGACAGCATCTAACATGGTTCTTACAATTTTTTAAGGAAACGCTAGAAGGGTATCGAGTATACGAGAATCTTCGAGGGAGAGAGCGAAGGGTAAGGAATTCAAAGAGACAGGAGAATTAACATGGAGAGCGGCGCGACGGCGGCGGTCAGGAAGAGAGCGATGGATAGGCCGTATAAGGGTATAAGGATGAGGAAGTGGGGGAAGTGGGTTGCTGAGATAAGGGAACCCAACAAGCGGTCAAGAATCTGGCTTGGCTCTTACTCGACTCCCGTGGCTGCTGCTCGTGCTTACGATACGGCGGTTTTTTATTTGCGGGGTCCCTCAGCGAGGCTTAACTTCCCCGACCTTCTGAAAGGAGAAGGGTCGGCCGTCAGCGGTGACATGTCAGCCGCTTTGATACGGCAGAAAGCAACCGAGGTCGGTGCTCGGGTGGACGCAATCGAATCTGCGATGCATCACACTCGGGAAAGACAAAATCATCAACGCTCTGCTGAACCAGGAGTCGATGAATTCAAGGGGTTCTTGTATCGGGTCGACTTGAACAAGATACCCGATCCAGAAGATTCGAATGGTGAGTAGGAAAACAACCAGAACTTCTGGTTATTTTTATTTGTATTTGTATTTTTTTTTTTTTTTTGAAGAAAAGGGATGGAAAGGGAGGTGGGTTGTTCACTAACGTGCGCCGGGGAGGTAAGTGTACGCGACGGCTGAAGAAAAAAATTATTAAGCCTTTTTTTTTTTTTTTTTTGTGCTAGCCTTACCGCTATCTCAATATATGTGGATTAGTATTAGTATTAGCATTAGCATTAGCATTAGCATTAGTAGAATTAGTACTAGTATTAATCTAAATTTTGCACTTGTAAAAAAGGGGAAATGGTAATTGTATATTAATTAATGGAATTATGAGCATAATTAATTGATAATATGTACTTTGATTTTGGATGATTATGGGGATTTTATGAATTGTGTGTTTTCATTTTGGTATGATTTGAAAATTATAAGACAGACAGACAGACAGACAATGAAAATGGGAAAAGTAAAAGAAAGGATTGAAGAGAACAAAAGAGGGCAAGAGAGTATGGCCAAAATATATCGTGCAACTGGGTATGCTTTGCTAACCACCGACTTGTAACCGGTGATAGCGCCGGGAAATGGTTAATATTAAGTGATTGATTAGATATTTTAAATTTATATTTTTAAATCATGTAATTTTAATTATTTTTTATTAAATATTAAATTTAATAAAAATAATATTTTAATTATTAAAATAATAAATATAAAAAATATTTATTTATTTTTATATTTGTTATCGCAGCAGCGACTTTGTTGGTCCGAGTAGTGCTTACGGGTTGATATGAGTACATCATATAAGTTACGAGTTGTGTGGGATACTTGCTGTGGAATTTGTTGTTCCGTTGCTAACAAGGGATGACAAAAATTCCTGCAAAGATGGGTCCTGAAAGGGCCTGCCATGTTCGAGCTAGGCTCCAGGATGTAATCGTCCCTGAATTTGAAAAGAGGACGCAACAGATTTCCATCTTTGTTTTCTTTCTCGTACCACCCCCCTTTTTTTTTTTTAAAAAAAATTATTTATGATAATATATTTAAAATTATATATATTCACCCTTTTATGAACTAAAAAATTCACAAAATAAAAATATTAAATAACAAATGTAATTATTGAATTAATTTATATCTGTCAAATAACTTTTTTTTTTTTTAGATGTTCATAAAAAAATTTAATTTTTTTTATAAAAATTAATATAATTTAATAAAAATTTAAAAAATTATTTAATTTAATTTTTTATTATTTTTATTAAAAATTAAGATTATAACATTCGATTCGATGGCTAGTCGATTAATGTTTGTGTACAAATTAAAATAAATTTATTCATTAATTTATTAATTTTTGTTTTAGAGTAATAATAAACAAAAACGAGGCAGCCAGAGATACGAATCTTTGGGATGAAAACGAAGAGAGGACAAAGACAAGATCACATTTTTCCAAAGGAAAACAGATGGAGAAGGAGAATAAGTCTACTCCCTAATAACAAAAAATCCATGATAGTAATGCTTGTGCTTTCAACTTTGTTATTTTTCACTCCTTCTATTTTCAGAAATTCTCCCATAATTTGTCAAATCACCGCTCTCCTCCGTAAATTAATTGCCAACCGTTGTTCTGTTTTGAACCTTTCTAATGAAACCCCTTTTGACTTATCCCTGTATTTTTAGGTTTTAGCTACCGAACCAGCCTGTACTCCACCCTGCTTCTTAACCCCCACCCCACAATTAACGGAGGAACGTCGCTTATTAAGGGAAAACAATATACTTACATATAGCATGTATATGTATGTATTCAAGCCAGTTACTGCCAAAGTAGGGGCAACTTTTCAAAATGTATATAGCGTGCATATATGTTTTTGATTATGAAACTCCAAGCATATATTCTTAACTGAGGAGACAATGGATTCCCAAGGCCCAATGGGTGAAACTGGGCCCATTCGTCGATACAAACCACCGCCCTCGCCTCTCTTTACCACTGTCAATTCGGTGGACTAAGGGGCATGATATTAGCATGGCACATGGATCATGACATAAAATCAATTTAACTTTTATTTAACGTAATATAAATACAATATAATAATTTAAATTATCGCCATTACATGAAATGATGATTGAAGAGAGAGTAAAATATATTATATTTTTGGATAAGTTTTGGAATCACTAACCATAAAACAATTAGAGACTCTATATAGATCCTTACAATTACAGTCCCCCGCATGCATAAACTTAAAAGCAAATTGCTTGTTCATGTCAAATGTCTATTTGAAGAGATTCAGAAGAAACTGAAGATGGTCTCTTAACAGCTTCCTTCCCTCCTAAATTTTCTCCTATTACAATTAACAGATACAAAATGTTGCTCAAATCTTAGCAGCCAAAATTGTACATATAAAGAGGATCTTCATTGATGAACAAGGGAATTGATTGCAGAACAATTTCACTCCTGCTAGCCATTCAAATTACTTTCAATCAAATGTTACGGCTATTGCGCTTCCATTTCAATGGAGCGTTTTATTTGGAGAGCAGCCCTTACTACATTTCCTCTTGTGATTATTCCAACCTTTTTAGAAGTCAAAAACAAATAGTTTAGCCGAATCTACAACATTGCTAATAGGAAAGGAAAACAAAATAAAAACAATCACAGTAATTATCTCTCACCAGCTTGCCTTCGGCATCCACTACTGGAAGTCTGCGGTATTTTGTCTCGAGTAGCAATCTGACATCAGATAAACCAATTCAGATATCCAATCTTAAGGCCACAGCTATTTAGTATGTGCCAGAAAAGTAGAAGGAATTTTCTTTTTTGAAAATAAAAGGAAATATATTATGTGAGAACCTAGCAGCATCCTCCAGATTCGTGGTTTCACGAACTACCACCGGTGCCGGGGTCATCAAGTCGCCAACTACCTTCCCATTGGTTTTACTGAGCAATTTCTGCACTTCATTGAAGGTCTGCAGTGGTTTATGAGAAGTTTAATTAGCAATTATAAATTCAGCCAAAACGAGGCCACATGGCCACCCCAGTTTGGCAGTCTTGTTTGCATCAAATGATTGACATTAAGAAGGAAAAGATCGAAATAACATATTGGTTTCCCCATGTTAAAGCTTCAATGCTACCTGTTTGCAGCTTAATAAAACATAAGAGCAGGTTTGACATTATAGTCTTGTGCTTGAAGTCTCCCATGTGGTTCTTCTATTAACTAATCAAAATAATAATTCAGGAATAGTAAACATAGGATCAGAGTTTCTTTATTGATTTGCCACTAACAGTGTCATCCAACACTTCTCCATATATCGTGCAATGGCAATAATAAATTATTCTATTGATTAATTAAAATTATAATAACTTTAATAACTTTGACCCACCTGTTATAATTACACACATTATAGCTTATACTACAGAAGTATAGATTAAGAAGATGCAGTCATGAAATAAAGTCTCAATATCAAGGTCCAACTTTCAATCATGAATTCTCATTGGTAAAGTTAGGTTGCACACGACATATGACTTCTTCATAGTATTTATCATAACAACAATTCTTGCACTATCAATCTAAAAATCAAACACAACCTTAGGGAATAAAAAAAAAAAAAAAACCCTTTTTGACACAGCTTTGTAAAACAGAGGTGCTCGAGGTAGAAACCTCTGCTGTGTTAGACATTAAAGATCAGAGAGCCAGTTAAAAGAAAGATAGTTCAAGGTTATTTTATTTTATTGGAAAAACAGAAGAAGTCGAAGTAGACACATGCATCTGGGAAAGGATGAAGGAAAGAGGAAATTAAGTGCCTCCAATACAAAGACTCAAGGAAAGAATGGAGACAAGTTCTGTGAAAGTTCTCCAAAATGGTTCAATCAGGAGCCACAAAAATCAAGAAATTCAGATACAAGAAGTTACTTGATTCACATTGGAAAGAACAAGTTCAAACAAAGGCATAGATCAAAACTTGCCAGTAGACAATGGTAAAGTGCAGCAGTGTCTGATCATTAAACTAACTCAAGTACCTACAATTAGAATCCAGTTGATTATATTGAGTTAGCTTAAACAGTACCTTGCTTACTAAGGTGAGATTCAAGTAAAACCAACCCCCAATCCTGATCCAAGTTTAAAATAAAATAACTTGAAATCTGGAGGGAGAAAATAATTTCCATGAAGAGGAGGCAGGGCAAGGTAATCATCTAAGGTTCTAATGTGTTCAGGTGAGTCATCTCAAGTACTGTTTAAGTCATTTCCTTTTAAATCCAAAACCTCAAAACTACATTGGTTGGCTGCTTTATTCTACCCAAGGGAAGCACTTATGGAACTTCTCATTCATCTATGGGACATCATCAAAATTCTTGTGTCTCCATCAAGTTCAACAACAAGAGAAGTTTTGCATACTTTAAACTCTTAGCTAAAAATAACAACAAATTTTAAAATATGAAGAATAAGCTGCCATTAAAGCTATAAATTTCAAAGAGAGATGAATCTACGTACTTTCCAAGTGCTGTCAACTTCAGGAAACATGTTGTTTTCGGCTCCTCCCCTGCCTAGTTTAAATATTGGAACATTTCACATGATGTGAGAAATGATTGACCATCATCATGTACAAGCCAAATTTCAATTTAAAAAATGAGATTCACAAACCTAAAACATGAAAAAATATTTGACCATACATTCACAGAACCTCAGCTACTCACTTTTAACACAACCAATCACTTTTATTGTTAAAAATTATCCAAAAATAATCAGTGTTGACTCTTCGGAAGGAAAGATACCTCCAGGTCAGATTCTTCCAGAACACACCATTTACTATTTTCTGCAACAAATTTAAATGTAGCAAAACTGCTGCCCTTTTTCCACCAAACATGAATTTCATGACATTATTTTTCAGTTCATGATAAATATAGGCACCCAAAAATAGATTTGAGGATGGTGAAAGATACAGTAACAATCTCTGTTCAGTATCACAACTCACTAGATAGCTGCTGAGTTGAAAAAGATATTTTGAGCCACAAAAGAACCATAACAGAGCTAAAAGAAATGTCTCCCACATTATCCTTTTGTAAATTTAATGTACATCACAAATCACAAACACCAGAGCAAAAATTTTCTCAAACAAATTAATCAATCCCTAGATTTGACCTACAATTTTACCATTTATATTTAGAAAGCACAAACCAAGATTCAGAAAACTATGAAATTTCTGAACTGAAAAAGAAACATTATCTTTGATGAATTGAGCATACCTGATATAGAATCCAATGCTAACAAGTCATAATCTGAAACAAGACCAACCTGCAGCAGCCAAAAAAAAACCTCACAATATCTTTTATGTCAATATACTTATAATCCCACATAAATTCACATGAAAAAATAATAAGGGTTAAGCTGAATGTACAGACAATAAAAATTTACCAGAAAAAGAAAAGGGAAAGAAAAGGTGAGATCTTGTCAAGAAGAAAGCACCAAACGATTAATAGAATACCCACAGCAATGAGCCAGTATTATTTTCCTGATCAGATTGCAACACAACCCCTGCAAAGGTGCATCTTTTCCCATCCTAAAACATCCTTTCTTTACAGGTAAAATGTAGACCTTCCTCTTGAAAGGGAAAGAGCTATTGTTTGACCATATCCATATCATATGCATGATTAATTCACTAGGCCAACATGTTTATATCATTATGCTGACACGAGTAAAGATATGTATAAAATATCTCTTCAAGTGGATGGTGGAAGAAAAAATATAGTCTGAGATAGAGAGTCATTTTCTTCATTGTTGGTTTCAAAGTACTGCCAACTACTGTGTGATTCTTGGATAAGGGCCCATAGGGCCCAATTTGAACATCCATTTCATCCACTTAACCAGCATTTCCCATTATGAAGAAAGTTTGAGGAACACTAGCAAGGTTTGAGGAACTTAAAGCATATATAATCAAAAAATGATTATTGTTATTGTTTAAAGACCAATATTATATACGTAAACTTGAATTACAATCAATACGAGCAAAAGTAGCATAAAAATTAAACTAACAACAGAAGGTGAGGGAAACTTGCCAATTTCCAGTCATCATCGATCACGGGAAAACCAGTTATTCTCCTTTCCACTAGAATTTCCAGAGCTGTTCGCTCAGAGGCTGATGAATTAGCATAAGGAAAATAATATGATCGTCTATGATATTAGTCAAATCAGTAGAAATACCTTGATCTACAGATGTTGTAGGTTTTACCACATGCAAATCCTCTTTCCTTGTCATAAAATCACCAACCGTATAAACTCCACTGCTTGGCTGCATATTAACATGTGAAGTTCATATACAGATGTAGGATAAAATGCATAAAAGTCAAAACACAGAAATACCAGTCCTTATGAAATCAAAATAAATATATACTGTTTTATCATCTCCTGTAGTATGAAAACAAACAAAGTTTGACTCTTGACACACTATAAGCACACAAAGTAGAGCATGTCAAATGTTCAGATCTATAATCGGATATGAAGTCTCCATAATTTGTTTCAAATAAAGGCAAGTATACATGGCAACCACTTCTTTATCTGTCTATGGTATGGTTTGTGTTACCTACTGCACACTGGATGAAATAGAAGGTTTTCATCCATTGATTAGGTTATACTAAGGCTTCTTTTGGAATTCAATAGTGGCTTTTAAGCCACAGCTGCTGTAGGGTGGTAATATAAATTAAATATTACTGAAAAAATGAGTGGTCCTACTAAAAGTTGAAGTTATCAAATACTTTTTTAGCTTTGCTTTCAAAGCAGAGTACAAGCACCAAATAACCAACGAACCTTAAATTACTATTAGTTGTCTCCTTTCTATAGATCATGTTGAGTTATATACCGTTTGCTAAGATCAGATAATAAACTTAGTAATGGAGCTTGTAATACTAGTCATTAACATGAAAGAAGCAGTGAATAGCTCTCTGTGATTCACCCTTTTCCTTGTCTCCTTTTCACCCACACATGTTCGTGGAGAACAGGAGGATATATCTAAATGACAGTAACTGGGCCCGCATAAAGAAGCTAAAAATAGTTTTGACAAACCCATGGTTCAAACTGGTTTATCAGTTTAGCTAAAAAGAATCGATAC
Source organism: Swietenia macrophylla (assembly GCA_032401905.1). Taxonomy (NCBI): domain Eukaryota; kingdom Viridiplantae; phylum Streptophyta; class Magnoliopsida; order Sapindales; family Meliaceae; genus Swietenia; species Swietenia macrophylla. The sequence continues at coordinate 2,197,550 of CP135586.1, read as the reverse complement.
AGTCACTAGAAGGAAAATGACATTCTAAATACTATTTACTGCCTTAACTAGACGAAAATAGACATGGTCAAAGGAAACATATGCAAAGCTTTAAAATGGTCCAATTTCTTCGTGAAATACTGAGTAATTCAGCAAAACCAAACCCAGACGATAACTAATTGAACAAAGCTTCCTAAGCACCAGCTACAACCATAATAAAACAAGGCAAACAAATACAATATATACACAGCAAAACTTCAGAAATGAAGAAAATTAATAAAATTAAAAGAGGACAAGATAACAGACCGAAGCCGAATTGGCAGTCAAGGTGCCACTAACGGACACACCGGAAGACATGCGAACCGGCGAGACGCGACCGAACGAGGTGGCGAACACGGAGAGGAGTCTACAGCTGGAACGAGAGGTGAGTACACAAGGTAATTGGAGAGCGCAAGCGGAAGTACGGGAGGTAGTGGGGACAGCAGTGGCGCGTATGCGGGTGAGGGAGAGAGAGTCGGAGAGACGAATCGAGTCCATTAATCGTTCGTGTTTAGGAGAAGGAGGTTTTGGGGATCGATGGACTCGATTTCGTTGGAGGGAGGTGATGGACCTGTGAAGAAGATATAGTGAATAAACCGACCTCACCTATGCCTATGCGAATGTATGCGATTGAGACCGCGCTTTGCTGTTAACAAAAATATCTTAAATGATTAGCTGATTAGGAATCAAAACGCTTCATCATGCCAATTTCCCCTCCCCACCACCCCGTATAAAAGAAAGTCACGTGCACAATCTTCCCACGCTAATCGGATGTTTTTCTTATTTTTATTTATTATTAATAAATAAATTTTATTTATTTTATTAATTTAATAATTTAATTATATTAATATAATAAAATTATCTCACTTAATTTTTTTAATAATAATATTAATAATATCATCCGATAAAATTTTAACCAAACCTATTAACATTAAGTGACAATTTTCAAAATTATTTATCAAATTAATATGAATTTGGTATTCTACAATTTTGAATTGATATAAGAAGATAATAACAAAATAAAATGAGATTAATAATCATAGAGTCTGGGCGTAAATATATGTTTATAATGCAATAAATTAAATAATTATAAGTGCTAACATAGTTGTAATTTAATAAATTTATTTTTATATTTATTATATTTTAAATAAATTTAATTATATATATATTGTATATAATTAATTAATATTTGAGTAAATAGCATTATAAATATTATACACGGTAAATAAAAGATAATTGTTCATATTTAGAATACAATTGATTAGTATTAGAGTAAATAATATGTTACATGCTCTAGTTTATAGAAATATAATATATGTTAAATAAGTGATATAATTACGATATTTTTAATTATTTAATAAATATATTGAATTAATATTTTAATAAAATTATTAAATAAATTAATCTTTAAATTAATTTTTATACGATACGAATATAACATGAGTTGGGCACAAAATTATTGGAATTGTCATGCCTAGAAAGTATGGACCTACATGAAAAGATTTTGCAAATTATACGTTTATATATTATTTTCTTATGAATTAGGGATTAATTAATGAAAGGGTAATATTAAAGGAGAATAGTGATAAATGAAAAGCATAACAAATATACAAAGAATATTAATAAAAAATTACCACAAATCTTTGCTACTAACGTTCAGCACTGAAGGTACAAATCTGCATGGAAGACACGTGGATGTATTGCAAAGCATCGAACGGTTAAGATTCTATTGACAATGATCAAAAAGAATTTCACTAGGGTTTCTCAGTTGTCACCACAAACCCTCAACAACTAATCTTCCTGTAGAACGGTAGAACCTATCCATCAGTAAACCAGCCGGTACGGTGCCGCCCGGGCTGCCTATCTTCCTCCTCCTTGTACAAACGACAATCTCTTTATCTCACGTCACATTATCATTTTATCACAAAATCCTCGAAGAACAGAGCCAACCGTTATTTATTTTATTTTATTTATTTATTCGTTCGTTCGTTCATCTTTTTTAGTTTTGTTTTGATTAGAGAAAGAATGGCTCAGGTTCAGGTCCAGCCGCAGGTTCCTACAGTGACTGCTGCAACCCCGGTCCCTACCACAAATGGGGTTGCAAGCAATGGTGTTGGTGGTGCTCACCCGTTTGTGTCAACTTCGCCTTATGTCGGAGATCTTGATCTTAGTGTCAACGATACTCAGCTTTACGATTTGTTTAACCAAATGGGTCAGGTTGTTTCCGTTCGGGACTGCAGGGATTTAAGCGCACGACGCTCTCTCGGTTACGGTTATGTCAATTATAACAGCGCCCATGAAGGTTAATCTTTTTCTTTTTTACATGTATTATTATTTTTTTTACATGAATTTTGGTGGTGGTTTGAATTATATTTGTCAGAATATCTAATGGAATGATGCGTTTTTTCACTAATATAAGAATAGTGATCAACCGTTAATATTAGATACGGTATATAATACAAATTAACGCAATGCACCTGGAAAAAGATACATGAAGTTACTTATTAATCCCAATCTCCACGTTCAGACGACTTGTATTATGATTTGGCAAAAAGTGAGGGGCCATTAATCGAAAATCAAGCCATTCACTCTCTTGCATGAGTGTTGTTCACTGTTCGTTTAAATGGGCCTGTAATGGAGCGTAATTTTTTTTCAGTCATTCTGATTTTAGTTTGCACTATTAGAATTTTTGTTATTCTTGAGACACTGTGTAATAGAGTGGTGTTCAATTTATTTATTTGTTATGTTCTTGTTTAATTATGGGTGTTTCCATAAAATTCTTCAATAGTTTAAACATTTTGTACCAGAATTTTAGACATTTGGAAACATTTCCATGGTAGGAAGGTTCAAAAAAGCAAAGTATTTTTCAATTGTTGGGTGCGGTAAGACAGTCGAGTGAAATTGGAACTATCCATATGGAAATGCAGAGAAGTAAGAATATACAATCTACTATGTGGGAAAGCATTTTAGTTATGTTGGTTTGGATAGAGCAGGCATTCTCTTTGGTATGGTACGTCTTATCCATAGAGTTGATCCATCAGATTTAATCAAACTATTAAGCTTAATCAATCTGTTTTAAACTTAATTTTGATGTTCGTTTGTCTTAAATGCCTATTATTGCTGTACATTACTAACACTATTTCAATTAACAGAAGCAGCTGGAAACTGAGGAAAATGGAAAATCTATATTCAGCTGTTACTTACAATGTGATTCTCTTTGCTGATTTTAGTTTTCAGGAAATAGGTGAATGTATTTGTTGAAACTGAATGTTTATACTCATTCCCTTGTGTGAGACTATTCTTTTCATTTTTTGCTAGTAATTAATTTCACGGATTGATTTTTGATAACAGCCACACGGGCATTGGACCTATTGAATTTTTCTCCTCTGAATGGCAAACCAATTAGAATAATGTATTCATATCGCGACCATACTATCCGAAGAAGTGGGTCTGGAAATATATTTATCAAGGTATTTTCATTCTGTGACGTGTCTGATTACATGTACCATTACCCTGGCCGTTCATATGCCCAATTATTTATTTTACCGTTTTATTGATTTTAATGTTTTTCTTCTGTTTTTTTCTTTTTTTGTTCATGGAAGATTTTGGACAAATCAATTGACAACAAAGCTCTGCATGACACATTTTCTTCATTTGGGAATATTGTATCTTGTAAGGTGGCTACTGATACTTCAGTTCAGTCAAGAGGACATGGTTTTGTACAGTATGATAATGAGGAATCTGCTAAAAAATGCTATTGAGAAGCTGAATGGTATGCTACTGAATGACAAACAAGTATTTGTTGGACCCTTCCTTCGCAAACAAGAAAGAGAATCCGCTACAGATAAGGCAAGATTTAACAATGTTTATGTGAATAATCTTTCAGAAGCAACAACTCAAGATGATCTAAAGAAAGTTTTTGGTGAACATGGAACTATTACTAGTGCTGTAGTAATGAGAGATGCAGATGGAAAGTCCAAATGTTTTGGATTTGTCAATTTTGAGAATCCAGATGATGCAGCTCAAGCTGTTGAGGTTCTCGACGGTAAGAAGTTTGATGATAAGGAGTGGTATGCTGGGAAAGCACAAAAGAAACATGAAAGAGAGATGGAATTGAAAGGAAAGTTCGAGCAGAGCTTAAAGGAGTCCTCTAATAAACACGATGGACTAAACTAATATGTTAAAAATCTAGATGATAGCATCTCTGATGACAAACTACAGGAGTTATTTTCAGAATTCGGTACAATTACACCATGCAAGGTATGTTGGAACTACTTTGCATCATTTATGCCAGAAGCTTCGTGAACCTGTAACTTATTTCTTGCTCTTTGAGGTTAAACAGGTCATGCGCGACCACAACGGTATAAGTAGAGGATCAGGCTTTGTTGCCTTTTCAACTACTGAAGAAGCATCTAGAGCTGTAAACTGAGATTCTCGTCTCACTTTTCTACTTTTTATTTTCTTATATATGGTTTTATATTTTTTCTGTCTAAACTTTTCTTTTGTCCTTTTCCTTTTTTTTTTTTTCATGAAATATAGCTGACAGAGATGAATGGGAAAATGCTAGTTACCAAACCACTTTATGTTGCTCTTGCACAGCGAAAAGAAGAAAGAAGAGCAAGGTTGCAGGTATATCTTCTAAACACTTAAACAACTGCTGCACCATTAAATTTCAAGATTTGTAGGGACAATGACCTCTAGCAAAAGGATTCAACAAACCTGCAAGGAAAAACATTTCTTGGAAGTACATCTTGCTTAAAACCTTGAATGGTGCTAGGTGCGTGAGGTCAGGGGCGGATTTACATACTGGCACTTGAGGGGGGATGACTCCATAAAATTTTAAGGAGAAGTATTATGTTTGTATTTGGTTCTGTAAATCCCTGGTGTATGCTTCAGCTGTTCTTTTTATTGCTTTTTCAGCCCCCTCTAGTTATTGTTTTTTCATTGTTGCCCCTCCAAACATAGAAATCTGGTCTTGCTTTTACTTCTGCTGCAGAAGTAGTATTATAATCTCAGTTTATCAGGCATCTTCTGGAGATGAATCAAGGGGGTTTACAAATTTTAAGTGCAAATGAATTCATGATGCATGCATTTTACGGTAAGGTTTGTAGCCATTTTGTACTTAAAAAAGTTTTGTTTATGCAGGCACAGTTCTCACAACTGGGGCCTGCTTCTATGAGTCCTTCAGTTGTTCCTCGTATGCCCATGTATCCCCCAGGTGCTCCAGGTCTTGGACAGCAACTATTCTATGGTCAAGGCCCTCCTATCATTCCTCCTCATGTAATAGATACTTTCTTATAATCAATCATTTCTATTGTCTGGTTTATGTCAGTTATTTACGCATCTGATAGCTCTCTAGCTTTACTTTTCCTATCTCTTTCTCTTTCATATGGCTCAAATTAGATTGGTTATCATTTGTTGACTCCTTTTTAAGTTTTCATAGAATTATTATTGAAAGAGTCTTGGCTTTATTAAACTCATTTCTTGGAGAAAATCTTGAATTCACCAGCTTGAGTTAATTATCACTCCGGAATCTAATTTATATTAAGAAGAATGAATCCATGCTCCTTTGAGGCTTGGAGTTTCTCATTTCATTGGTTTGGTTTCCCTGACTTGCATTTGGCGCACTTTTTCCTCTTGAGAAATGTTATATGATTATTTATCATCTTGTTGATTGTTTTGGTCATCTATTGTAGATGACATAGATGTTATGGTCCCCCTTGTAATCATTGTATTTAATTAATTTCAAGTTTGTGTAAGAAAGTGCAATCCTTATAAACCTTTTTCTAATTATGCTGCCATTGATATTATGTAGTACAACTAATAGCTGATCTTTGTTATACCATCTATGTCAACCTGGATTTGGGTATCAGCAGCAGTCGGTCCCTGGAATGACGCCAAACTTTTATGTGCCAATGGTCCAGCCGGGTCAGCAGAACCAGCGCCCAGGAGGCAGACGTTATGGAACAGGCTCTCTGCAACAAACCCAGCAACTAATTCCTCTAATGCAGCCACATGTAGTAGTAATCTAATGTCTATATGTCTAAATCCTGATACTTTGCTCCCTGTTTTTGTATCTCTTCCACGAATATTGAAATTGCTTACTCAGATTTTAGTCTTTATTTCATCTTAATGCTTAATTATAGATGCTTCCAAGAGGACGCGTCTACCGTTACCCTCCTGGTTGCAAAATGCAAGATGCTCTCATTGCTAGCGTTTCTGGAGGCATGCTTCCTGTTCCTTATGATGTCAGTGGAATGCCATTCAGAGATGCTTCATTTTCACAGCCTATGCAGACGGGGCCGTTGGCTTCTGCCCTTGCTAACGCAACACCTGAACAACAGAGGACTGAGTTCCTTCTTTTTAATGCATTCATATATGTGCATATTTTGGTCTTAATGATGTTTGACCACAGGAAACAAATCTTTCTTTTCTATTAAGTTGCTGGGAGAACATCTATACCCACTTGTAGATCAATTGGAGCATGAAAACGCAGCAAAAGTGACAGGCATGCTTCTAGAAATGGACCAGACTGAGGTTTTGCACTTGCTAGAATCACCAGAAGCCTTGAAAGCCAAAGTTGCTGAGGCGATCTACGTCTTAAGAAATGCAGCTCAGCAGCAGCAGCAGGTTACTAGCCCAACAGATCCGATGGCATGCCGATCACTGAATGACAATATTGTTTCTTGAGTTTTACGGACCAGGTATGGCTATATCAGCCCTACATATCCGGAGCATTTGTGTTTTGGAATAAGATTTGGTGTGATACTGTTTTCATTGGCCTTAGCTTGTGGAATCATAAGTCAAAAAGAATATTTTCGGACTGAATTTTCTTTGTAGCTTGACCATAACAACACTGCAATTTTGCCAAAGTTTGCCAGTATTAATATAATTTGCTGCTGGCTTGTCAAATGTTCTTGTGCTCAGTCATTACAATTCATTGATCTGCATGGTTCTATAAGTTAAAAAAAATGCTTCGGTTGCTATGCTTTGGAAGCACAATAGACCCAAACCAACCTTTAACAAGTCAATTTGGATTAGAAGTGATTTTAGTCCTGTGAATAAGTACTTCTGAAACACCTTGTTTCTGATTAGTTTAAACTATATAACCTTTAATCTTACCCTAACAATTAATTGATGGGTGATTTGTAGCATGTAATGACCCATATAAACTGGGTTAGGTATTGCTACAACATTTATAAAATAAAGAGCACTGCCATAAAGGGAAAGTTTCCAAAACAAGGCAATAAATAAGGCCACCTAACTACGCTTTCCTTGGTGCATTATAAAATAATGTACCCTTAAATTCCGAAGTGTCTTTTTCATTAAAGTTGGAATGGGATTTAACATGTTCCCTTAATCAAAGGGAAAGTACTACTTACTACTTAATTACCCTAGGCTACTTATTACTAATAATTAATTCAATGTAACTTTTAAGTTCTATAGATATTATCACATGTTGGTAACCTTATTAATTTTAATGAAATATTACTAATATGACAATTATGTAAATAATTTATAATTATATTATTATTTAAATTTACTTAATTTTTTTTAAAAAAATGATACACATAAATATCGTCAGTTGGATATTACTAATATAACGATATTTTTTTTAAAAAAATTATTATTAAATTAAATATGAAACATTTCTTTATAAAAAAAATTATAGTTATTTTTAATTTTTAAATGGCAAGAATTGTGATAAGTCAATATCATATGAATCAAGTATTAAGGTAGGATTGAATCACAAAACTATGAGCCTCTTTTTAAAAATTAGAATTAAAATGACATTCCAATAGTAGTATGAATCTAGGCTTGTACATGGCCATGGCAATGCATGAGGCTTCTAATCTTGAAATGTGTTGCAATTTCCACCACCACGAGTAAGCTTAAGCTTCAGGGTATTAGCTTATTGGCTTGCTTGATGCATGCTTTGCTTTCCAAAATACATATGGTCCCCTCTCTTTTCCTTTTGCAATAAAATACATGTAAACAAATACGACCAAACTCTAGCTTACATTTCTGGCTTTTCCCAATAGAGAAATGGAAAAGCTGTGGCCATTATATTTGATGTGTGATGATCATCAAACTCTCTCCTAGAAACATCTTGGCCGTTTGATTTATACTTATTTTATTATTTTAGGATTGTAATTCTTGGACCAATTTACAATTTAGAAAATCCTAGACGTGGGGTTTATCTGTTTCTGCGTTTTGGGACCATTTGATTGATGAAAAATTGAGAGGTAAGGGGGACCATCTGATTACTAGTGTGCACATTTTCATTGCCTCACTAGAAATATTCCCCTTCAAATGGTAATTAAATTCGCTACTTCATATAATATTACCAAATAATTAAGAGGCTTATTCACTCATTTAATTACATCTTTCAAATCCTGATTAGCAAACGAGGAACCCACCGCCACGTGTCTTCAAAATTCACATGCTTTAACTATTTATCACACCAGAAGGAAAAAAAAAAAATTAACCACGTGAAACACGTTGCCATTTCGGAACCGGAAAAATCTTATCCTTGTGGGTCTCACTTTTGAGTCAAATGTCTAGATTTGCAAACAGTTCAAGTAAGATGCTATCTACACCGTCCGATGTAACGCCATCTGATCAATACGTAAATAAATAATAATCAATTGATTGCCTACTTCCGTCTCATGATCTATGCTTTAATTCGTGTCGCGTGCATCCTGCGCGTCAAATGAGGGAGTGGGGAAGTGACTGCGACAATCAATCAAGCTAAAAATTCGCTAGTTTTATAATGATCGGAGGAGATGTGTGATATTCTCGTCCACTCAAACAACAGAATAAATGAAACGACCGAACCAACCAACCGACCGGCCGGGCCAATCATGGAACCGGCCCACTTCTTTTTCTGTCTGTGAACTTGATTGATGGATTGATGGAGATCTCGGGAAGACATGCAAACAACTCGTGATCAGTCGGCACCACCTCGTTGGATACCGTGGCGGGTTTTTGTAATTAAATTTCTTTTAAATGAATAAAATAAATTATAATAATTCGATTTCCAGACACTGTCTTTACCATTTATAGGAAATATACATGATGGAAGGCTATCACTTGTCGCACATCTTTTCTTCGCAATATTTCCACTCCTCCTATTTTTATAATTAAAAAAAATAATTGCAAATTTAATCGACATAACAGTAAATTTTATTCACTAAATTTTTCATTTCATTTAGTAAATTGTGAGTTTTATTTAAAAAATTAATGTTTTATTCTACAAGTTGAATTTACTAGATAAACTATGAATTTTACATGATAAATTTATATTAAACTCAAATTAAAGATACCGTGTTATGATAAAAAAATAAAAAAATAATTAATTAATTATTTGCAAAGATGGTTTGGTCCAATTCGGATCGGTTTAAAAATAAAATTAAAAATTATTAGTTTAATTTTTTTATTTTAAATTTGATTCAATTCAAATTAATTTTTTTTATTTAAGTTTAATCTGAACAAATATTTATTAATTTGATTTGATTTAATTTATCTTGCATCATCGGTTGGATTCGATTTGAATCAAATTAAGATTAATAATTTTAATTTAATTTAAAATTTGATTCGAATTGAACGGGGAACCAAACTATGACCACCCCTAACAGAGATGTTATTTCATATTTTGTACCGAATACGATGTACTTAAATAACACCAAAATTAAAGTTGTGGGTTTGAAATTGCAATGGAGAGTGAACAAAGCAGGTTGGTCATAAAAAGTACAAAAGGAAGAGTTAGGTTAGAAAGAGAGACAATAGGAGGGTAAGGACAATAAAGAGAGTGGGCCTGGGCTTCAATTAAGGGGGAGGCCCACTTAAGAGTACTGTTTCCACTTGGGGAAAACAAACCTCTTGAACAGTCGCCTCGTCCTGCTTCCATTATTGGAAGGTCTGTTCTCCCAACCAACCATGACATCACAACGCATCTTAGAGCCGGGGCTTGAATGGAAATTTCTCTTGTGGAAGTCTTACGTGTCACTCCCTTATTCATTTGTTTAATTAGTTATTTTTTGTTTTTGACCTTTTCAGTGGGACCCATTTTCAGACAATGTCTGCTTACTTCTGAAACACACCCTTCTTTATTTATATATTTATTTAAAAAATTAATTTAAGTAATTAATCTTGCATAATTAATTATAAATATTCTGTTGCGTTTATTATGAAGTGGATGACGTCAAGCATGATGAGATATCTCTTCTAATTAATCTACGAATCTCTGTGTCAATCTATGTTCGGCCTTCAAATCGTGAGTTGGCTTCGGCATTTTTGTCAGATGTTAGACCCAAGCTCTTTTATGGAAGGTGCATTACACGCGCAAAATATCTTTAATTTTAAATAATAAAATATAATATTACCATTATTTTTATTCCAATTATGTTAATATTAATAAAGAAAACGATATTTCAATGCATGTTAAATTCGAATATTTTTTTTATTTTAGATTTAGGATTATGAATGTAATTTATTAATTTAATTTAATTTAATTATTAAAATTTAATTTTCATAAAATTTATAAATTAATTTTATATTTTATAATATAAATTAAAAATTTTAAAATATAAAATGAACCATTTATTAATAGTTACGTCACATATCAATATTTATTTAAATGGAAAGAAAAAATATTAAAAAAATTTTAATTCATGACTATAATTATTGTTTGTTAAAATTATTAAAAAAATTTTTAAAAAGATTTTACAATTAATTTAATTCGATTGGTTGCTAAAAAGATAAAGGGTATTAATAGATTGATTCCTTCTCATACTATTGGAGCAATAATTAATTAATTTTGTATTTGTGTGATTTGACTATAGGTTAGTTTAGAATACTTAAAAGTGATTTTGACAAGTTAAAATTTATTTTAAGTATTTAATAAAATCATTGTTAAATAACAAATTTTGGGAAGTAGAGAATCGGGTTCCTTTTTTTTTTTTAAAAAATAAATTAAGAATTAAGAATTATATTTATTTATTTTATACAAGTAGGTTAATACCAACGTTACAATTTTGTATTACAAGTATTTATTTTGTTAATTATGACATTCAAAATCGATTACTATTATTTATTTTATTATTATTATTATTATTTTTGACGATGGAGCGGTGGAGTGCATCAAACGCGCAGAAGGGTGAGAATGCAAAAGGAAGAAAGGGTAATAAATACGAGGTACCATAGAGGCATGCCATTGGGCTCTAGCAGAACAAAAGAGGCAAAAGTGGCCCTCCTCCCGTACTCTTGGATTGGACTTTACTGGAAAGATTTTCCATTTTCTAACATTATTCCCATTTCCTTTTTCTCACACAAAACATCCTCTTTCCCTCACATTTCTTCTAAACCCCTTCTTCTTTCCCCATTTTGCCCCTAGTATTTTTACCCCTTACTCACTGCCTTCTCAATTTATGGTAAAAACCAGGTGGAGTTCTTGCTGTGTGGGAACAAGTAAAAGATCTGAGAGTCCGAACTCTATCTATAGAAATTGGAGGCGACTTGTCTATATCTGTTATTGGGGGCTTATTTAGAGAGAGAAAGCAAAGTGGGCAAGCAAGAAGAAGGATGCTTTTCGATTTGGTTAACGTGGGAAAGTTGTGTGAGAAAGAGATGGTTCTTTCTTCGCCATCGTGTAAATGATGTTGCTTTAAAACAACTATTAAGGAAAATGATTGCTAGATAGTTGCATAGATATTCAATAGCCAAGAAAAATACAGTGAAGGTTTTGGGTGGTGATTAGAAAAGAGTAATTAATAAGCTATTCACAATTAAACATTGATAAAATAACTTATTCAAATGTTAATAAGATTAAACTTTTTGCGAGTTCTAACAAAAAAATACTCGAATAATTAAAAGTGCGAGGAATATTATATATTTTTAGATTGTTTCTCAAATTATATTTTAAAAAGTGATGCAACTTAATTAAAATTAGAGAGGGAAATGAGATAATTAGTTAATTTAAAAGTTATTATTCAATACTAAATTCGAGATAAGCAATTTAGTTTAATTGCTTAAAATATGCGAGCATTACTAATTAATAATTAATACACCATAGAAAGAAATTACAAAGAAATTGTGTACAATACTCAGAGAGAGAGAGAGAGAAGCCACTCTTTATGAATTTTGAGGAGTCATTGAAGATTAAAAAATAAATAAAGAAAAGAAAAAGGAAAAGGCAAGAAAAGAAAAAGGCAAGTGGGTTAGAGAGGGAGAGGGGGAGAGAGAGGGAGGGGGTGGTAGTTTTAAGCAAGCTGAAACTGGCCTCGTCTGTGCTGTATTGGGCAGTAGTGAGGTATTACAAGATCTTGAAACATCTCCCCTACTGCCTTTTTGCAACCCACAGCCTCTCTTGGTCGTAGGTTCTCTTCTTTGAATACTCAACCTTGAAGTTCCTTCCTTCTCTTTTCTTCTTCATTATTCATTGCATCTTATTCGTCAACACAGATATAGAGGGAAAAATTAAAAAAAGGAAAAGAGTCTTGCTACCAAAGATTGCTAGCTAGCTAGGCTTTAGCGTAGCTTCTGATCTTTTTTGTCACTGTGATGATCAGAATCTTGATTAATCTCTTTTAAGATCGGGAAAAAAACTATCGAGTCCGTTCAATATACCCATAAAAAATGTGGGATCTCAATGACTCACCTGATCAGCAAAGAGATATTGAAGTGTCCGAAGATTGTTCTTCGCAGAAAACCTCCATAGATTGCGATGATGAAAAGGGTAAGCAGGTGGGGTCCGTCTCAAATTCAAGCTCTTCAGCTGTGGTAATCGAAAACGGATCCGACGAAGAAGTTGGTGGTGAGAGAAGATTAAGTTTAGAGAAACGTTGCAGCAGCAGTAGCAGCAGAATATTTGGTGTATCCTTGTCTCATGGTGATTCCATGGAGGAAAGCGATCCGCCGGTGACCAGGCAGTTCTTTCCGGTTGATCAGGAGCAGGAAATAGGGACCACATCCAGTGGGGCTGGAGCCAATTTCCCTCGTGCTAATTGGGCTGGGGTCAAATTTTGCCAATCGGAGCCTTCAGGGGCTGGAAAATCGGTTGAAGCACCACAGCAGACGAAGAAAAGCCGGCGTGGACCCAGATCAAGGAGTTCACAGTATAGAGGCGTCACGTTTTACAGAAGAACTGGAAGATGGGAATCTCATATATGGTTAGTAGTTTTGGTATATTAGAGTGCAACACATCCATGTACTTTTAGGTTTCTAGATTATGATCAGAATTTTCTTCTTGCTTTCTCTTACAGGGATTCTGGAAAACAAGTTTATTTAGGTATGAGTGGAATTTTCGTTGTTATGACTCTTTAAAGGGGGGAAAAAAAGTTAGAAGAAAATGGTGTTTTCTTTTTGTTTTAATTGTTGAAACAATATGTTATCTGTATATGTTGGTGATGAGGGTGTATGTTGTAGGTGGATTTGACACTGCACATGCAGCTGCCCGGTAATCTTGCTCTCTCTTGCCCCCGATTTGTTTACAATTTTTTTTTTCCTTGATAGAGCATGTGTTGTCAATTGAAAGAAGAATTCTCTTTTGCAGTGCATATGATAGGGCAGCCATCAAGTTCCGGGGAGTGGAGGCAGACATAAACTTTACTATAGAGGATTATGAGGATGACTTGAAACAGGTAAGTGAGAGAGTGAGAGAGAGAGAGAGAGAGAGAGAGTGAATGAGTGTGTATTGTACAGGGTTTATTATCTTATCTTGATCTTGAACAGTTCTACCTTATCTCCTACAGTCTTATAGGTGTTATGCTTTTCCTTTGTTTTACTTTGATATTATGATACATAAGGAAAGCGTTTGTGTTTACACAAGGAAAGATACTTGTAATGTTGTATGATAACAGATGAGCAACCTAACCAAGGAAGAATTTGTGCATGTACTTCGCCGACAAAGCACCGGTTTCCCTAGAGGTAGCTCCAAGTATAGAGGAGTTACTTTGCATAAGTGTGGAAGATGGGAAGCTCGGATGGGCCAATTTCTTGGCAAAAAGTAACCTTAACTTGCTATTCTTTGTATTCTTCTTCCCTTCACAAACTCACTCGTCTGCTCATGTTTTGTTCCTTTTTGTTCACCTTGCTTCCTCCTCAAAATCTATCGTTGGATCTATTTTCCAGGTACGTGTATTTGGGCTTGTTTGACACTGAGATCGAAGCTGCAAGGTCCATGAGTTTGCATTCATGATTTCTGTACATGTATATCAGTGAGGAGTTAATGCAAGTTCATTCAACGGGGGTTCGAAACTTTTCTTAACCTATATATTATATCTTTGGTAGGGCTTACGACAGAGCAGCAATTAAGTGCAATGGCAAAGATGCTGTCACTAATTTTGATCCCAGCTTGTATAAAGACGAGCTTAACGCCTCTGGTAAGTAATTAAGTAAAGCATTGTTACCGTCTTTTTCTCCTTTTAATTAACATGAGATATACTCAAATCAGTTGTCTATGGGTTAAAATCTTCAGGTCATGGTGCTGCAGATCAAAATCTAGATTTGAGTTTGGGCAGTTCAGGTTCTAAACAAAGCACTACTTTAGACTTTCTTAATGAGAGTCAAAATGCTGGAATGGAAATCGATCGGCAATCAACGTTTTTTCCATTTGAAGCTGACTGGCGCAATCCGGGTTTCAGGCCTAATGAGGTTTGTATACCCTAAACACTTACTGATTTTATTTTTCATTAATATTTAAGCTGTATTATGGAATAATTAATTTTGTTTTGCTGGTTAATCGATCAAACCAGCCCAACCTGCAGCAAGAAACATATAGAAGGGAGACTGAAACCATGCAACTTCTCAGCCGAACCCACCTTGAATCTCCAGTCTCAGTCAAGTCCAATAAAATGCAAAGATGTGAACAATTCAGGAGACATGAAGAGACTCACATGCTGCATAGGCCTCCCCCACATCATGACTCGTCATCAAATTATCAAGTAGGTATATATAGTTAATCGTTTAAACTGATTGTGTAAACTTTTCAAAGCAGAAGGAAGCATTTTTCACTAATCAGAAATGTTTTTCCGATTTTGTAGGATCAGATTCCAAGCAGCAGTAAGAGAGGCCGAATTGGGAGTGATCTTTCGCTGTTAACAAATGATCAACAATGGCAATCCGGACCTCACCAAGTGTTCTCAACTGCTGCAGCATCATCACGATTCCCGCCGCAGTTTAGACCTTCTCAGAATTGTCTGCAGACAAATGACTTCCATTCTTTGATGAGACCATCCTAAGAATAGACATAATCATCCTCTAATCTCTGAAATCCTCGCATGTATGCTTGTAAGCATGTAAAATCAATGCTTTTCACACTTTTTCCCAACTTTCGCAGTCAGGAAAAAAAACCATGAGAAAATATATATACATATATATATTTAAGTTAATCCTGCCCTCTGGCTCTGGGAATCGTTGGTCAATCGGTCAAGCTAACAAACGGACGAAATCTTCGACTAGATTTTCTGGATTCTGACTAGAGCTGCTCATCTCTTTTTATTATGTCTACGATGTCTTGCTTTGCCATTCTGTATAGTAAATCATTACCGAGACCTATTGTCTACTGTTTCTAATTATTTTCATCATTTACCGCTTTTTTGTATATGTAGCATGTGTTGCTCCTGCATGACCCCATTTTCTGTACCTTCTCTGAAGTTACTTCCTCTGAGAGCACTTCTGGGACTCTCCTTTTTTTCTTTTTCTTTTTTTTTTTTTTTCTTTCCACCCCAAGTACAGTAATGCTACAACACACACACACACACACACACACACATCATGCAATATAATTAACTTAAAATTTTCAATAAAAGAAGACAGAAAACAGAAGTGAGAGAGAGAGAGAGAGTGATTCAGAAATTGTTTCGTCTTGGAAATATCACCGCGGGGATGAATAGTCACTATCAATTGTGTCCTTTGAATCAGTTCCCTTTGCCAACGCAGTCAGAAATGGCGATAATGACGAGAGGGACATCTCACTTCTTAACACAAAAGATTTAAAGGACGCTGTATACTAATTGGAAGATAGAGAAAGATGAGAGAGAGTATAGAGGAATAAGGGTTAATATTCACTTTAGGTTTTAACCATTTGTCAGTTTACGAGGAAAATGACTTTTATATTTTGGTAACTAATTCGGATACGGGTTGCAATCCCGGGTTTGACCATTTGATTTTTAACCATTCGTTAAAGGGTCTCATTTTAAATCTTCAAACGTTGCCCTCCTGTTTTTTTCCCTTAACCTGTTGGTAATGTACGAGGAAACAGCACAGAGACTTTGAACATTGAAGGAAAATTCCCATGGGGAACAATTATTATTTTAATTAGAGGATAAAGTATGCAATTTTTGATCAGTTCAATGACATATCACTAATATTCAATACAATAAGACAGTGCAAATAGGAAAATATATTTATTAAATAGAAATGCTATTTCGTCACCTGGGACGTCACCACAAATATTTTATCAGCATTTGAGGTCAGGATGACAGATCCACTTCAAATATAAAGTTCAAAGCTTACCACGAGGGCAGAAAGTTCATTGTGAGAGCATGATCACTCTTGACTGTTGAGGGCATCTTTAAATTTCTCTGTGATCATCAGATCTGCATCCCTTTAACCAGGAACTTTTACTCTACCTTTGCCATAATCAACAGTATAAGTGTATGTATGTATATCAGATGACTCCAGGGGGCTATTGTTGATTGAACAATTCAAGCTAATGTGCATATATTTTGCATAAACTGAAATTATATACCCGAAAAAAAGGTGAAAATTCTACTGTATATATATATATATATATATATTCTTTTCTTTATTTTGGGAGCATAAACTTTATCTGTTCATTGTGAGAAGAACCTGTAATCCATTGAACTGCTTTATCTTTAGATGAGAACTCATTCGCATGCTTCTTTATTCTATATATTTTTATGTTTCTAGAAGTAAAGAATATGTATGAAACTATACATTACCATGCCATGCCATGTAAATGGCATTAGAGACCTCTATACTCAAGCAAAGAATATTACAGCGCCCCTTTATACAAGCGGATTAATGGTCAGCTTCAGCCAGTCCAGTTTAGCCCACGTAGAAGAAGCACACAAAAATAATTTGGTTTCTTCAATCATGATTCATTTAATGGGTAACGTCCCTAAAACAAACCGATACATTAAGGCACGCAACGGCCCCATATATGTATATGTATATGTATATGTGTTGTGTGTGTGTGTGTGTGTGTGTATTCCAGAGTAAGTGAGTCTGTCCTTTAGTAGGCTTGAAGTCATTATGATATCCTTCCCATTCTTAGATCCTTTTGCTCTGCATCGGATATACGAAACACTGCCAAGAAGATCATCAGAAAAATGGGCTCAACCTCTCTCCCAATGAAAGAAAAGTTTATTCATTCAAAAAAAGAAAAAAAAGAAAGCATCAGAAGAGAGGAGAGAAGAGAGAACAAGTTCAAACCACGTAAAGACGAAAGAAAGATAATGAATGAATTGACGAGAAGTGGGGAAATGGAACAAAAAACCAGATGGAATCAAAATAAAGCAAAAGTATATGGAAATTAAATAAGCAGAAATCTGATACATTGAATTTGCTTTATTTCTGTTTACTATTAGGGTTTCCATATATGGGATTTCTTTAGCCGTTGAAAATCTTGTGACTTGTTTCGAAAGTGAACAAGATAAAAAGAAAGAAAGGAAGGAAGGAAGAATGTGAATGGTGGTTGATTGAGGGTGAATGAATGTGACTGGTGAGACTGGGACTTGCCTGTGGTGGCAATGCCAATGCCATTACATTGTAGCATTAAGTGTTTAAACGCTTTCATCATTCATTCAGACAAACTACTCTTTTCCTTTCCTTTTCTGGGAGACGCGCTTCCCTTTATTCAAATTGTTAATAATTCTCCCTCTCTGTCTTAATTAAACAACACCCACAATTCTTGATTTGCCTTTTTTCTCTCTTCCACCATTGGTTTTCTTAATTTATCTTTGAATTCAGAGTTACACCCACTTGCATTCATGTGTTTAATTTTGTTACATTTGATTCAATCGACTTTTCTAATGTGGCATGAAAATTAGGATTGCCTGTAAACTCTCATTACACTGCAAGACAGCACGTAGATTTGACGGGATTTACTTATAAGATTATATCTAATTTTTTTAACCTCTTATATTAATTATTTTAAAATTTTATATTAATCATTTCAACTTTTTAACAGTTTATACACACACACACACGTATGATCACGAACAATTCATGAATCTTCCTTTACGAGTGGCAACAAACAAGAGATATGCTATCGAGATATCTTCAATGATTCGGTGTTCCAAGCATCATTCTGATGCCCCATTTTTGAGATTGAGGGAACAATGATATCCCGGAAATTTGGGCCACATCTTCAAGATAAATGAATGATCGAAAGGACTAAGATACCAAACATGATAAAAAGAAACTACATTTGTCTTAGCTAGGAAACAATCATCGATTCCCCTGCTCCACGTATCGTTGAACTGAGAATTTCTTGACTTCCCATCCATCACGTCCACATCTTCTTCCAATTAAACAAAATCAAAGTGAGAAATCTCAATGCTCGAGCATCTACTGACCTCGTCAAGGTCCACAGATTGAAATGAATATTAATGTTACTCGATGCTTTTCCAGATGGAAATTTTGTCTCTTCCTCGCTGTTGCTTTTTCATTCCAAAACTTTCTGTATCTCTCGTAAAAGCAATAACACCAGAAAGAAAATATCCTGAGGATTGCTTAAAAATAATAGATAAATAAATAAATAAGATAATAATGCAGCGTGAATCAGTCTATTACCTAGTAATAGCTCGTGTATAGCTCAAGACTCTATTTGCCTTGGAGCATACATTATATGAAGTTTTATTAAATTTGAATGCACCTAGAAACTACGGAAGGTGGGGTCGTGGTCCCTTTTCTTTTTCAGAACAGGAAAGAAAAACTTTGGGTACATAGATACAGTTTCTGACTGCACTTTGTGTATAAGATATTAGACAACTGCTAGAGTAGGGTGTTAAATTAATGGCGTTTTGCAGACAATCTTTCAATTTTAATCTTATGTTCATCACATTACATTTGGTAATATCTAGAAGGCTGGAGTGGACCGGCTCTGGCCTAAACTTAGGGTTAGATCAAGTGAAAACGAGCAAAAGATATGGTATCTTTCTTTCTTTTCATGACCGACACCTGGTTTATTAGATACACTTCCACCTTACGAGGCAACTAATTATTAATTATTTAATCTTTAGTTTATAGCATTAAGGGTTACACCATATTGATTTTGAAAGATCAGAAACAATTACAACAGCTTCATTTCAAAGTGTGACCTAACAAAAGGATACTAATACTCCTCGTTCAAATGGGTTCTAGGTATTTCATGGGTGGACGATACTAGAAATGTCTTATCGTCAATGCAAATATATTGTTTGATAAATTTGGAGCTACCTAATACAAATTACGATATCAGTGATAATAATGGGTTAACAACTCTCTCAAAGCTTTTGCCTTAGTTGTTGTCAATTACCCTAAATGGATCCTCGATCGTAGATCAATTCCACTAATAATGTCAAATGAAAAGCTGTGTATCAACTTTTAGGTGAAAGGAGAAATCGAGAGAACAATAAAACAATCATCAAAACCAAAGTCAGACAAAACAACAAACATATACAATAAAATCACTCTGTAGTTATAATATTGAAACAAAATTATTTTTAGTAGTATAAGGGGGTTATAATTTAATAGAGGTGTAGTTACAAAGATTATAATTTTAACTTGATTATCCTTAGTGTAAGTGATATAAAGATTGTTGGATTCATTTATACCTCATTTGTAAGGACTTTTGTTTGTTATTCTTACCACAAAATAGCTCTTCTAAAATATAGCTATGTAATGAATACATAGTTAAAAATTTAAAAATTATTATTATTAATATTTTAATTATTTATTTTTAAAACAGATAGAAAACTTTGTTTTGAAACCAGTAAAAATAAGTGTTCTTGATGAAATTTTAAATACAATTTTTACATAAACATTTGTTGTGAAGTTATTGACAATTGCTAATTATTTACTATAAAATTAAGATTCCTAATATTATTAAATTACAAGTTATAAATGAAGTGGAAGAGAAAAATTAAAGAGCTATTGTATAATTAAGTTATTAAATTTGACAACTTCATTAATCAAATGAATATTAATATTTTTCTCGATTATCTAAATAAGTAACAAGTTGAGATGTTTTAATTGAAGAAGAAATCATTGGTGTAATTAGATAAGAAAAATGAGATAATTTCGAGGATGATAGTATAGAAAGATAAAAATTTCATACCAAAAAACTTTAAACAAAATTGAGAAAGTATAAATATTTTGATTTCAATAAGAAAGTGTCAATACTAACTAGTTGTCATATATATGAAGTTCAAGGATCTGGTGGTACTTCTAAAAAAAAATTATCCTAAATAACTTTAAAAGATTATTTTTCATTCTTTAATGTAATATAGTACAAGTTTTTAATAATATATAAATAATTATTATTATGTAGAGTCAAATTTTTTAAGACAGAATTTAAAATATATATAATTTTTTATAATATGAAGTTTATTATTATTTATAACCGATCTAAATTATAACGAATTTTTTTTTAATTACACGAAGATTATTCTCACCTAAAGTATCTCTGCAGAGACACTTTACTCTATATGTGTATATCGGTGGAGTGCTTGAAGCTTTTATTTACTTTGGTGCACAACTGACCAAAAGCAACAAGATGAGTTGAATGTTGCAGAATTCTTGTGGTTACGGATATTGCATAACTATTGTTAACAGGAAACTGTGTCTGTCATTACATTGCAGCAGCAGGAGGAGGAGGCATGTGGTGTAATGTTAATGAGAGCTAAATAATGATGGATCTCTTTTGGTTTGCTCAACCAGTTTTATTCCAATAACTAAAGTTTTTTTTTTTTTTGAGACTTTCTAAGTTTGGAAAGATTATCGAGATAAACGTTAGCGGCTAGGTTTTTAATTAAACAGTGGGCAACCCACGAGAAGCCAATGGAGAATGGTCTGCAGCCATTCGTTCCCTTTTAGCTAGGTTGGTATAATTAATGTAAGAAAGGGTCAGAAAATAAAATTAATATAATGCCCTACCTGCTTCTATTGGGTAGGTGTATCCTATCATGTGCTTCTTTCTCGATTGTTTTCTATTACAAAAGTCAGGTTGTTGAGTTGCGACCACCATTATTGGTCTCTAAAAGTGTTGGAAGTCCTATCTCTTTATTGTAACCAAATGTTTCTTGCCCGTCTCAGTTGTTGTGAAGTTTAAATCATTGAGGAATTCAAATGATTGTGTTAGAAGTTGATGCTGCAATTAATTAAAAATGAAAACACAGGTCAATCACACAATATTAGGGTTTGATATATGGGTGGGATTTGCTTAAAGTGGATATGCATTATTCAATTTGATTCTGACCTTTGTTTGGTTCATTTATAATTAGATGTTTACGTGTTTGCATCTCTCTCTATTGGACAACAAGTATGTATGGAATTCTCTTGTTTTGATATACATGTATGGCTAGAGATGATTGACTTTATATATAAATATATATACAAACACACACATATTTTGATTATTCGTCACAATTAATATAATATTATTTTTTTTAAGGACTCACAAATATAATATTTTAACATTTTATTTTTGGTGTAAGAAATGATATTTATTTAATAAAAAAGCCTTATTATTTTGAGAACTCATAAAAGTGATATTTTAAAATTTTATTTTTGACGTAAAATGTAATTTTTATTTAAAAAATTGTTTCATACTAATTAAAAAAGTTAAAATACTTATAAGATACATTCAAAATTTTCACTCAAGTGATGCAAAATTTTACATATATAATTTTAAATAAGTAAAAAATTAATAATAATAATATATAAAGAAATTATATTATCCATTCAATTATCTAAAAAAGTAGTTCGAAATATAGTAAATATAGGAGATTGATTTAGGTAAGGATACCTTAACATTTCATTTCAAACCTCTTTGTAAAGCCAAGCCATTCCACTGCTACGAAAAGCTTTTCTTTGCTTAGGTTGAAAAGCACTTCACTGATCCTATTTGGACAAAATAGCATTTCGATGATTTCCATAGAAGGAAAAAGAATTCTCCATCACAGCATGGAGAGAGCACCAAAACCATAGAATAATATTCTATAGATGTTCGGTTGAGGATTGAGAAGAGTGTGATGGAACACAGCACACAGGACACATCACTCAACAAGAAATGATGATTGACAAACTGTTTCTATTCATCAAAGTGCTTTTCAGAATCGCTTATTTGCCGTGCGGGAATTAAAAGTTTCCTTCAAGGGATAGAAGGAAGGAGAGAAAGTTGAGAGTATTCCCCTATTTGCAAAGGATTCATACCAGTGTCTGATCATGAAAGATGGTGGTGGAAAAAGGTCGCCGGCCGAAAGGAGTAAAGCAAATGGACCTCAAACGACATTGAGAGAGATGAATTTAATGAATTGGTCAGCCAGGCATGGCCTCACTCAAAGTCCCCATTTAGGAACTGGATTAAACAGCAATGCCCTACTCTTTCACTCTATATTCTTGTAGGTGAGCAGAACACGTGCATGATGCTATATGCACTTCCATCAATTTTAAGCCTACCCATTTTTAGATTTTGAGGAATATGAGAAAGTTCATGTCCATAGAAGCCAAGTCAGGTGGAATGCTGCCAATTTAGAATTTATAATTTAGCCCCTATTACCGTCCGACCTCCCTGGACATCATGCAAAAGAGAAATCTCCCCACATACTAAACCTTAACGTGTATTTGTATTAGCGACCCACCCGATGACCGGGTGGTACGAGCTCCCTCCCTCAACATTCCAGAAATGGTTTCAAAATTTCACAAGAATTTATTCAATTTGAACATAAAAATACACCATGCATATAACTGAAATGGATAGCGAATCAAATCCCTCTAAGAAAAACCGATCTACTTTACAAAGGTGGTGTCGGAGTCGGTTTCTCAAAATAACGTAGAAGTTGTAGGAGACGAAAAATCATAAGAAGACTCACTTTGCAAATTCGTTGTTGCAAGTAATTCCTGCCAAAGGGTATTTTAATCCTTTAGGACATGTTTGATTCACTGTATAAGGAGTCTGGACTGTATAATATATATATATATATATATGTTACAATGTTTAACAGTTGCACGGATCTTTTCTGTACTTTTCTTATCTTCTTTGTTTGAAAATGGGTCCGGTCTGCTCCTTTTTATCTCCTTTATCTTCTTCCTATTCTTCAAAGCTTATAATATTATATAATATAAGATAATTATAAAATATAATATTAATATAATTTTAAAAATAAATAAATATTAATACAGTCTTATTGCTTACTACACCAAATTTGTAATAACTTATAATAAAGCACAGTACTTGTTACATTAAATATAATACATATTTTCATTTGATCCATTTTAGTCCAGTAAAATCCAGTGCATATCAACATGATTAGTTATTGAATGCACTAGTTCAATCCAAAGTCAAGATTTTGGGTAATTGATAGAAAGGCAATAAGCATTAAAATTCTGATAAAATTTAATGGTATAGGTCAATGTAAAAGACTACTAAAATTCTTATATGGTAGAAGGCAATTTAACAGATCAAATGGGGGCAGATGCCCTAGTGATGCATGTACTGCTCAACCATCAATGCTGTAGATAAATATATGCTTGCCTTGAGGCAAAGGATGGGTCTAATCAGAGGACATATGGACTCCAGTTTCTTTCTGCCAACATGTATCCCCTACCCCCAGTTGTTTCCGGTTTAAAGAAAGGGGGGACTTCGAGAGTTTCTTTTTTTTTTTAACCAGTTGGAATCCCTCAACCTTTCTAAGTTTCGGTCGACTTTTAAACTATAAAGACTATTACACAACCATAAAACTTTTTTAGCACTAGGAAGATATAAGATGATTGTATATAAGTCAGGGACCCGGGGGATTTTCATCCCCTTATCTCTTGGTTCACAATCCTACGGGTTGCAATAAAAGCCTGCAAAATGGAAAACAAATTCATCAGCAACAAATCCACTTTAAAGTTTTTCGCTTTCTTGAAAAACTTCTTTCATCACATTTTGATGAACAACTCTACAGAAAAATACAGTCAACATCCTTTTGTCTTGGTATTCCTTAGTTTCACAATATTGAATCAACTAACAAGGAAGAAAAAACTCCATGCAATCAAATCAAATAAGTTACAAAAATAGCTGGTGTAATTAACACAATTTTTGCTGCTGGTATGCAGCCACATGAAATAATTGGCTAATTATTATACGACAAAACGGCTGGTGAGTTTTTCCGTTGAAAAAAAAAATTACCTTTCCTTGGGATAGAAAAAGAAAGACAGAGAAATCAAATTCAGAAGAAAAGGAAAATCATAGAGCACAGCAACTGGTAGTGGTACTCACATTAAGACAGATCATATACAAAGAGCATCCATGTCTGGCGGCACTCCATCAGATTGACAGGATGATACAGGGTTAACAGGTCCTCCTTTCTTGTTTTGCTTCCTTTCCTTCCTACCCTTTCTAGAGTCAATTGTTTGGTTACTGGAGCACCAAAAATGGCACATTATGATATAGAAAGTTTTTTCTTGGAGAAAGGATTGCTAAAACATTCCACAAAACAAAGGAAAAAGAGTCAAGAATTGATTTCTAGTAATAAATTGTTTACTAATAAGGTAAAGAGTTTCTGGAGTTTACACAGCAAACTTTGTGGAGGATATCCTCGTGGCTGATCCACAGCAAGCTTTGAGTTTCTTCTTTGATCCACAAGGGCAGACCTTGTTTTGTGGGACCTTTAGAAGTAGAAAAAGGGAAAGGAAAAAAGAGACGGCAACAAAAAAAAACATCACTACTTTGGAACCAGCTACATTCAAGAGGAAAAAAAAAGGGGCTATCATTTTTGTCAAAAGCTAAACCTTTTCATTTTGTTTGAATTCCCTGTTGTCATGGCTTCTTTTGACATTCCTACTAGATTTTTCCTGTTTGCAGTTCTTTACAGGTTCTTCCTTGTGTCGCTCACAATTTCCATTTTCATTGTCACCTAGACATTTTCAGAAATTTCATTATTTGAAAAGAAAAGCAATCTCTTCAACTATGATAAAAAGTCAAAGCAAAACATTTGTAACATCTACCAAACATTATGCAAAATAAATCAAGTAATGAACTAAGATGAGAAAAGATGTAAGTGGCCTATATATCTTCCTGTTTGGAAGAAAGAAAAGGAAAAAGGCTACAAATTTACAAAATCTGGTAAAAATAGAAGAAGTACATGCTAATCAGCAACTGATTTTAATATGCCATCTAATTCAGAAAGAATCACGTTTCCTCTCTCATCTCAGCATTATGCAAATATTTCTAGAAAGGAAAGGTACAAAAGAAGATCAACCAGGGCCAAGAATGTGCCTTACTAGCTGTGCTAGTTAGTGAGACTAATTAAACTTTTTGAGAGCTTCTTAATAGGATGCCATTTCAGTTGAGCAACATATATACAAATTACTTCGAATGCCAATTTGTTTAGAAAAGCATGCAAAGCTTAAGAAAAATAATAACTAAATACATACACCCCTACAGAGTGAACCTAGGAAAATACCCAAGTGGGCAAAATGAATTGATGGGCCAATACCATGAGAAATATCTGCTTCATTGGTTATGGCAGAGTGTTCTTCTGCTGCCTGTTTGACTATCAGAAACTCTGTTGCAGCATCAACATCACCACCTACTTCCAGTAAAACCTGGAATGAGATCAACATTATAAAACCAAAAAGAAAAGGAACACTGCTCAAAGGAACCACAAGTATGACGCACAGTAGACAACCTTAAATATTAACGCATTGAAACTATCATGGAGGAACAAGAAAAATACAGACAATAGAATTTGAATACAATTTTTCACCTCTTCTATTTTTCCAATATTTTCACAACCACTTCCTGCCATAACAATTTTAATAGATCCTGCATGATTGTACCAGATACCCCTTTAGACTTGCTTGCTGCAGTTTTTGCTTGATTAGATGCTGCTGAGATCTCAACATCAGCCTTCAACAAACTACAAGTATTAGGCTCTTGCTAACAGTTACATGTTCGAACTTGTAAGTTAACATATTATTTTAGCCAAAAGTAAGTTATAATAAAAACCTCGATTATAATTGGCTTTGCTGAGCCATTACAAGGGTCTTCCTTCAACCGTACACTATTGTAATGCTCACCATCATGATAAGATCTGGATGGAAAAAATGCAAATCAATATGCAAAACTTTTGGATTACATCTTTTGATTTGGATAAATACCAGCAATGAATACTTTAAAAGTTGGAAAACAACAAACATCAAGCACATTTTAATATTACTTTTATGATAGGGATGTGGTCATTTAGATTTGTTGAATAAAATGCAACAACTTATATAAGCTTCAAAGGTAGCTCTCTTTACTATATGGATGTGGAGGCTACATTATTTTACACATATGAAGAAGAAAATTTAACATTACATCTTCTCTTCTATCACATAGTCGTACTAGAAATATTATACAACAAAGAAAAATTAAACCATGAAAATGATAGAGGAACGCCCACTGTCAAATATGACACTGTTGGATCTAGCTAAACCACTTAAGATTAAAATTTCATTTTACAGTCCAATTAAGAAATAACACCTCTTTCATAATTAGAATAAAGGAATGGCAAATGAATAATAAAAATATGATAACAATTGCAGAATACAAACAAATGCACCATACAGGCTTCATGGTAATCGAAATTCCTTAAATTCCTTATGTACCAGTGAGGCGACATGTTCTCCGACGATTACCGCAAAGAGCATGCATGAATTTCTATATTGCTTTGAGTAAATCGTGATACATACGCAATGCACATGAGTATCTCTGTCCATACATTATAGTGCATATGCACCACTAAGGTGATAAGTTTTGTATCCAGTAAAGAACAAAAGAAGATGCCCATCTTATACAGGGCTCATAAGATATGCATGCAGTTGTTTCATTAAGTGCGTGCTTGTGTGCTCCTATTAGTGCATCAATGCAACCCTGCAAACTATACCACATTTAGATTGGTGAATGCCATTGTAAACTCTCTCCATGACAAACACATGTTTCATATATCTATCACCCAGAACGCCATGACATCAAAAAGGTACAGTGGAACTGGTGGTGTAACATAGTGCTTTCATGAGGTTATAACCAATGTTAATCCCACTTTCACATATTGTGCAAAAAAAACACATCTGTAGATTCTCAAAATAAAAGTAACGAGGAAAAAACCTCTGTCACAATGTAGTTTCATGATAGTACGAGTAGTTAAGTGGCCCTCAACCTTTCTAGGTACATCGAGTTCTAGACTGGTGACTATTGACTGACCATACAACATTGGCAGCCAATATCCTAGGTAGGTGGCCCAAGGAGATTTGAACCCATGACCTCTCGGTTGAATCCTAGGGGCTTTTACCAGTCAAACTATCCCCCCTTGGGATTCAGTGCTTTGAGTGAACAAGAGATCCAGATTGTCATATAAACAATCCACTAATGCTAAAATTCCGTTGTTGATCCTTCTCTTGTAGACTTTAAACTTTTAGAATTCAATGGCAGTTCAACATGATATTAGTACCTACTTGACGAGAGGTCCTGCATTCAAATCCTAAAATATAAAGGAAGACGAACTCAAAGGAAAGGAGTGTGATCAATTGGAAGGAAAAGGAAAGGTGAAAAAGAATAAACCATTAAAATTTGAGAATATGCAGAAGCATCAAGCACAAAAAAATTAGAAAGAGTGGATCTTACCCAATGAATGCATATATTACTATGTGTAACGAGAGAAACTGCTTGCGGTTCTATATGTCCTGCCCACATGCCATCATCTTCCATGGATCGGCAGTATTCCTCAAATGGGACATCATCCTTGATGAAGGGCTCATATGTTTCACAATTCTTCTATTGATTGAAGCTCCAAAATCAAATTCAATTACAAGTTGATTATTTAACGGGAAAAAAATAGAGAGAGAGAGAGAGAGATAAATTATAAACCATTCAACTGTTGATTCTCAAAGTCAAATGTCCTGAATGAAATAGTAAATATCATATGAAGAGAGATTTTGCATTGACATGCAGCAAGATATCGACCAGTTAGCAGTGTTTTGCTACTTAAAAATTAAAAAACAAGAGAAATTTATTAGAACATAACAGTAAATCCAGGCATCGAATACCATGGACTGCACCGTAATGAATGTTTTGCACCAGTCCTAATCATTCATTGTTTTAGTAAAATGTTGGCTTATATAAATATGAACCCAAAAATAAAAGCAGCAATGTCTTGATACCTTTTCTTGTCTTTTTGGTCTGTTTTGTCAGAGTAGCAAACAGGCTAGTCTGCCCATGCCTAAGTCTACCAGACAAGAAGTTTCTCTGCTTCTCTTGAAAGATGAAACAACAATCCTAAATTCAACATCTATTGCAGTTTACAATTACATCAAGCCTGTACATGGCAGGGTATCCTGCCAGTTAAGATTCTTGGTCGTTTAGTCTTGCATCTCATTCCAACCATTTTATTATTACCCACAGCTCCATGTCAATAAAAACAATACATTCACCATTTACTACATCAATTCAAAAAAGGGAAAAAAATAAAGCAATGCATTGTAGAAATCTCTAGAATCTAAATAGTAAATGCAATTCAAAGATGAGAACTAAAAATCAAATTTCAACAGAGCAATGCCGAGAAACTTAAGAAATTCCTGCTGAAAAACAAAGCAAAAGCATATAATTGGTTTCTTCTTCCTTTATAGCCACTAACCTCTATATATTGTACAACCATACTGGAGAATTTTTTATGTTCCTCCTCATTGCCTTCCAACTGACCCGCAAGAGCCCTGCTAACTAACAGGTGTAAACAACTTTAAATTATAATAAAATCTGTAAACAAGCTTTTTTTTTTCCTTTTTTTCTTCCACGTATAAATAGTAGGTCATGCAAATCCTCTAAACAGTAAACACTCTACAAAAATATACGTTCATTATGAGAAATGTAAGATGAAATCTTCCTACAAACATGCACCTGAAGAAACAATTCCCGTCAGCAGTGACTTCGATGATTTTCAGCCTAATACGTCAAGCTGGGCACGTAACTGAGAAATATCAGCCTGTTTTCCATGCTTTTTAGTGTCTCCATCAATCAAATGTTAGTTCATCGAGAAGTGACCATTTTATTTATAAAAAAATTAAATTGAAAGCTGCACAAAATATAATAAGCATGGCTGGAATACAGAAACTTCCAAAATTAATTAAAAAAATTGCCCACATCATCTAAAATAGTGCTAACTGTTTGATCTAGGCTAAGGCTTCGTTTGAGATTGTGGTGCTGCTTTTATGTTTTCGAAGCAAAGCTGAAAAAGTTTTTTGCAACCCAATTTTTAGTGGAACCAACTCATTTTCTTTATTAATATTTAACCTCCAGTGCTTCTATCTCACAATAGTTGTAACAGCTACCACTCCTCAATCCCAAAGATGCTAAGTATGATTCATTTTCATCAACTCAAGGATCAAATCCACAGCTCATGCATATGTTTCCCATTCTTTCTTACCATCCACAGGAAGCACATATTCTCCTCCAGCGCTTTTCCATTAGAAAAAAGACAATGCTATCACAAAACAAGGTAATGCAGTTATACAAACCAACACAGTCGTCTAAGTTCAAATATTAAACTAAAATTTTGCACAGCTATAAAGAATTTTAACTCAAAATTAAACTGGTAGAGGGTCAGAAAGCGTATTAAATGAGAAATTCAGGGGTGTAATTAAAACAGAAAATAAATTAGGTCAAGTTTGAAACTCGCCAAGTAAGGAGACGCAAATGAACTTACGTGGGGCTGTTTCTTGGGTTTGGACTTTTGTGGTTTTGCTTTTACCGTCGTTCGAATGATTGATTGCTTCAATTTTATTTCTCCCTCCTCTTTACTTTTCTAATAACGAATGATAGGCTTGGCTCATACAGACGGAGAGATCGGTGCGGAAATTCAGGAACCGGAGAAAATGCCGCAAGTCGGTCTCGGACTTTGACTTGTGAGCTGCGCTTTCGAAGCAAGGTAAGGTCTGTCGTCCCATGCCAAAAACTCTCTCTCTCTCTCTCTCTCTCTCTCTCTCTCTCTTTCTCTCTGGCTTTTCACTTTCGGAATCTGCAATAATCAGGCTATGGGCCGAGGATGCTTTGGGCTCGGGCCATAACTAGAAAGCCCGCTTACAACATTGTAATTAGGGAGTAATTATTTTTAAATTATGATTAAAAAAGGCTTAACCAACCATTTTAATTGAGAGGTGGTTCCTTTGGTGGTTGTTAATCAACATCTTAATCACAGTACACATCACCTAAAAGCAACATTGACGTAGTTTTAATTGCAAGTAATATTACATTAGGCCAGATGAATGGTTCTACTTCAAGCCAAAGAAATCATTTTTTATTTTTTATTTTTATATTAATATAAAAATACTAATGAAAAAGAAGATAGGCATAGGCAAATTCAAATAGAACCAATTCAATTTAATAGTTTGAATTGGTTTAAAAATTTATTTAATTAATTTGTTATTTTAAAAAATTAAACTACAATATCAATTTAATTTTTAAATTAATTTTTGTCTAAATTAAATTGAATTAAATTAAATTTATTTTTTTATTGATTTAAAGTTTAATTCGATCGATTTAAACTGATTTAAGAGCAGTATAGGATGGAATTCACATTTGATAAGAATAGGCTATTTTTGGAGTTTATAATAGTGGGTTTTGCATACTCTAATGAATATGTATTTTAAAAAGGAAGTAATGGCCCAACCTGTAACAAAGTGGTATCATAGCTAAATTTATTTTAATTCTAATGTCTTAGTAAAGTGCTCACGTATAACCAATGCGTCCATAAAAAGTTTATAAGTCTCGACATAGAGTAAAACAGATATGCATAGAATCTCATTGTGATAAGGGCGTCATAGAATTAAGTATGAAAAAGTGTAACAGATTCTCACATTAAATAAAAATAGACTATTTTTAAAGTTTAAAAAGATAAATTTTACACACCCTAACGAACATATCTTTTAAAAAAAAGTAATAATTCAATCGGGCGGCAGATAGCTGCCAGATGTGAAGGCCCAGCAACGAGCAACGCAGCTTCGTACATGTCAATTGGCAATGGAGTGGGCCAAAATGCCGAAGATGTTGGAAAACTTTGTCCGGAGTGAAGGGGAGGAGGCAAGGTGTTTGGTGACGAGTAAATAGCAATTAACACAATAGCGACGCCGTGCAAATGCAGTAGTAGTTGGAATTGGTAGAATCCGATGCAGCCAAGTCAGCCAGAAAATTATGTGCGTGGTTTTTTTCGCCATTTAAAGGCCTTGCTTTTTGTTCTCTCTGTATATGAATTTTACCAAAAAAAGTGGAGGAGAAAATCATGATCGGTTGAGCAAATCAAGAGACGTAAACAGAGGCATGATTTTTGATTCGATGCCTTAAACTCAACACAGAGTTTTAATGGTTGTAAAATAATATAATTATTAAATAAATAATAAAATATAATATAATTAATTTGTATATTAAATTTAAAATTTAAAATTTTAATTTATTTATAACATATTAATTATTTAAATAATTATAAAATATTATAACTTATAAATGTAAGCCGGATAAGTGAGGAATACAACAGACAAACTAAGAGTGCATCCTAAGCATACGAAGCCAAAAGATATATATATAAAAAAAAGAAAGCGGCCGAGCTGTGCATTATTAGTAGTTGAAGGTCATGTAGGTGGAACTCAACAACCGAATATATGGGCAAAAGGGGGCCAATGGGTCAACCATACCAATCCCACCACTATCACTTTCATAATTATTATTTTATTTAAAAAATTTTTATAATTAAAAAAGATTTTAAAATATAATAATTTAATTATATTAGTACAATTAATATAATAAAATTATTTAATTAATAAAATAAAAAATTATTTATTAATAATAAAAAAATAAAAAAATAATTTTATAATTTTTTTTATTATACTAATTTTATTTTTCTTCATGCTTTAAACCTCTTGACTTTCCCTTTTAATTATATTCTATTAGTCAAAAATTAAAGTGATTGCCCGCAGGCCACGCCAAGACAAACTCGAAACTCGCGTGTTAATAATTTAAGCCAAATGATTTTTAATAAGAGAGTATAACTGATGGGGTGGATCGTTCGATTAATACACGCGAGGACCTTCTCCTCGTATTCCGATCATGGAGAGTCGTATTCGCTTCCGCTGCGCAACAAGGCAAGTGTTCAGAGAACTCACTCGTACGTGTCCCACCGTGTCAGGCTCGAGCCGACACTTCGCTTTCTTCCTCCGTCTTTCACTGTTTGTAGAGTAAAATAAGTATTTGGTCATTGTTAATATATCAACTACTCAGCTCAGTCACTTTCTATCTACATTCCACACTTTTACTTTTCCCTCGTTTCACTTTTTCTTGCTTACCAAACACAAAACTTTCTCTTATATCTTTTTTAGTCGTTGTTGTTTTTGTTGCTGTGGTGGTGGTGGTGGTGGTGCTTAGCTTTGTGGTTAGTGCTGTGTCGCTTCTTCTTCCCGGAGTTTTCTGCTGGTTTCTGAACATTACACATTGTGAAATTAATTATAATTTAGAGCGTTCATTGGTAACATTTAAGATACTTTCATCCTTCTCTGCGTTCCGTTGATGGTCCATGCGTGGTAAGATATTGGTGATACACTGTCACAGGTGAGAGATAGCTGTTCAAATTTCTTTTTTTTTATATTGGGTGTTTTTGTTTGATTTTTGAAGATGAAGAAGGAAAACAGTCTGTAGATTAAAATTTTTAAATACGTGCATTCATGCAAATTTTTATGAGTCCCCAGTTTTTATTTTTTTTTGAAAAGATTTTATTATTTTGCGTAATACATTTTTTACTGTGAGACGAAGAAGGAGAATAGTCTGTCTCTTGACTCAGTATTTTGTTAATCATCTACTCAGTGGGCAGCGGGTGACATATATAATGTTGGTTTCTTCAAGTAGATGGGTTTGAGCCAACAGTAATGACCAAATTAATATAAGGCAATTTTGTTAACGAAGCTGTAATAATAAAGTTCAAAACGAGTTGTCATGACGGATGATCCTTTACCTGTAGTTAAGTGATTGACATTTGGCAGGGTGAAGTGATAATTTCCTCTTCAATTTCGATACAGGTGTTTTCTTTTAAGGTCTTTAAAGTATTCAAGCTGGATTTGGTGAAATTATGGATCTCAACCACAAGACATGGCTTTGGCGGAAAAAGTCCAGCGAGAAGACCATTGTTGCAACTGAAAAATTAGATATTTCTGTCAAAGGAAATGAAGCAGAGGTAAATTAGCCCTTGATTTCATAATTTTTCTTCTATACTAAAATATGTCAGAGAACTGATGGTCCTGGTGTTGTGATATTGCACCATTCATCCACTAAATTCTTTATCATTCCATAATCCATGTTCTCTTCACGCCAATAGGGATTCTGCATGCATTTTAACTTTGGTGAAAACTTGTTTTGCATTTTATTGATATTGAATCTTAGGGATAACCAACCCTAAACTGGTGAGTTGCAAGATGCCACTTCACCCAGATGTTAAAGATTCTAACTCTTGCTGCTAGAGCCCTGCGGTTGGGACTTTTCTTCTTGTTGACTGAGTTTATTTCTGCTACTAACCAGGTCTGATTAAAAACTGAAAGAGAAGAGGTACACATAAAGCTTAATACATTAAAGTATACTTTGTCTGAAGTGGATTGTGGTTTATGTAAAACAATTTTGGTTTTACCTACCCTGTTTGAGACAGTAAGGAACTTCTTTGGCCAGAGTCTGTTAGGTGAAACACCACTGACATTTTCTGTGTTATCTTTTCTGCGACTTTCAAATCAAAATATGATGTTTAGTACAAAAACACGTGAATATCAGATACACCTTGATTATATGGCTGCAGGAATTCCTCAGCTTAACTAGCAGTTCGGTCATTGAAAATTTTATTCCTGAGAGTAACTATAACTATAAATTCATGTTTTGACAGTGTCATGACGCCTCTCAGAGTTTGTTGAATGTTTTCTGTGTAAACTTTTATGAGGAATCATTGTACATTGGGGCATTAGTTGTAGTTTTGGTTTTACAGACTCTGATACTTTCAACTGATAAAGCGGACCCAGAGAATGATCTGAAAAACTTAAATGATAAGCTTTCTTCTGCCCTGACTGAATGTAACGTGAAAGATGATCTTCTGAAGAAACATGCAAAGATGACAGACGAAGCAATTGCAGGTTATAAGTTCCTCCAACTTTCTATCATAAGCTTTTTTGTTTTAAATACAATAATTACTTATTTTTGAAGTTCCATTGCAACTCGTATTTAGCTACCCTGAATTTTTGTTTATGTTAGGTCGGGAGAAGGCAGAAGCAGAATTGGTGTCTCTAAAGCAAGAACTGGCTGAAGCTATACAGCAGAGAGTTACTGGTGAGGAGAGACTAGTTCATTTGGATGCAGCCCTTAAGGAATGCATGGAGCAGCTATGTTTTGTTCGAGAAGAGCAGGAGCACAGAATTCATGAAGCCGTGACAAAGGCATCAATGGAATTTGAAAAATCCCAGATGATTCTAGAGGAGAAGCTGGCAGAGTCCACCAAAAGGCTTGGAAAAGTAGGTGTTGAGAATTCTCATCTTAGTAAGACTCTTCTAGCAAAGGAAAAACTGATTGAAGATTTAAGTAAACAAACAACTCAAGCAGAAGCAGATTTTAATGCACTAATGACTAGATTAGATTCAGCCGAGAAAGAGAATGCTTCTCTAAAATACGAGGTTCGAGTGCTTGAGAAGGAGCTTGAGATCCGAAATGAGGAGAGAGAATTTAATCGCCGAACTGCTGATGCATCACACAAGCAACACTTAGAGAGTGTAAAGAAAATTGCCAAGTTAGAATCAGAATGTCAGAGGCTACGAGTCCTGGTCAGGAAGCGGTTGCCAGGTCCTGCTGCCTTGGCAAAAATGAAGAATGAAGTTGAACTGCTGGGAAAGGATTCAACTGAAACACGGAGGAAAAGGTCGAATTCTAGTCCTTTGGTTTCTATGGTTGACTCTGCAATTGACAACTCTCCTGACATTCCCAGCAAAAAGATTAATTATCTGACTGAGCAATTATGTGCCATGGAAGAAGAAAACAAGACTCTCAAGGAAGTTCTGAATAAGAGAACTAATGAACTCCGATTTTCAAGAACCTTGTTTGCTCGTGCTGCTTC
Organism: Swietenia macrophylla; assembly: GCA_032401905.1. Taxonomy (NCBI): domain Eukaryota; kingdom Viridiplantae; phylum Streptophyta; class Magnoliopsida; order Sapindales; family Meliaceae; genus Swietenia; species Swietenia macrophylla. The sequence continues at coordinate 2,162,163 of CP135586.1, read as the reverse complement.
CAAAATATCAGAGGTCGAGTCACAGCTTGAGGAGTTGTCAAAAGGTCACAAAATCATGGAGCCATCCACGACCAGTGTTATGTCATATGAACTCTCTCTGGCATCAATGTCTGACATTGGTAGTGATGATAAGGTCAGTTGTGCTGAGTCTCGTGCTTCTGCTTTGATTTCGGAATTGGAACATTTGAGAAGTGGAAAACAAAGGGAGTCACCATCGTGTAAAACTGTTGGAGCTTCAGACATAAGTCTGATGGATGATTTTGTTGAAATGGAAAAATTGGCCATAGTCTCTGTCAATAAACCATCTGGGAATTGTTACGTTTCTCCAAAGGGAGCTACTGCAATAGTTAGCCCCTTGGAAATTGAGTCTAGTGGGAAATCCTCAGAGGTCACGGGTAGGGAGATAGTTCAGGTTCCTGATCGTCAGTCTGACTTTGGTGTATTGAATCAGGAAATCCAATCCAATGATATTTTGATCAGTAAATTTCCTTGTTGGCTTCAGAGTATACTGGAGATCATCTTGGAGCAAATCCATGTCAACCATCGAAACGCTCATGAGATACTTGAGGATGTTGCAGTTGCTTTGGCATCCATAGGCCACCCAACAACTAGTGAATTGGTAAATGCAAGGGAGAGCTCAGTCCATCTTGACACACAAAATTACCTTCATGGTGGTTCAGCCACAGATGCGCACATCTCATTGTCAGAGAAGGGGAATCAGCATTTTCACTCTGATCTGAGTAAATCAATATGTAAAATTGCTAAGCTTATTGAAGGGATCAATTTACCATCTCCTGACTATGGTATCTTAGAGAATTTGTCCAAGAAGGACGGGAGTGTGCTTTCTTATAAAAACTCAGAAACACCTTCAGGCTACATGGTTCGTGTTTTCCAATGGAAAACTTCCGAACTCAACGGTGTTCTACAGCAATTTGTTCACGGGTGTTCTGATGTGTTGAACAAAAAGGCTGATTTCAACAAATTTACCAAAGAATTAAGTACCGCTTTGGAATGGATTATGAATCACTGCTTTTCCCTTCAAGATGTTTCCAGCATGAGGGATGCTATAAAGAAGCATTTTGATTGGGATGAATCAAGGAGTGAAGGTGAAGCAGAAGGTGGGATCAGTAGTCAATCTGCAGAAGCAGATAGATTACATCTTCCCAGAGGACTATCTTCTTGTTTGCCAACTCTTACTGTTTCAAATGATCATTACAACTTCTCCCAAAAGGAAGAACTACCATCTAGTGTGAGAGAAGAAAGTAGAAGACTATTAAATGAGTTCATCAATGTAGAAGCTGGAAAGAAAGCCGGGCAAGATATTCTCCCGTCAGCCATTGACAAGAGGAATTCTTTGATGAATCAACTTCAGGAATCAGAGAAAATCATTTCAAACTTGCAGAATGAGTTAGAAATTTTTAAAAAATCAAAGGAACCAATTGAGGATCAAGTTAAAAATCACAAGTCAACAAATGAAGATCTTGGCGATCAGCTTACAGTGGCCAGAGATGAATTGAACGAGGCTCGCCAGAAATTTGCATCTCTAGAAGTGGAGCTGGAGAACAAAAATAACTGCTGTGAAGAGTTGGAGGCCACATGTCTTGAATTACAACTTCAGTTGGAAAGGTACTAAATAGCCCTTTACCATTTCAATTTTGTAAATCTATAATTATGAGTTATTCATTAATCCCACTTGAATTACTAAGGGATGCCATTCTTCTAATATGTGCTATCTTCAGCATGACGAAGAATGAAACCCCAACAAATGAACTCAAGCCGGAAGGAAAGCAAATTCGAACGGTAAGTTCATACCCTTTTATCATAGATATAACTTCTATGTCGTCAATTTCTGTATGTGGACTTGCATTCTAGCAGTTTTGATGATGACTTTGTTTCATTATTTATTATTGACACAGAATCTGAAATTATTTAATAAAAGTTTGTCAGCGAAAATTGTTTCCAACAAGTTTTGTTCGGTCTTCATTGGTCTGAATTAACAAATAGGTCCTTATCTAAATATCAACTGTCATGACTGAAAGCTATTGACAATTTAAAGACATTTTTCAAGTAGCATTCTGGGAGTGCATTAATCAGTTCCCCATGTAGTGTATGAATTATATTCTTTTAGAACTTAATACGTACTTGATACTGGGGTAATAATCTTTGACAGGATCGAATAACATAAACACCTCTCTGTCTCACACACTCACTTCTTTCCAAGATACGAGTCACCTGATTAGTTTTATTCTTTTTTCAAACCCTGCTCATTTTCATTGGTCACAGTGATTCTTTTCTCCTAAGAAATCTATGTAGAAAATTTATAGTCTCCAAAATGAAACTCAAGCAATCATGTCCATATGATTTCTTTGCGGGCAAATGTCACTGTGAGAAGAAAAGAGAATCATTACTGATTCTTTGTTGCTAGTGGTGAGGAGTAAAACAGCATGGGGCTGGGGAAACTATCTATGGACAAAAATTCATTTTTGATTAAGTTTCAACTTATATGGTTGATATTACCAATTTATAAATTTAATTGCTTGTAAGTGCTTAAATAATTTTATCGAATTAAGGACTGTTGGTGTATGTGGCAGGATTGGGAAATCACAGTTGCTTCAGAGAAGTTGGCGGAGTGCCAAGAAACTATTTCAAACCTAGGGAAACAATTGAAAGCGTTGGCTTCTCCGAGGGAAGCAGCCTTATTTGACAAGATCATTTCTGCCCCTACTGACAGTATTTCTACTCCTTCCACCGCAGCTGCTGCCACCACCGCCACCACCTCTACCACAATCCCAACTCCAACTTCGAAATTACAGAAGAACATCACCAACCCAAGGTCCTCTCTTCTTGATCGGATGATTGCCGAGGATAATGCTGAAGATAATAAAGATCTTAATTCTCCCAGGATTAAAGGGATTGATGACAATTGCAGTTCTGTCTTCATTACCAGTGGGGAAATAGAGCCACTAGAAAAGATGCTTGTTTTAAATGGAGCCAAACACCCGGGTGAGAATGGTGTGGACAATTCATTGGCAATTGTACCCAGCAAAAAGGTGGGAGGTGGGGGTTTGTGGAAAAAGCTTTTCTGGAGAAAAAGTAGAGTTAACAGCAAAAGGACGACTCTTCCATTTGCCGCATAATAGAGTAAAGTTATGACAGACAGGATGGGTTGGTGCTCCGGTCTGTTTTGATGGTTTGTTGAATTCTCAAGAGGGAAATAATTGAGTTGGTTTTGCTTCTGTTACTCATTTATAAAGAGTGATTACATGCTGCTGTTGCTGTTACTGTGTGTTGTATTACTGTATATATATCAACAGAATTATCCGCATCAATCCCAAACAAATTGCATCTGAAGATATCCATTAAGCAGCATATTGACAATAATCATAAGCTTATATCCAACCCACAATATAATTTATTTTGCCACTAGTAGTTCATCAAATGTAGCGAATGGATTCTCAATTCTTAGTCTAGCACAGGAACAACTGAAAATGTCTATCTCAAGAATCGATAATTTGTAAGAGTGAGTATTGAAAATTCTAAACCAAGGAAGTAGAACAAGTATACTCCACAATTTGATTTTTCTTGTACATTTGGAAGCAAAAATGACGACTGAGATTGCTATACTACAAAGATCTCGATCTTGTACTAATTTATCAGTACTTAATCTCTGTATAACACAAATGCTGCAATATCGCGGAGTCCAGCCTCTCTGTAGCATTCAGCAATGCGTTCAACAGAGTCATCCCAAGTGCCTTCCACCGAAGCTAAATCCAACAAAAAAGCAGCCTTATCCAATGCAATCTGCATATTAGAATGAAGAAGACAGGGTAAGCTAAGACTTCCATCATCTGACTACTCATAAATTATACCCTCAAAATTTAACAATTATTAAACCAATTAAGTATAGAAAACCTGAGCAGGTGCTTTCCCCTTGTTTAGATCTTCCTGCTTCCCCTCTTCTGTCACCTTTTCTTTTCTATACTCAATTTGCTCATCCTCCCATTGTGCTATGTGAGCAACTTCCTAATTGAAGCTAACTGTTAATACTTTGAAGAAAGACAGAAGGTGATGGATGGGGAAAAGGCATAGAAAGCCTAAAAGGACCAAAAATTGATGGTATTGGTATCACACCTGGTATTTGCAACCCAGAGTCCACCATGGTGATTTTAACGCTCCCCTAGCAGCATCTTTAGCTTCTAGATTGCGCCCCACCCTAGAACACGTAAAAGAGGGCTCCTTAATATATAACAGTGCACATTACTTGGATAATGCAACATAAATCCCAGGAGAAAGTAATTGGAAAAAGCTCCTACGAACTTTAGCAAAACCTCTGCATTAAATACAAATGGCCGTGCAAATCCTGGAAAATGGTCCTTCTTTGCATAGAATTCCGCAGTTACCAAAGCTGAAACCTTTTCACAAATGTATTTACAATAAATAATGCATCGCAAATGCAACAGGAGATGAAAGCAATGGCAAAAATCAGCTAAATCTTACGTGGTCCCCTTTCGCAAAATGGTGCATCACTCTATGTTCTATGACATCTGGAAATAAACCAACCTGACAGTAAATTGTTTCTCATACACTTTATTCAGGTGGGGCAGATTAATGTACAATAGACAGTTAGGCATGGCCTTTGGTACCTTCCTTAAGAGGTAGACATCCATATCTGAAATTTGAGATTTAGCAAATTCGCCCTTCCTGTAAAACTTCTCCCCAACTTCAGTAGTGGCATGAAGTACCTCATCAACGCCTTTGAGGGAGTTTTTGGCATCTTCTTCAACCAGGATTCTGTTGATAAATTGGTCTACCTATATATGAAAGATATGATAAAACCTATGACATTTGGAAAATGTGTGCCCTGTGAAGACGCATTCTTATGACTAAAATTTTGACTATGAAATCCTGCAATTCTATATCAACAAAAGAGTGCAAGCTTACATTGTTAGCCATCAGCCAAACTCCATGTTTACGTACCTCCACCACTGGCATCTCCATCCTGGAGCGTTGCAGAAGATCCGTCAAGCTGAAGTAAAGTAACTAGCATGAAGGATCAGTGTCATAGGAGTTTCTTACCCCAATGGAGCTGTTGGCCATCGCAGCAATGCAGTTACAGCACCTATGTACAATGCAATCATATAACAGGTTCGGTTTTAATGCTTCTCAAGAATTGTAAATTACAAACATAAACGAAAGTTTATCTGTACCTGAGCTACTTTTGGCAAGTGGAATTGCAAGGGGTATAAATCCTTTCTTGGCTCCAGGAGAAATAATGGATTCACCTGTTATGATAATAGACAAGCGATTTATACTTCAATCTATTAATCAAGAGAGCAATGAGCAAAAGTTAATGCTACAATGCCTCAAAGGAAAGATTGACAAGTTTGATTTGATATCTGGATATAATATTTTGTTTCTGAAAACCATGGATCTAACTAACAAAGAGTATTTTTAACTGTTGTGATTATGTTTAATTTTGAAAGCACAACAACTAAAGTGTTTATAACACACAACACCTCAACCGCAATCATATCCAAAATGTGACTGGCTGAACCGATACAGAATCTGTTCCTAAAACAATTTATTATTTTGCCTAAGATTATATCCACATAGAACCCGAAAACTCCAAATCATATTCTAATTTCTCGAATGGGATTTGAGATTACCAACTGAAGTCCCCCTTAGTTTCCGGTACATGGATTTAACTTATATGAAAATTTTCAGAATACAAATAAAATCACAAGGTTTTTCCCTGGGCATTTGGCTAACGAACATATAGTCTTTTATCTAAAATGAAGAATCAATAAAAAATTAACAGACGATGAGCATTACTTGTGAAATCTTACCTTTTGCCTTTAGCAATCTTAACAAATTAGACAAATGCTGGGGCGGTTGCGTTGCAGCCACATCCTTTATGAAACTTATATGCTCTGCAACTCGAATTACCAGTAAAGCAAGACTCATTAATACTAATTTATTTTCTTATTAGTACTAATTTATATTCTTTTGTTAAGCTATTAAGCGCAAAAAGAACGTTATTGAATGGTTGTTATATTACCAGGGAATACAGATGAAGAGGAGCAACAAACAGAAAGAGAGCTGGTAGCTGTGCCGCGCCTGAAAAAGAGAGCAGGTAGTGCGGTGGCGCGTGGAAGTCCGTACACCATTCCACCGCCGATCATCATCCAGACACTTAAGATCGATGCTCTTGCTACTAAGTCCGGCTCCTCGCTCCCGATGGAATATCAGCAAAGTGAAAATCCAGTTGGGAAAAAATTATGATAGGGATTTTATCACTTACTCCCCTAAAGTTTGTAATATTTTCCGTTAGATAATAGGTTTCATTTTATGATCACCCGCCTCCGTTTCTTTATACCGCCGTTAGAAAACAAAACGCTTGGGCAGTTGAATAACTTCATGGGCCGTAAATATAAATAAAGAGAGTGCGATGATATAATAAAATTATTTAATTAATAAAAAATTATTTTTATTAATAAAAATTTAAAAAAATTAAAAATAAATTTTATTAAATAAGAATATAAAAATTAAATAATAAAATTTATTTTAATTTTTATTAATAAAAATAATTTTTTTATTTATTGATTGAATAATTTTATCGTATTATTACGTTGATTTAATAGAATAATTTTATTTTAAAATTTTTTTTATAAATATATAATTTTAATATTTAAAAATTACGCACGTGAAATAAATAAGACGAGATAATATTAAATAAGATAATTGACCATGTTACCATTTTTTATAACTAATAAATATTCCTAAATTCAATAAATAAAATTTATTTTTGTAATTTTATCTCATTTATAAAACATAAAAAAGAAAAATTAAAATCTTAAATTATAAAATATTTGCAAGATGTAGACTCTCTTTTATCTTTGTTTCATCATTGTTTTAACTAAATTTTGACATAAATTCTTTTTTATTTTATTTTATTTTTGTCATTGTCTTGTTTGAATACTCAATCTTTTCTATCATTATTTTAATTAATATTTTTTTATCATTATTTTATTAAATACTTAAAAAATAAAGATTAAAAAATCAGGATCCTAGTCATTTGCATAACCTTGTTATTATTATTATTAAATTTTAAATTTAAGGAGAAACAAATTAAACTTTTAATTAGTGCAAGCTAACTATAATTCCATAACTTTTTGGATCATCTTAAAATGTTTGATCTTCGGAATTTTTGTATTGCAGCGTTGTAATGTTTTATTGATGAAAGCAAAAAAATTTATAATCTTTAATTTTATATAAGTTTTTATATTAATTTTTTAAATATTAAAATTTTTAATTATTGAATTAAATTTAACGTATATATTAATTATAATATATTAATTATATGTATTAAATTTAATTTTAATTATAAAAAATATATTAATTTAATATTTAAAAAATAATATAAAAATTATATAAAATCAACAAATTCCAATTATTTCATATATGTACGTATGTGGGGTGATATTTAAATGCCATACTAGACAGGGCTAAAAAAAGCATACAAAAGTAGGCGACCCACATGCCCAATACCCACATGGCTTGCAAAAAAAATCAAGTTTAAGCTCGGAGTCATTGAGGCTTTGGGTACTGCGCTTCTACATCTCCCAACCCGAAGATCGCAAGACTAAAAGGATGTTTTCGTTTGGTATATTCACGATGATATGGATACACACATGACTGTGGTCTCTTGACATTCGTTGCTGTAGTTGTTACTGCTACTCTACGACATGGACACGGTACACAGGTTTGACTTCGCCACCTGGGAGAAATTATTTTAGTAAGAATGAAAATGGGAAGCATTCGGATCATCTCGGCAAGGAAGCAAGCCTCAGGGTTGACTTAGCTATGTGGGATCTTCGGCTCATCCAAATTGATGCCATTTAGAAAGGATTGCTTTTCCACAAATCCTCAAACGATAACGAGCTTTGCGAAAACACCAGCTTTATCCATCACTTTAAAACTTACCCTTTCACGCATGCAAGACTTCTGTCCTCCACTTGCACGACTTTAGAGGTGATTGATGCAGCGTTCCTTTCAAAAATCTATTAAATTAACATATCGATCAACGGTTTAAAGGATCTTAATTAAAAAAAAAGGTCAAAAAAATATATAAATCAAGCAACTTGCAAAGCATATACGTAATATAAATTGGTTTAAGTATACCACAAACACTCTTTTTTATGCATATTTATTGTGTACAAGCTTAAGCTTATCTTGTTCATGTAAAGGAAAAATTTTAGTTACATATGGCGGTCATTAGAATCATTTCAAAGAATTCAGTTTTTGCTGCGGGTCACAGCGAGCCAAATGTCATAATTGAGTTAACTCCATGGGATCTTCAGTTTCTTTTAGTAGATTACAGTCAAAGGGGACTTCTCTTCCAGAAACCTACCCCTTTAGAGGAGAAAAAATGGCAAAACAACTTGATTCATCATCTTGAAGTTTCCCTTTCACGTACACTAGACTTCTTTCCTCCGCTTGCAGGTCGCCTTGCCACCGTTGATCGTGGCGATAACACAGTTTCCTATTTCATACATTGCAACAACGCCGGAGCAGAGTTTGTTCATGCTGTTGCAGATGGAGTTTCTGTTGCTGATATCGTTGATCCTATCTATGTTCCTGAAATTGTTGATTCCTTTTTCACACTAAATGAGTTTAGGTGCTTTGAGGGTACTTCCCAGCCATTACTCGCGGTGCAAGTAACTGAGCTTGATGACGGCGTCTTTATTGGTTGCACCACAAACCATGGTGTTGTTGATGCCTCGTCTGTTTGGCATTTCATAAAATCCTGGTCTGAAATCAGCAGAGGTTTTAATTCTTTATCCAAAGACCCTGTTCTTCAACGTTGGTTTGCTTACGAAATTGATAAACCCATTCGCATACCCGTGTTGAAGAAAGAACAACTTTATAACGGTTGGGTTTCGGCGCCTTTGCAACAAAGAAATTTCCACTTTTCAAGGGAAAATATTGCCAAACTCAAATCAAAAGCCAATACTGAGATCCGCACCAATAGAATTTCCTCCTTCCAAGCAGTTGTAGCTCATCTATGGCGATCTATTGTTCGTAATCAATGTCTTGATCCGAATGAAGAGGTTAATTTCTGCGTAGTCGTAGGTGTTAGGGCGAGATTGCAACCACCGTTACCGCAAGAATACCATGGAAATGCAATCCAGGTTGAGATGGTGACACTGAGAGCAAGAGAGGTGGTCGAGCAAGGACTTGGCCATGTGGCGTGGCAATTGAACAAGATGATTGTTTCGTACGCAGATAAAAAGGTAAGAGACTTCTTGGAATCTTGGAAAATAAATCCTCAGATACTAGGAAGAAGAAGAACAAGAAATATTTTAGCCATAGGGAGTTCCCCAAAGTTCGATGTTTACGGTAATGATTTTGGATGGGGAAAGCCTATTGCAGCAAGAAGTGGACCATTGAACAAGAGAAATGGGAGGATAACGATGTTTGCCGGAGTAGAAGAAGGAAGTATGGACATTGAAGTTTGCCTTTCGTCTGAGGCATTGCAGGGAATGGGAAATGACTTAGAATTCATGGATGCTGTCTCCACCTAATCTAACCTTAATTAATGGGTTAGCGCACGTATGCAGCAGAATCGTCAATCTTATAATAATTTACAACTGAATGTAATGGTTTAGTCATGATCAAGATCAGCTGCATCCATCTCTATAAGTCTCTGTTTGATGTACAAGTCGTGATTTTGTTTGTGAGTGATGTTCGCTATTCTGGTGTGAGTTAATTGCTGTTGCCTGTTGTAACACTGTCAAGTGCAGGTCATTTCAATCTCATTCCTTCAACAATATAACAATAATTACCTTCAAAAATACCAAAAAAAAAAAAAACCTAAACTAGAGGGATTTCCCTAAATAAAACATTGAAGAATTTATGTGCTTCATATTTTTTGGGGTATAACAGTGAAATCATATAAGAATTTTAATGGAATCTAATAATAGGGACATGTGTGAAAGCATTGTGAAAACTATATCGATATTCGTTGTTTCATCAAATATGAGGGATCCATTTATAATATTACCCCGGAAACTTAATTCAACAGAATCGGATCATCCAGGGGCAAAGCTAGAGGGAAAGAGGTCAACGACTTTTGGAGCTTTTGAGCTGAGAGAGATGCAGAGACCTTCAGACAGTGATCACAAGCATCATCAAAGTTAATAATCCTGAAGGAAAAGAAGTTCCTGGCCTGCCCTGTTTCTTTGTCTTGCTCCTAAAATATTCCTCACAGGAAACATGTGATATGGGTATCTTAATCTTCAGCGCGACACGATATTTTAAAAATCAAAATATATTCTCTATAGTTAAAGGTATCCCCTAAATTAAATAATTAAGATTTAATTTTTTAGGGGTATGTGGCATGGCATATGAACAATACTGTTGGTATACACACGGATGAAAAAAATAATAATAATAAGGGAGTTCTTGGGTTCTTTCAGAGAAAACCCTCGGCTGGTAACTATAGAATCTGCCGGGACTGGAGGTTTTCTCGGTTCAGTGTTTACGACAACGATTTTGTGTGGGGAAAACCAATAGCTGTAAGAAGTGGTCCAGCCAACAAATTCGATGGGATAAGGGAGCATCGACATTGAAGCTTGCCTTTCTCCACGGACATTGCACAGTGTGAAATGACGCTGTGTTCATGGATGCTGTTAGACACCGTTTAGTGTGATGAATTCTCATTCTTATAATTTTTAAATTGAACGTTGGAATAGATACATCTTGATCGCGGCTGAATTGGCTGAAGAGGATCTCGAGTTGATTACTTGGTTCTTCCAGTTAAGGAGCATGTAAGCTGATGGACCAGTTCTGTTTTCTTCAAGCCCAATCCTCTTAGTGAAGCCCACAGGAGCTCATATGCATTTCCGGCCAATCAACTGCTTTTCTTCCAGTTGCGTGCATTTCTGGTTTTGAAAGGATTTGGTTAAACACTCCAGAGCGTAGAGCCATACCCTGCTGCAAATGTCATTTCTTAGTTTAATGTTTTTGTCCTCTTTCCTTTTGAGTTGTATATATTCATCTGATTACTCTTGTAACCAGCCGTAGAGTGAATATACAATCAAAACAAGTTGTACAAGAAAGGTGTGTTCGTCTTCTCCATTCTCTTGTTCTCATTGCATTCCAAGCTTTACACAGAATTTAACTCTTTCATTTACGGGTGCTCATTGCTTATGTTGTTTCTTGTTTTGTGCACTTAATTTATAGTTATCTGCTTCTTGCTTCTCAGCAGCATTGTCAGAAAGTCTACCTGCATTCTTTCTTTCCTCGGCAAGATGCCCCCAGATTGTATGCCATTCTATGTTGCTCGGAGCATATAGGATAATAGAGGGGTGCTGAATATAATAGCACCACTCAATATATAAAGATTGAGTTAAATAAATTAACAATAAAATAACACATGATTATTTATTAAAAAAAAAAAAAAGAGGAGTTAATGATTCAATCCCATAGATTCTAATTTGCCAATCATCCCTTGGATCATCGTTGGACTGCTGCAGGTACAGTTCTATTTTGGGCAAGAGAATGTTTCCTGTCATTGCATATCTGGCAGGTGATGAACGCTTTGCTTTGGACTTGGCTTGTCTCTGTAATATAGATCGTGATCACAAGCAAGAACAAATTATCCTCCATAAGAAAACATTTTAAAAAATTACTTTGCCGTGATTGTGGCACTAAGACAAGTGTATTATCTTAATTAAAAAAAATTACAGGTAAAAATATATAAATATCAAGTATCGTGCAAAGCATTTATGTAGTATAAATTAATAAGTTATACCACAAATACTCGTTTTTATGCATAGAAAGTATGAATAGGCTTAAGCTCAACTTGTTAATCTAAAGGAAAATTTTTAGTTACATATGGCGGGCATTAGAATCATTTCAAAGAATTCAGTTTTTGCTGAGTGTCACAAAGAGCCAATTCGCAGCATTGCTTTAACTCCGTGGGATGTTCAGCTGCTTCTATCAGATTACAGTCAAAGAGGACTTCTCTTCCAGAAACCTAACCCTTTGGAGGAGAAAAAAAATGGCAAAACAACTTGATTCACCACCTTAAGACCTCCCTTTCACATACACTAGACTTCTTTCCTTCCTTTGCAGGTCGCCTTGCTACCATGGATTACGGCGATAGCACAATTTCCTACTTCATAGATTGCAACAATGCCGGAGCTGAGGTTGTCCATGCTGTAGCAGATGGAGTTTCTGTTGCTGATGTCGTTGAACCTGTCTATGTTCCTGAAATTGTTCACTCCTTTTTCACACCAAATGAGTTTAAGTGCTTTGAGGGTTCTTCCCAGCCATCACTCGCGGTGCAAGTAACTGAGCTTGATGACGGCATCTTTATCGGTTGCACCACAAACCACTGCGTTGTTGATGGCACGTCTGTTTGGCATTTCTTAAAATCCTGGTCTGAAATCAAAAGAGGTTTTAATTCTTTATCTAAAGCTCCTGTTCTTCAACGTTCCTTTGGTTACGGAACTGATAACCCCATTCGCATACCTGTCTTGGAGAAAGAACAACTTTCTAACGGTTGCGTTTCGGTACCTTTGCAACAAAGAGTTTTCCACTTTTCAAGGGAAAATATTGCCAAACTCAAAGCAAAAGCCATGCTGAGATGTGCACCAACAGAATTTCCTCTTTCCAAGCAGTTATAGCTCGTCTGTGGCGATCTATTGTTCGTATTCAATGTCTTGATCCCGATGAAGTGATTAATTGCTTCGTAGTAGTAGGGGTTAGAGCAAGATTGCAACCACCGTTACCGCAAGAATACCATGGAAATGCAATTCAGGTTGAGATGTTGACACTGAGAGCAAGAGAGGTGGTTGAGAAAGGACTTGGCCATGTGGCGTGGCAATTGAACAAGATGATTGTTACGTTCACAGATAAAAACGTAAGAGACTTCTTGGCATCTTGGAAAATAAATCCTCAGATACAAGGAAGAGAGGGAGGAATAAGTAATATTTTGAGCATAGGTAGTTCCCCGAAGTTCGATGTTTACGGTAATGATTTTGGATGGGGAAAGCCTGAATAACGATGTTTGCCGGAGTAGAAGAAGGAAGTATAGACATGGAAGTTTGCCTTTCGTCTGAGGCATTGCAGAGAATGGGAAATGAATCAGAATTCATGCATGCTGTCACCACCAAATCTACCTTTATTTATGGGTATACGCAAAATCCTCAATCATGTACAAGTGATTCACTCCAGCTGCATCCATCTTCTCTGTTTGCTGTACAAGTCGTGATTCTGTATGTAAGGCTGCAAGTGCATGCTATTTGCTACTCTGGTTGAGTTCACTGCATGCATGCTGTTGCCTGTTGTAGCAATGTAAAGCGCAATTCATTCTCTAATAAAGAGCAAAAATTTATATAATACTTCAAGAGAATAAACTATTAATCATAAATTTTATACACAATAAAAAATGCATTCACTACCATTTCAATTTCCACAATTTATTATTACCCGGAAAACTAATTCAACAGAAATCGAATGATCTAGGGGGCTTTGAGGACGAGAGAGTGATGCGGAGATCTTTAGACAGTGATCACAAGCATCATCCAAATTACATTCTTAAACCAAACAAAAAAAAAAAAAAAAACAAAGGAAAAAAAACAAACTAATTTATTGATAATTATATTTTAATTATTGCAATTATTGAGTTTTTACTATTTAATTCATATGTTTTTATATGAATGGTAATGGAAAAAAGAAAGCATGTGATACATATAAAAATAATGAATTTCTGTCACTTTCTTCTGCACTTGATAAAGTTTCTTGATGACAATCATGCTCTATAAATATTTTAATCATATAAATTTAATTAAATTATAAGAGATAAGAATTGAGATTCCGTAAATTTTAAGTAATAATATAATGATTAAGATAACGATTTGAGGTTTTTAAACATTCAAAATGATTAACATAGACTTTAAGAACGATTGAAAATTAAGTTTAGAATTTTATAAATATTAAGATAAATAATAAAATCAAGATTTGAGGTTTGATAGAACTTAAGATGATTTATAATTCTGCAGACTTCGGGTTGTAATAGTTAAAGGAAGCAAGTAGAATGCCAAATCCTTAGGATTATATATACACGTAATTTCTTCGGTTCTTTCATTTACGGGTGCTCCTTGCTTAAGTTGCTTCCCGTGTTGTGTGCTTAATTTATTGTTATCAGCTTCTTGATTCTCTGCAATATTATTAGAAAGTCTACTTCCATTCTTCTCTTTCCTGGGCCAGAACCCCAAATATTATGCAATGCTATGCTATGCTATGTTGTTGGACATATTATATTCTATAAGAAAACATATAAATGAAGGCACAAAGACAACTTTGGTCTGCAAATCTTTAAATGACACAATATAAATCGAAGCATCGTGCAAGGTTACCATAAAAAGGATATAATATATCGGATTGCAAGCTAATAGATGTAGCCTTCCGTTCAAAAATCTGTTAAATTATCAGATCGATTAACGGTTTAAAGGATCTTAATTGAAAAAGAAGGGTAAAAAAAATATATAAATCAAGCATCGTGCAAAGCATATAGGTAAAGTAAATTGGATCCCAAATACGCGTTTCTATGCATATAAATTTTGTTCAAGCTTAAGCTCATCTTGTTCATGTAAAGGACAAATTTTAGTTACATATGGCGGGCATTAGAATCATTTCAAAGAATTCAGTTTTTGCTGCGATTAACAGAGAGCCAAATCGCAGAATTGAGTTAACCCCATGGGATCTTCAGTGTCTTGTATTAGATTACAGCCAAAGAGGACTTCTCTTCCAGAAACCAAACCCTTCAGAGGAGAAAAAATGGCAAAAGAATTTGATTCACCACCTTAGGACTTCCCTTGCACATACACTGGATTTCTTTCCTCCGCTTGCAGGTCGCCTTGCTACCGTTGATCATGGGGATAACACTGTTTCCTATTTCATAGATTGCAACAATGCCGGAGCAGAGTTTGTCCATGCTGTAGCAGATGGAGTTTCTGTTGCTGATGTCGTTGATCCTGTCTATGTTCCTGAAATTGTTCACTCCTTTTTCACACCAAATGAGTTTAAGTGCTTTGAGGGTTCTTCCCAGCCATTACTCGCGGTGCAAGTAACTGAGCTTGATGACGGCTTCTTTATCGGTTGCACCACAAACCACGGTGTTGTTGATGGCACGTCTGTTTGGCATTTCTTGAAATCCTGGTCTGAAATCAGCAGAGGTTTTGACTCTTTATCTAAAGCTCCTGTTCTTCAGCGTTCCTTTGGTTACGGAACTGATAACCCAATTCGCATACCCATATTGGAGAAAGAACAACTTTCTAACGGTTGCGTTTCGGTACCTTTGCAACAAAGAGTTTTCCACTTTTCAAGGGAAAATATTGCCAAACTCAAAGCAAAAGCCAATGCTGAGATCCGCACCAATAGAATTTCCTCTTTCCAAGCAGTTATAGCACATCTATGGCGATCTATTGTTCGTAATCAATGTCTTGATCCGGATGAAGTGGTTAACTGCTCCGTAGTAGTAGGTGTTAGAGCAAGATTGCAACCACCGTTACCGCAAGAATACCATGGAAACGCAATTCAGTCTGAGATGGTGACACTGAGAGCAGGAGAGGTGGTCGAGCAAGGACTTGGCCATGTGGCGTGGCAATTGAGCAAGATGATTGTTACGTACACAGATAAAAAGGTAAGAGACTTCTTGGAGTCTTGGAAAATAAACCCTCAGTTTCCTGGAAGGCGCAGAGCAAATAATATTTTAACCATAGGTAGTTCCCCGAAGTTCGACGTTTACGGTAATGATTTTGGGTGGGGAAAGCCTATTGCATCAAGAAGTGGGCCATCGGCCAAGAGAAAGGGGAGGATAATGATGTTTGCCGGAGTAGAAGAAGGAAGTATGGACATTGAAGTTTGCCTTTCGCCTGAGACATTGCGGGGCATGGGAAATGATGCAGAATTCATGCATGCTGTCACCACCTAATCTACCTTAATTAATGGTTATACGCATGTATGGAGCAGAATCTTTAATCTTTTAATAATTTGCGACTGAATGTAATAGTGTAGTCATGATCAAGATTAGCTGCATCCATCTCTATAAGTCTCTGTTTGATGTACAAGTCGTGATTTTGTGTGTGAGTGATGTTCGATATTCTGGTAAAGTTAATTGCTGCTGCCTGTTGTAACATTGTTTAGTGCAAGCCATTTCCTAATAAATCCCTTTCAATCTCATTCCTTCAACAGTATACTAATAATTTCCTTCAAACATACCGAAAGAAGAAAGTTAAACTAAACTCGAGGGAATCTAATAATAGGGACATTCGTGAAAACATTGTAAAAACTATATCTATTTTTGTTGTTTCATCAAATATTAGGGATTCATTTGAAATATTACCCGCAAACTTAATTCAACAGAACTCCGATCATTTTAGGGGCAAAGCTTTCGCGGAGAGAGAGAGAGAGAGAGAGGTCAACGACATTTGGAGCTTTGAGGCTGAGAGAGAGAGATGAGAAGATCTTCAGACAGTGATCACAAGCATCAATAAAAAATATTTTAAAAATCAAAATATATTTCCTATTGTTAAAAAGTATCCCCTAAATTTAACAATTAAGGTTTATATTTTTTAGGGGTATGCTGCATGTCAAATGAAAAAGATTGTTGGTATGCATACTGATGAAAAAATCAGGGAGTTCTTGGAGTCTTTAAGAGAAAATCCCCGGCCAGTAACTCTAGGATTCGCGGGGAGTAAAGGTTTTCTCGGTTCAGTGTTACGACACGATTTTGGTTGGGAAAAACCAATTGCTGTAAGAAGTGGTCCAGCTAACAAGTTTGATGGGAAGATAACTCTGTTTCCTGGAGTGGAAGTAGGCGACCCACAACCTAACATTCCAGTGGGTTGCAAGAAATCAAGATTAAGCTCTGTGTCATAGAGGCTTTAAGTACTGCTCTCCATGTCCCAATCTGAAGATCGCAATACAGAGGTTCCTGTATCGGGGTAAGTATTCTTTTAATTAGTTGTGTTTGTATTCCATGTCTTATCCATCATCATTTAGTTTCTTCACGATCATACGCATATGTACATAAATTGTGGTGTCTTAACATGCATTGTTGTTATTGACTCAGCTACGTGGGAGAATTATTTTAGTAAGTGAGAAAATGGGCAGCATTCGGATCATCTCAACAAGTTCAGTTCGTGGGGGTGACGCAATTCACAAGGATCAAAACCTCAGGATTGACTCGAATTATTTAGGGGGAAAGCTTTGCGCGGAGAGGGAGAGGTCAACGTCATTTGAAGCTTTGAGGATAAGAGAGATACGCGGAGATCTAAAGACACTGATCACATGCATCGACAGTATCCTGTCCTGGCCCGACAACTATAAAATTTAAAAGGACTAATCACTCAGTTGTTACTTTTATAATTTCTTTTCTTTTTTTTTTGACTTTTTTCCTTTCTCCATTCGCTGATCATGTGATCTCTCTCTCTCTCTCTCTCTTATAGCCATTTTCTTTTCTTAATCTTATATGAATTTTTTTAATCTAAAATTTGATTTCTTTTCCATTTATTTAATTAAAAAAATTTCTTATACGGAATTTTTAATTCTTATTAAACTTTGAAACCTTAGTTAAGATTTGAAGTGTGTTTGAATGATGTTTGGATAGTCAGAAAATGGAAAAAAGAAAAGAAAAGAAAAGGACAAAGACAATTTGTTAATGAATATTTGCTTCTTATCTCGAATGAATTAAAAAGAGAATACAACTCTAATTAAGGCAAAAATATACATAAGTATCTTCTAACAATCCCCTTTAATTTCCTAAAACTAACAAACAATTCTATCAATGGTTAAACTAACTAATCTTTATCTCGGCACAACTCAACAGCTAAAAGAACTTTGCATGTGATATAAAGGTGTCCATGTATATTTATACAAATTTAGCATGTACAATTCGAGAATCGAGATTATCTTATGGTGTAAACTTTGCTTGTGATATCTGACACCTCGTATATATTTGTAAGAATGCCAAAAGAAAAATAAAAGTTTGATACAAATATCGGGTGAATATTTACTTTCTGACGAGAAGGATGCGAATTTTTTGAAGCAATAATTGCATGAAATAATTATTGTTTATCCTTCAATATTAGTCACAAGATTCTCTCCTCTGCTTGAATTATAATGCACAGGCTTCTCATCTCACGGGATGATTATGATATGCCATGAGAATCGAGTCTCTGTGTTTGTGGCGCATAGAGAGAAAATGGCAAGCATTAGGGTAATCTCAACAAGTAGTGTCCGCGCGACAAATCAAAAGGAACCAAACCTGAGGGTTCACTTGACTCCCTGGGATCTTCAGCTCCTCCTGGTTGGTCCAATCCAAAAGGGTTTTCTCTTACGCAAGCCAAAACCTACACATGACCACCAAGAATATGAGAAAACATTGATTCCCCACCCTAAGAACTCCCTATCACGTACGTTAGATTTCTTTCGCCCACTTTCCGGTCGCCTTGCCACCATTGATCACGAGGATAACACAATCTCCTTTTTCATAAATTGAAATAATGCTGGAGCCATGTTAATTCATGCTCCTGCACATGAAATTTCTGTTGCGGATGCTATTGAACCTGTGTGTGTTCCTGACGATGTTGTTTATTCTTTCTTTCCTTTAAATGGGGTCAGGAACCACGAGGGTACTTCCAAACCATTGCTTGCAGTGCAATTGACTGAACTTATGGACGGCATCTTCATCGGTTGCGCCATTAACCATGCAGTTGTTGATGGCTCGTCATTTTGGCATTTCTTCAACACTTGGTCTCATATCTCCCGAGGTTTTGATGATTCTTTATTATCTCATTCTCCTGTCATCCAACGTTGGTTTCTTTGTAATGCCCATTGTCCTATTCACATACCTCGTTGTGGCAGGAAACAACTCTATGATGGGTTCATTCCACCGCCATTGCAACAAAGAGTCTTTCACTTTACGGGGGAGAATATTGGGAAGCTCAAAGCAAAAGCCAATACTGAAATTGGCACCGACAAAATCTCCTCTCTTCAAGCACTCTTATCTCACCTTTAGCAATCTGTCGTTCGTAATAAAGGTCTTGATCCCGATCAAGAGATTAATTATCGGCTTCTAATAGTTGTTAGACTAAGATTAAGCCCGCCATTGTCGCCACAGTATTTTGGAAATGCAGTTCAAGCTGGGAGCGTAACAATGAAAGCAATAGAGGTACTTGGGCGAGGACTTGGCTATGTGGCATGGCGAATGAACCAAATGATTGCTACGCACACAGAACATAATTTGAGGAGTAAGCTACTTACAATGGACAGCATGGTAAGTAATTGTGCTTTGATCACAAAGTAGTTCTCCGAGATTCAACGTGTACGGTAATGCTTTTGGGTGGGGAAAGCCTATTGCAGTAAGAAGGGGACCAGCGAACAAATTAGATGGGAAGATAACATTGTTTCCTGGAGATGAAGAAGGGACTGTTAACATTGAAGCCTGCCTAATATGGCAAATGATGCAGAATTTATGGATGCTGTTACCCCCATTCTCTGAATACATTACTTCACAATTTGAATGAATTATCAATTGTGCACATTGTTCTGTTGTTTTTAAGTGCTGTTCTGAAAGTACCCTTCCACGTATCATTTTCCTTTTCGATTTTCTGGTTTGCTTGCTATTTAATGTCTATGTTCTTCTCTCATTCATTTGGAATTTGATTGTATCTATATTTGCACTGGGACTTCAAAGTTCTGCAATATTTATCCCTTGTTTTGATCAGAAGTACTAAACGTCGTAAATTTTTATGATGATTCCCGTAATCCTGTTTCCTGAATATATCCTCTTCAAATTCATCAGACTAGTTTGTTCAAATAACACAGAACTCTTGTGTCCCCATAGATTCGCGACACCAGTGTTCTTGTGAGGTTGAGACCTCCGTAGGAAGATCTACGGAGACTGCTACAGGGTGCAAGCGTTTTGAGGTTTATGTTTGCACAATGGCAGAAAGGGATTACGCTTGAGAAATGTTGAGACTTCTTGATCCAGGGTCAAATTTGATAAATACAGAAGAATTGTTTGATCGCATTGTATGTGTGTGTGTGTGTGTGTGCGTGTCTGTGAAGTCTGGTAAGTGGCATGATCCAGCTTGCAAATGGCTTCTGCCTCTTCGCATCCTTTGCTTATTGTAGCAACTTTTTACGGAAATACGTAAAATAGCTTGTTCTCCGTGCTTTAACGCTCCTTGTATTCTTCGGTGCAAGTTCATTGTAAAATAATTATCCTTTTTTTATTGGATTATTATAATCAATTTTCTTTAACGTTGAATGTGCTTAATATTTTAAACGAATAATATATTTTATTTTAAATTAATAATAAAAAATTATTATAAATGAAATTTTAATATTTAATAATATTATAAATATAATTAAAAATATAAAAATTTTATTAAAAATTTATAAATATTCAGGACAAATTTAATATTCCATTTGCTTTGTTTTCATATATATATATATATATATATATATATATGCACAAATTGGGTATAAACTGACTAGTACATTCTCTAAATCAAATATACATATAATAATAGAAGATCGTCTCCTTCATTCTTCTATGTTTGTCCTGGTATCGGAGCTTCATTGTCCTTCTGAAACTTAATTATTGTTCTTCGTTATTTCTTTGGCATATTTCGCCATGGCTTCTCAAGCAAATACAAAACATGTTTACACTTTGTAGTCTTGGAATTATCCAGGTTTTCCTTTAGTCTCTTTTGCATTAAATGGAGAAAACCATGCGATGTGGAGTAAGGCCATGATTAAAGCTCCTAGTGCCAAGAATAGTTCTAGTTTTTTCAATGGATCCACAAAGAAGCCTTCTACCACAAATCCTAACTTTGATTTATGAAAACAATGCGATGATACCGTTGGCCTCATGGATTGTGGATGCCATCATTTCAAGACCAGCAGGATATGCCATTTATGTGGAAATAGCAAGAGACCTTTGTGCTACCTCGCCATTATGGGATGAATTAAACTTTTATTCTCCAATTCCATCGTGCACTTGTGAATCTAATTAGACCTTGGAGGCCTATAAAGATTGGATATCGTTCTAAAAGACTTGTTGTCACCTATGATTTGTTAGCTCCAACATCTTTTTCATGCCATGTAAAATCGTCCTATCTGCTGAAAGATTTTTTGGCTTATGATAAATGTTGTTGTTCTAATCATCCTTCTTTGTAAAATCATCCATCTCTTCTATCTCAGAACCAAAAATCAAAGTATTAGAGGAAAATTAATAATTTATTATTAAGTAAAGTTTTAAATAATTATTTTTTATAATAGTTTTAATTTGTATTGATGATATAATTACTGTAAATTTTTTTTTTTTTTAAAGAATCAATACAATAAACGAAAATCAGGCAAAAGTATTTTCATGAAATTCAAGTTGCACGTTCCAAGAAAAATAAAAAGTATTTTAAATCAGCAAAAGACCAAAGTTTGATGACTAGTTGCTTAATACGTTTCAAATTTAATTTTGTATTTATAAAACAAAACGGTATAAGATTATCCAGCGGTGATGATAGGGATGGGTTTATCCATTAGTCCAAACAAGGAAGTACAATACGTTGTACAGTAGATAAATTTAAATCTCTTTCCCTCCGGACGGTTTCTTTGCCTGTGTATAAAAGATGCGTTCACACGTACGCATTCGGATTCCCACGCGTCCAGCAGCTATATTCTTAAATAAAAAAAAAGCCCACCGAAAATAAAATTAAAATTTGAGAGCTAAGAGTCTCGGCCGGGGAGATGCTAGCTTTAGGGTTTCAAGCCGACCCGCCATATCCTCTTGCAAACCCTTAGTTAGAGACATTCTTCATCGGCATTGTTTCTGGATGAACCGGATCCTGATCCGGACCCGCATTGCTGATCCCGGTTCGAATAGCCATGGTCTCGAAGGCGTCGGCTTCTGCCTCCCCAGCCAGATCGGAGCCTGTTAAGGACTCTTCGGTATTTACTTTTGAATTCTCTAATAATGCTCATTCGTTGACTTATTTGGAATTTCTTTTCCTTTGTTGTGTGTTGAACTTGAGTTCGATATGATTTTAATAATTAGGGAATTATTGTATATATAGAGGAGCATACTGCTGCACTGTGTGAATTTTGGATTGTTTAGGCATACGAATTCATTCTGAGTGGATTATAGGGCATGCAACATTCTTTTATGTAGTTTTGAGTTGAGTGCATTAAGTTTTGATTACATTTTTTATAAGTGCATCTTTTATTTTAAGCAGGTTTTAGCTAGATAGATTGAGAAATATAACTACATTTTGTGTAAATTGGAATTTTAGGTTGTTTGATTCATTTTTAGGTGGTCATTTGAGTATGGGATAATTTGGTGCATTACCAGAGACTACTTAAAGATATTGCAGAAATTGCTTTATATTTCGGGATTGCAAATTTATATGGGTATGAAGTAACAGATATTACATAAAAGAAATGTAGGGAAAGTTGAAATGGGAAGAAGAAAGAAAAGTAGGCACAGTAAATTAAAAAATTGTCTGTATTTGAGTTTAGTACTTTCGTCTGCCCATTCTTACTACTAAATAATTTGTTAAGCAATGGAAACAAGACTTTAGATTGCAATCTGAAAGCTGTTGCTTGTCTTGTTTTCGTTTCATACTATGATTTCCATTTTTTTTTATTAACTTTTGTTCCTGAGACTGTTTAATAATGGTTTGTCCTTTTAACAACTCTCTCAAATATCTTTATTTGTTTATCATTCTTTGTAGTTTCTTCTTATATTGATATTTGTAAGTTTATGAGTTGTTATTGATTCTTACAGATTACACAGCCACAAGATGGAACTATGATTCACAAGGAGATTTCATCTGTTATTGATTCTTTTAAGAAGCAAGTTGCAGCTGACCATTTTGTTTCCATAAAGGTGCCATATTACCGTTGATTTAAGTAGTATGTTTTGAATAGGGCCTTCATAATATTAAAATTAATTGCTGTTCTCGCATTTTGTCAGAAAAAGATGGAAGAAAATAGGAAAAAGTTGGTCGGCATCACAAACCACCTGCATAGACTCTCAATGGAAAGAAGAAACAGCCAAATAATTAATACAGACAGTAGTATAGATCTACTAACAAAGAGGCAAAGAGACGTGCAAGGAATGCAAAATTATAGCTATGAAAGTGACGGTTATAGATATAGCCATGTGAATCAGGAAGATGGCCTTGTTGCAACAGCTGTTCAAGGATCTAGTAATCCTGCCAAGAATGCTGTTCGTCCTATTAAGCTCCCTGAAGTTAAAAGATTACCTCCTTATACTACCTGGATATTTCTAGACAGGTGTGTTGCAATTGCTTTGTATTTTGTGTACTAAATCCTGAGGCGACTATTCCTAGTTTTTCCTTTGCATTATCTTTACATGTATCATGTTGTTTATAATACAATTCTGCTATACATTGGCAAGTCTCAGTTGATTTCTACACCTGATTATGAAGCGCAAAAAAGTTTGTAAGCTTTTGACAATGGTTTTGTTCCATATATTGTCAACCCAAATTAGTGAGTGTATAGCTCAGTTTTTACTCTTTCTTCATCCCAAGCTTGATATTTCAGTTGCCCATGGTTTTTTCTCCGACCCTGGAAATTAAACAAATCAAACAGAAGAAGAAGAAATTATATAGCATGCTCATCCTTCCCAGGGTTGTTTATATCATAATTGGTTTGAAAAACCATAACATGTTGTAGAGAATACTTTTCTCAATGTGTTCTTGATATTGTATGGTTGCTGAAGGAACTTTCATGCATTGACTTAATGCAATCACATTGTTGGCTTCTTCTTTTACTTGTAAACAGAAGAAATTTCTGGGTTTTTTTCTTTATACTTTTTAATCAGTTTAACTAATTTCCTCCTATTCTGCAGTTATGCTTTGCTTCCTCGAGGAATTCTAGTCATTGGCCTGTCAAGTATTTGTAGAATTTTGGGCACTGAAATATATATGGATTAATAAGAGAATAGGAGCTAAATAATTAAATTTCTATACTTTGTTTTTCTTGTTCTACTTTTAGTTAGTGTTCTTCTCCTGCTACTTTTCTGCTCATTAACTTGAAAACATTGGACAGCTAATGTGATTTTAGAAGGGGTAGTCATGAATCTTTTTACCCTTGTAGGCAGACTGAATATCATTTTCTTTTGCCTATTCTTGATGCTTTTTGCAGTAGGATTGTTATTAATATATGCCCTTTTTTTTTGCCTTAAAATAGATAGTATAGTTTCCTTGCTGCACTGTAGCAACTGGCAGTATTACTTATCTGCTTTAGATATGCAATGTGAGATGTTCAGAAATATACTTGTGAAATGATATTAGTTGCATTGTAGTTTAATAAAAAACTAGTGTTTTTTTATTAAAGCATAATCCACTTGTTGTTGCTGAAATTTCATTGAATTTTAATTAATGCAATAGTGATATATAATGATTTTGCTACAGAAATCAAAGAATGACCGAAGATCAGTCAGTGATGGGTCGAAGGAGAATTTATTATGATCAAATTGGTGGTGAAGCGCTGATCTGCAGTGACAGTGAGGAAGAAGTAATTGAGGAAGAAGAGGAAAAAAGAGATTTTGTGGATTCTGAAGATTATATTCTCTGGTTGGTATAATAAACTATCTAATGTGACCTATAAGCTTTTGTACTTAATTCCTTTTCCTTTCTATGTACAATAAACTATCTAATGTGATCTATAAGCTTTTGCATTTAGTTCCTTTTCCTTTCTACCTTGAATTATCTATAAGTATTTTTATTGTGATCCAGATCTTCATGGCTTTTGCTTTTGGTAATGTTTGTAAAGTAATTACGTATCTGTTGTTTTCTCAGTTCACTTCAAACTTAACTTCTCTATGTTCTCCTCTTCCTTGTTAAGTGCTTCATCCAAATTCAAATTGCAGTCAAGGAATTGCACAATTGGTTGAATTAAATTCATAGCCATTTCTCCTCTCTTGGATTCCCAATCATTTTGATCAGTCTATTATTGTCGCTCCACCCTTGTCTACCAAAGCACTCTTATTTATTTCTCTCCCTTTGTTCTGTTACCCCATGTCAATGCCTGTATACCGACAGTGGTCATCATAAAGAAATTATTCTCTTATTCTCCCTAGGGTTTGTCCGGATAGACTATGAGAACATTGTGAAGAAAGAGGCAATTGGTATTGTTGGGTGCATCATGTAACTTTCAGAATGCTGGCCAGACTACTTTGAAATGTTTCTTTATTGTTTGGCTGGTATATCAATCACTGTTTGGCACTGTTTTCCCATTTCTAATTTCATATGTTAGAACCTTGTTTTAAAACAATTCTCATAGCTGATTCCAAAATATTCTGTCAGGAACTCAGGTTTTGTACTTGTTGCAATCTGTTATAACATTTATTGTCTTCAACTAATTATTCTTTTATAAATTCTGATTTGAAATTACCAGCATGACTATTAAAGAAGTTGGTTTATCTGATGCTGTGCTTGAGTCACTAGCGCAGTGTTTCGCAAGAAGCCCTTCTGAAGTCAAGGTATGCCCTTCTGGTTCACTGTATTATTGGTCTGTGTTTTGATCCATTCTAGTTTGTTATTTTTAATTTCAAGGGATAACTAGTTTTCCTTTAATGTGTCACTGTTTTCTCAATCTTGTTATCTGATAAAAACTGGTCATAGTGTAAGCATTGGTCCAGCCGTTTCCCATTTTCTTTGTGCTGGCTTGACAGAGATATGAAACACCATCAAACATCTTATACAGGCAAGATATGAAATTTTGACAAAGGAAGAAAACACTATGGGAGGCTCTGACAATGGGAATGAGGTGCACATTATGAGTAGTTTACTTGAAAAAGATCTTGAAGCAGCTCTTGATTCTTTTGACAACCTGTTTTGTCGCAGATGTCTTGTAAGCGGCATTTGTTTACTCTATTTAGATTATGTTGTTCTGTTCCATCTTCTTCTGACAGAGTCCATTGATCTTTTCTTTGAATTGGCAGGTCTTTGATTGCAGGTTGCATGGATGTTCACAGGATCTCGTCTTTCCAGTAAGTTGATTATATAACTCAGTGTTAAATATATATCTGATTGTTGTGCCAGACTATGATATTTTTCTGGATAAAATTTTGTCAGGTTGAGAAACAACCTCCATGGCACCATCCAGAGGAGGAAAATGTACCATGTGGCCCACATTGCTACCGATTGGTATATGCTGGGTGTTTAATTGATATAATTTATGTGGCTTGGCTTATCTCCTTGAAGAATTGGAATATATTAAATTGCTTCATGTTCGCTGTCAGGTTCTCAAGTCAGAAAGAAATTCTACCATGTGTTACCCCTTGAATGGTGATATCAAAGAGAAATCTATATCTTCATCTGATGCTGCTGCGTCTCAGACATTATCAAGAAAGAAATCTTCTGGTTCTTCCGCAAGGTGGGTGAAGTCCCACCGAAGTGAAAGTGCTTCATCTAATGCAAAATACATTTCAGAAAGCAGTGACTCAGAGGTTGGGCCCAAGCAAGACACCAGTTCTACTTACCACTCATCACCCTCAAAGGGTAAGCTGGTAGGGAAAGGTGGAATTCGTAAGAGGAAGAGCAAGCGAGTTGCTGAACGTGTTCTACTTTGCAAGCAAAAGAGACAGAAAAAAATGGCAGCACTTGATTCTAATTCTGTTGTCAGTGAAGGTCTTTTGTCAGGTGATATGAAACTTAGGTCTAGTTCTCGCAAAGAAAATGAAGATGCTAATTCCTCTTCACATAAGAATGTGAAATCTTCGACCGCTGGAAGGACTAGGAAGAAGGGAATACAAATTGAGGACAGTTGCAGCTTACTGCAGGGTGCAGTTCCCCATGGCTTGTCACAAGAGATAGTCACTAACCCACCCGCAACTAGCAGTAATGATGCCTTGAGAAAAGAGGAGTTTGTAGGTGAAAATGTGTGTAAACAAGAATTTAGTGATGATAAATCTTGGAAAGCTATTGAGAAAAGCCTCTTTGAAAAAGGTTTCCAAATTTTTGGCAGGAACAGGTCAGTGGATGGAATTCTTGCTGTGCTCTGTCATCCCATTCCATTAAATTAGTTTTTGATATTTTGGTTGGAGAAGTATCTCATTATGCATGATTCTTTTTTAGGCATTTCTTAATCAATTTGGTTTTCTAAAACGTTGGTTTCCCATGCAGGAGATTTTTGGTTGGCAACTGTGAATCTCTTTTAATAAATGAAGCAATGCTCTATTTCATGTTTCTAAAGCTTAGCTTGGAACAACCTTGCAGCATTTTGCATCCTTAGCTTTCTTGCATGTTCCAAGATATTTTCTTTCCTGCCGGATTATTGATTCTCCATCTAACAGCAGATCTTTATTTGACATCACAGCTGTCTGATAGCCAGAAATCTATTAAATGGTTTGAAGACATGTTGGGAGGTTTTCCGGTATATGACTTGCTCTGAAAATAAGGTGTTTTGCCTAACTGGTGATGCTGCAAATTCTCATCTTGAAGGCTATTCGAAGTTTGATTTGAATGGAACTATGGTCAGTGTTGTATTTTTTTGTTAAGTAGGCCTAGGATATTGGACCCTCTTTGCTCTAACAATTTATCTTTTCCATTGGTTTGTTTTTGTGGGTGGGGTTGTTTAAATGAACAATAGGGTAACAATGAAGTGAGAAGAAGATCAAGATATTTACGTAGGAGGGGTAGAGTTCGCCGCTTGAAGTATACTTGGAAATCTGCTGCTTACCATTCAATTAGGAAACGGATCACAGAGAGAAAAGATCAGCCCTGCCGGCAGTATAATCCTTGTGGCTGCCAAACTGCTTGCGGAAAGCAGTGTTCCTGTCTTTTGAATGGAACCTGCTGCGAAAAGTATTGTGGGTGAGTCATTACTTTCCCTTGTAGATTACACAAATCAAACATCAAAGTTTTTCTGGGTTTTCCCATATTTTACTCTGGAAAATTGCAAATTTCTGAGATTCTCTTTGAAGTAGGCTGCATTCATTCCTATTTCTTCTTGTATGGGTGATGCAGAGCTGCATTGCACAATAGTTCTTGGAATTTGTGGGATGTCATATGAGTTTGTTTGTCCAGCATAGGAATGTGTGGAGACATTGATGCATGACTGTTATTCTTACACCAATTTAGGAAATTATAGGGTTTGTACATGTACAGATGTTTTCTAGTGACTTGTGTGTTATGCATGCAATGATGACAGATATGATACATGAATATTCTAAGTTATGATTTATGTATTCATCTAGATGTCCCAAGAGCTGCAAGAATCGGTTCAGAGGCTGCCATTGTGCTAAAAGTCAATGTCGAAGTCGTCAATGTCCATGTTTTGCGGCGGACAGGGAATGCGATCCAGATATTTGTAGGAATTGTTGGATTGGGTAAGTTTTAACTTGCGATGCTCGATCTTCATTCAACCACTTAGAGCAGCCTGTGGAAAGTATCCTTTGATTTTGCTGATTTATAGGCATATGATTTGAAGTTATATTTAATTAATTATGGGAGAATAATGTGGTATGTGGCACATGATTCTCAATATTTGTGATACGCATTTGCCTGATCTGCTATTCTCAATTATTAAAGTGTTTTGAGCAAAAACGATTTTGCTAATTTTATGTTTCTGTTTATTTGGACTTGTGTCATGATATATTTTGTTAAAATAAGATTAATAAGATTCCATAAATGAATGCTCCATGACAGCATAGATTTTTCTCATAATGAGATCCAAAATTGGCATTTAATGCAGATGCATTCTTTCTGCTTATGCAAGGAATTGAAATTTTTGCCTAGATGTATCCTGGCATGCCAAAGAGATTTTGTTTCTCTTTGTTGACTGTTGAGGGAAAAAATGCCTTTTTTTCCTTTCTTGTGGACACAAGGTTAAAATTGTTTGTAGTTTTAGAGAGTTTCAGCTTTTTAAATGGTATTAAGTCATAGATAATTTGAGAATGGGTATAAATAGATGTCATGGTATCTGGAAAATTTTGTTTTCTAATTTCTCTTTTAGAGTAATCAACCCAATTAAAGATTATATTATCTCAATAACCTTTACTTCATTTGCAAGTTTAAATGTGTTGTATTGGTTCTCATTTTAATCTTCTCATACTATCTATTGTTTGAGCCTTCTAAATTGGTTTTGCAGTTGTGGTGATGGTACTCTTGGTATTCCTGATCAAAAAGGTGATAACTATGAATGTAGGAATATGAAGCTTCTGCTCAAACAACAACAACGGGTAATTGCATTTTGTTGACTCCATTTTTGTAAACAAACATCTAATAAACTGCTTATTTTTGGATTGCGTCACTAGAAGCAATGCCTTTTGTTTTCTGTTCTACTTCAATCATTTTCCAATAGATAATTTCATGTTGATTCTGGATAGTCATATCTTCAAATTAGCTGACATGTTCCTCCTGTACAAATCTTATTTACTGGAGTAGTAACTTTTGTGTTCTTTCAATGAAGCTATTTTTATCAAAAATAAACATTGATTCCAGATTGCTTTAACTATTCTCCCGACCAATTGTGTAGATATGGCAGTAAGTATATATGACCAGTAAAACTATTAAAACTCTCTTTCGGAACCTCAGTCCGAGATAATTTTCTAATCAATTGACTTTTTGGTTTCTGGGTGTGAATTCAATAATGATTAGGGGTGAGGTGATGTGCAAATGGTATAATTCTGGAGACCTGGTGTTTCAACTTATAATTATACACAGCGATGTTTTGTACTTAGATGCAATGGTGAACCCTGTAATGTTAATATGCTTCTTATGTGTCTTTTTTTTGTGTGATATCATTCTTTTCTTTATGGTCATCTTTTCATCTATATTGATTGTACCGCTAGTGCGATCTGTTTTTGTTAGACAAATACTGTGTGTGAAGGATTCTTGAAATATCTTGGAGGGTCGTACTGAAGATTCTAAAGTATATTTGCCGTTACTTGGGTCTAATTCTCGTAAATGTACAGGTTTTACTTGGAAGATCCAATGTGTCTGGGTGGGGAGCTTTCTTAAAGGTAATATAATCTCATTTGATGTAAGCTCAGCCAATAAAGGAATCAGACTTGATACTGTTGTATGCTTGGTTTTGCTCTTGCTGCTGAAAAGTTTTTGGCCTACCTCCAGAATAGTGTTGGAAAGCATGAATACCTTGGTGAATACACTGGAGAACTGATTTCTCATCGGGAAGCAGACAAGCGTGGGAAGATATATGATCGTGAAAATTCATCATTTCTCTTCAATCTGAACGATCAGGCATGATTTTTTCACTGACTTGTTTTGATCTACTCTTGAGTGATGGTCATCATATAAATCCATAAATTCATTATTGTGCAGTTTGTCCTTGATGCTTATCGGAAGGGTGATAAACTGAAGTTTGCAAATCATTCTCCAGATCCAAATTGCTACGCAAAGGTAACCCTTTGACTGTCCTAGCACTTGGACCCTTCCCAGTTATATAAACAAACCTAGACCTTTTTTATTTTTTATTTTTTTGCATAGAAAATATATTTAATAATGTATGAATAGTTTCTACAAGTCACCAGAGCATCACATTTCAAGCAGTATGCAAATTTTAGGTCCATGTTTATCGTTTGGCAGGTGATCATGGTTGCTGGAGATCACCGTGTGGGCATTTTTGCCAAGGAGCGAATAACTGCTGGTGAGGAACTCTTCTATGATTATCGATATGAGCCTGACAGAGCTCCTGCTTGGGCTAGGAAGCCTGAGGCATCTGGGTTGAAAAAGGAAGAAGGTGCTCCTTCAAGTGGTCGCGCTAAGAAGCTTGCTTAGTATGTGCATTTATTTAAACTCAAATTCAAAATTTTACCATTCTTTGAACAGGTACAACCATAATTCTCATTGTCATTGATTTTAGAAGATGCATATTCCTGATTTTGTTGTTGGAGACGCCACTCTCATCTCCATAGATAATCTATTCGATTCTTCCCTTTCTATTCATGTTAATTCCGTTGCAGGCTGTATCCACTAACATTAGAATAATGTAATGTAAGATTATTGGGTTAACATGATGTAACATCGGTCTTTTTGTAAACGGCAAATAGAAGAAAAGAAAGAGATCTTATTAACAACTTCATTCGACTACTTTATTCCTCTTTTTATTTATTTACTTACTTTTTCCTTGTATTTTTATTAATTTTATTTTATATGATAAATTTTATATATATATATATATTTTTTGGGTTGAGAGGGAAGGAGAAGGGAACTACGTGAAAGGCTTTTCTTTTTGCGTCCAAATCACATTTTCCGTTTAACAAAATTGCCACTTCTTAAGATAGTGGGTTGCCTTGTCATCGTTTATACTCTTTTCTATTATGTTTAACAAGTTAAGATAGAGATTTATTCTGGACCGATTGGATACGCAATTGTTTCACGGTATATTCTAACCTGGCCAAACTACGTTTAATTTGGGTAGATTTCGTACCTAACAAAGTAAACCACCCTGCACGCTTGCATTTACAAGTGTTGCTTGTGTAGAAGAATTGTCCTGCAAAATTAAACTTGCTTGTTTGACGAGCATAACTCAGGCTTAACCAGTCCCATGTGTACTATGTTCACGACGCTCAACTCCATAACGGCCCGCAGCATGAGATTGCATTTCGCTGCGCCAATGTCCCCAACACCCAACGGAGCATGCCCATAGAGGAAGCAAACTGCCCCACCACGTGAGAGGCACTGAAGGTAACTTCCAAAGTGCGACCAAATCAAAAAGCCTAAAGGCAAATACTGTCCTTTAAAAAATGTAATCAATTATGCCAACGATAATAACTTTCGTCACAGCAAGACAGTACAAGTGGCAGCTCGCAACATCCGATCTCGAACACAACGTTGCCGTTTTATAGCGCCCAATGTAAAGGGGCGAGGGTTTAATTATTTTTTTTTTCCTTCAAAAAAGAGAAAAATTAAAGGTGATAAATAAAGCCCGCGTTTGGTACCCAAAATTCTATGCCACGTCACCATCTCTACACAGTAAAACCATCCTTTTGCCTTTAATTTTGTTGCTCTCAGTAGTCAGTACTGGTTAGAGCTTCTCTCTTTTTCTCTACCAATTCTTTCTCGAGCTCTGCATACGCTCGCAGTAACCATGTTGGCTTGTTTCATGGCCTATAATTGTCTATGCAGACCACGTGCAATTCGGCATCTCTTAATGTTACTCTTGCTTTCGGTCTTCTTCTCCAATTGTACTGCTTGTTCTAACGGGAACTGCCAGGTTTCCTTTCCTGTAGCTTTCTCTCTGTAAAGATTCTGATCTGTCGTAGATGTTCTTTATTTTTATGAGTTTAAAATGAATTTAATCATTTTACAGGTCTTTGAGTTATGTGCAACGGCTACAGACTGTGGTCCGGGTCTCTACTGCGGAAACTGCCCTGCTTTAGGCAAGAATCAACCCATTTGCACCAGAGGCCAAGCTACCGTACCCACCTCTATTGTGAGCTTCCATACTTTCAAATTTGTATTTTCAATTGACGTGTGTGCTCTGTTTTGCTATACTTTATGTCAATCTGGTCGTGCGATCGAGCTGTTTTCTGCAAATTTTTGATGGGCAGATTGGTGAGTTACCATTCAACAAATATTCGTGGTTAGTGACACATAATTCATTTAGCATCGTTGATTCGCCGTCTTTGGCTGGTGTCCAAAGGCTGACATTTTACAATCAAGAAGACACTGTTACTAATCAATTGAGGGTATGTGATTCTGTTCTTCTTGAATAAGTTATGTGTCCATTGATCCTTTCCTCGGTAAACAAAGATAAGATAAGATAATTGAGCACAACATCTCTTTATTTAATCCTCATTTATTCCTCTGCTTTACGAAGCAAAATCAGTTCAATTCTGTCACATCCATTTAAATTTCACATAGCGTTTTATATTCTTTTTCTCAGAAAAATTGTGTATCGTACATTGATATTTTATTTCTTGAATTAACTTCTTACGTATGCCGTTGTTTGATGGATACTGTTTAGAATGGAGTGAGGGGATTGATGTTGGATATGTACGATTTTGATGGCGATATCTGGCTCTGCCATTCATTTCGAGGGCAATGCTTCAACTTCACCGCCTTTGTAATATTCTTTTTTTCCTTTATTTATCAATTTAAAAATTTAAATATGATTTTTGTGGCAATAATTTCTTCAGTTGGTTTCTAATGTATGCACCGAATTTTGCTTAGCAACCTGCAATTAACACCCTAAGCGAAGTGGAAGCATTTTTGAGTCAGAATCCTACTGCCATTGTGACTATTATAATCGAGGACTACGTTCATACTCCAAAAGGCTTAACAAACTTGTTTAGTAGGGCTGGCTTGGACAATTACTGGTTTCCTGTGTCCAAGATGCCCAAGAACGGTGAAGATTGGCCTACTGTCACGGAAATGTTGCAAAAGAACTATAGGCTTCTTGTTTTCACTTCCATTGCTTCAAAAGAAGCTGAGGAAGGAATAGCTTATCAATGGAAATATATAGTGGAAAATGAATGTAAGTGTAAAATGTCATGTTTTATTACTTTTTGTCCTTATATTTTGTCCCGTAATAGCCTCACAATGTATTACAATTCAGCCGGGGATCCTGGAATAAAAGAAGGCTCCTGTCCAAACAGAAAAGAATCACACCCCCTGAATTCAAAAAAGGCATCTCTTTTCCTTCAGAATTACTTCCCTACATATCCAGTTGAGGATCAAGCTTGCAAAGAGCATTCAACACCGCTTGCTGCAATGGTTGGTACTTGTTACAAAGCAGCAGGGAATGTTCTGCCAAACTTTTTGGCAGTCAATTTCTACATGGTATTGACATTTTATTTTAGGAAAAGAATTTGTTCTAAGATATCAAATGCCGACTAAGAATCTTAACTAGTGATCACGTATTGCAGAGGAGTGATGGAGGTGGTGTCTTTGATGTTTTGGATAGAATGAATGGCCAGACATTGTGTGGGTGTAGCACTGTCCTTGCATGCCAGGTTTGCCCAAATACTTATCTGAGTACTTGCTACTTATATTCACATTCTAGTTCATTTACTCTTATGTTTCTTTTTTTTTTTTTTACTTTTTTCAATTTTTTTGGCCTTGCTTCTTATCTCTATCCAAGTTGCAATATATCACATGGTGACTTTGTTTACCGTCGGAAATTTCCAATCTGGAGCATAGTTTACAAAGAATGGCTTACATAATAAGTGCATAATTTCTAAAAATGGATGATGAAATTGTTTATGCTTTAATTTTCCATCATCTTGATCTGGATCCAGATCAGAATCTAGTGACAGCCTAAACTGAAGCAACTGGTCAACTCTTCATAAACCCCAGAACTATGAAATACTCTTAAATCATTTTCAAAATGTTTGAAAATGTTCTCTATATCTTGAATGTTGTTTCAAAACTCAAGACCTTGGTATGACAGCTCATGGCACATTGTTGAAATAAGTCTAATTCGATTACTTCTACCATTTGTTGACAGCAGTTTTGGATGTTTTGTTTTTTCATGGTTTGGACAATACAATCGGAACATTCAGGATATGTGATTTCATTTATGGGCTTCTGGCTCTCGAGATAGCATGCCATCTGCATATAAATTTGTTCATTAAGAATATTATATTGATGAAATTTTGCAGGCTGGAGCACCTTTTGGATCTTGTAAAAACATTGCTGTACCAAAGGGAAGTCCGACAACTAATACTCTGGGAACCGTTTCTGGATCTGTTCAGTTCTCAAGATCTGCTTCAACAGTCCACTCTTCAAATTGCTTGCTCGTCTACTTGTTCTACCTTCCACTAATGGTGTTTCTATTTTGACTGCAATAGATGGTATTTGGAAGTGAAGGTCAGTGAACTCCCTTAGTAAGGCTGTTATGAGAAGTCGGTTAGTTTTGGAGTCAGAACTGAACAAATCCTGCCTATTAAGATTAGGGGTAGATGAATGATTGCTAGAGTTAAATTACTAGATATTTAGATGAAGAATTTGGAGCAAATGCCCAGGAATCTGATGTAGATAGTGGTTAAGAGAGACCCAGTGTATCAACAGTTGATTGTATGCGGCTTAGTTCATTAAGTCACCGGCATATTGCCATGTGTGTTGCACTGCCTTATATATTGACATTCCATTATGTATTCTCTTTTGTTGATAGAGCTAATGCATGTTCATTTAAAAAACCAATAAGGTCTATTCATGAGTTTTTCCGGAAGCCTGTTCCCAACTAGACCTTAGCATAATGATCTATTCTTCTCAGTAAAATTCATGTTAGGCAAGTAATGTCTATGGAACAATATAATGTAAACAACCAACTTGTTTGTGTGCACGCAGGCCATGGTGGTTGACTAATATATGTATGCACTACACACTGATGACATAAAGAAAAGGGAAAATCCCATATATACAGGACAACGAATACACATTTACAAGAAACATTTTGTTATTATGTTTCGCAGATCCGGATTTATGTCATTTTCCCAGTGTCTAATATAGCAAGTAGTTTTCCTATTTGGAGTTTGGAATTTGAATATAGTGAATGATTCTATTTCCTAAAAATAAACACTTAGTTTGGAATAAGTTTTGGAGTTGAGCTATGCAATCCTCATTATAGATTTATTGCCACTGATATAGCTAGCAGCTAGACAACGTCTACAGAAAGCTATTACTTACTACACTATGAGAAGTCATTATGCTTCAGACCGAGAAAAATTCACTCTAGGCCTACCTACCCGCTGACTTGCTGAAAACAAAGCACTCCAATTTAAGAAACAGATGATTATCCAGAATAATTATGAAATTTGAGTAACCGATTGGGTGACTCAAATTTCATAAAACAAGTGTCTGGATATATATATATATATATATGGGCAGAATAACACAGGTTTAAACATTTTAAAGTGCCACTAGAAGTTCCTGGCTTGGGGTTGTAGTACATGGATACAAATTAATTCATTTATATTATATATTATTTGTGCAAACACAAAACAATATAATTGATGTGTGTCAGTGTTGAAACAATGAGCAGTTATTCCAATTTTTAAATTTATTATGATGACGAAATTACAGAAAGTAATAAAAAACCTGTACAAAGATCATGAGATTGGCAGCTTATATAATGGGCAACATAGATGCATTTCCAATATTTAAGAGCAGAGCTTCAGGTTTTATCCGAAGGGTGGGACTAATAGTAAGCAAGCCAATGAAGCAATCTACTGGAACTCTGGTTCCCCATGCATTGATTGACTCAAGTTTGCCACATTTATTTACAAGTGTAAGTAGCCCTTTCCCGGTTACATGACGGCAGCTCCAGAGGACAATACTCTGAAAAGGAGAGAACGACATGTTCTATACCCATTAAGCAACGGTATGATAAATTGGTATAAAAAAAAAATGATAGCAATGAAGGTGGCTGATAATGAGGACATTTGACTACTGCTAATAATATAATTCATAGTGCGATTTTCTGAGAGGACTCACCTTTAACTGCGGACAGCTATTTGCAATGGCATACAAAGATTCATCAGTGATAAATGTACCACCTATATTCAGGAGTTGCAAGGAACTGGCTCTTGATATCTGTTGGAGATATTTTAGAAGATAAAAATAAAAATTAAAGTTAAAGAACCATCTAAGCTAGGCTTTCCCAAAAACTGCTTACTAGGTATTGTATAAGATTATTTACAGACGAAAGTAACAAAGATATCTATCGCATACCAGCTGAACAACTCCTTTGTCTGTGATCCCCGTCAAACCCCAGAGTGATATGGATGTCAAATTGCTGACACACTTTGCTAAAGATATTCTGTACAGTCCATTGTCAGTTATTTGGCAACCCCAACGACTCCTTGAACTGAAAAAATAATAAGAAACTTCACATACTGAAGTGTAAAGAACCAGATTCATGTATTTGAATTTGGTTACAGCTACATGAAATCGAACATTTACACATTAAATGCTTGGCAGAAGAGATCTATGAATGGCTATTGCCACTATAAATAAGGTTCGTGTCTCACCAAAGCAACCTCAAAATGTCATTTTTCAATTTTGGACCAGCTGATATTTCTATTTAAAATGTACATTCATACTGGAAACAAACATAAATATAAAAAAGGCAAATGGATCAATTCAATTCTAAGAAATGTTAAACTGATAACAAATTATGGAAGAACTGATTTAAAAAGAAACAAATATATATAATCATGCTTAACATGCTAGCTAGATCCCTGTAGCATCAACTTACAAAGACAGCCATTCTGCATTAAATCATATTAAATCATTGCAATTATAAGGTTATCTCTCTTCTGTTTCTGGAAGCCTGGGATGCTGGGGTGGTGGGATGTGGATGATCATTAGAAATTGAGAGATTTATTAGATATCAAATGAGCTGATCAGTCCATCAAGGTAGCGATGCATTCTCCTAGAAGGTGAGAAGTACATAACGCATGTATTATATTCACCATTTGTTTGAGTGTCAACTTAGACTTCATCTAAACAAGTAACTCGAGTATCAGGCCTGTCTATCATCCCATTTTCTTCCGTTATATCTTACCAAGGCATAATTTCACAGGCTAGAGGCAGGAATATCTGAAACAACTTATGCTAAATGCATCACCATCCAAACAACACAGACCCGGTAATGCCAAAATCTTTGGGGATCTTAATGAAGAAAACAGTTTGTCTGCTTAACAACTCGACGTGTACAAAGCAATTTCAAAAATGTACATACTAGAGGGTAAGAAACCAAAATTAAAACCATGTTATTCATGGAATTTCACACCTAGCCAACTGAAAGACTTCCCATAGCTAGTATGATCACAAATTTAGTATGATCCCAGGACTACGATCTTTGAGACCATCTCCCAGCCCACAATACATTTTTTTAATGTTTCAATTGAACTTCAAAGAAGTATAAACAAAGGAAACTGCTTAAATTTTCTTTGTTGCACTGCTACTGTCAAAAGCTGAAGAATTCCAGCCAACCGGGTTAAGTGGAACCCCCAATTTCTCTGTTTCGAGCTCCCAAATTTATTATAGTGGATGATCATATAAAGAATTCCCTTCAAACTGTTTCAGGTCATACTGTTTACAATAAAAATTTCTTTCATCTCGCTAATTCTGAACATAAATTTCATTATAGCTCAATCTTTTCTCCAAGAACTAGAAGCCATTAAAGGAAAAAAGAAAAAAAGAGAGAAAAGAGAAAATTCATTATTAAAAATGTGCAAAATAAAAAAAAAAACTTTAAGAGAGCAAGATAGCGTACATTTCAAGTTCTTTGAGGCTGTAGGCATAGCTAACGAGACGAGCAGTAGAATCATCGTCCATCTTCCACCCAGCAAAGCTCAAATTCTTTCTTCGTCCCAAAGACTGCTTAACACCCACTTTCCATTTCTTGCACACACTACTCGCCCTTCACCAACAACGAAACCAAAATTCTAATTAACAAAAACAAACCTTCACGACAATGATAACATGTAAATAATTTTTTCTTTTTTTAAAAAAAAAAAAGAGCTTACTGGGCTAAATCAGTGAAAGAAGTGATCAAAACAAAGATATGAGCCAACAGGTCTATCGGCAATCTATCAATCTCTGCCTCTTCCTCCATAATTTCTGTAGAGAAAAACGGTTTCAACTTCGTGGGCACGTAGAATCTTGCTTGAAATGGTCGTTAAAGTTTTGTTACTTTTAGTGAGTTGCCGGTACAAGTTATAAGAAAAATTAAACAATAATGAAGAAAGGATGTGGTCATCGTTTTGTCATCCTTTCAAGAATCTCTGCGGCTTAAGTAATTACTTAAAATTGTCTGGATTATTCAGCTCTATTATTAAAACAGTGGTTTGCGTGCGCCTGCGGTCTCTGACTTCTCAAACCCCCACCCATCCGCGGCCCCACCCCCAACAACAGTTGTAAATATTTTTCGCGTGTATGCCCGAGCTCTTTATTATGAATAAAACGACACAGTAAAAGGATCAAGAGGAAATTCAGACATGATGGATTTGCAGTTGGTGGCCCGTGTCTGATATACGCACAGGCACGTGATGCAAATAGGTTTTATTATCATGGGCCATAATGTTCGTGATGGGCCGAACAAGATAAACCTGAGGTACAGATAAATTCATCCTATTTTGTGCTAAGGTATTGGCACATTATACAACATCAAACTGGTAGTAATATTTGATACGAATTGTAAAATGGATATTAAGGACGATTAACAGGATAATACAATATAAGACGATTAATAATCTATTACGAGTTTAATGTTTTTGACACATGATCATCTTCACTTTACATGCATTCAAGAGTGGAGCTAATTTGCAGACATTCGCACTGGCCATTAATGTTAATGACGATGTACGAAATTTGTAGTTTATCTGGTAAAGATCTTCACTTCGTAAAAGACTGTTGTGGGCAATTTATCCGTGCCCAGCTGCAGCCTGGTTTCTCTGCTCTTACTGATTGGAAACCTGCTCTTCTTGAGTGGAAACCATTACGTTATTGTAGTGTTAATTGTACCAGCTCTTGTGCTTTTTTTAGACTTGACAGGTTTCTCTGTTTATAGAAGTTTGCTTATGGGATTGTTGGCTCGGTTAAAGGCACATATTTGGGAGGATTATGGCAGTGAAGCACGTTTAAAATGTTCCATCAGAAAATCACCTGAGAAAATAAAAAAAAATACAGAATGGTTGTCCTGGTTTTAGCGATGGTTTGCAACCATTCAAAGGCAAATTTTATAAAAACCCCCCATAACTTTCAACAATATAAACATATTTCTTAAATGTTCAATGTGTAACTTCTTGTCCCTCCAGTGTTCGTGCTTTATCACACACAATTTGCATACGCCTCTCCTTGATCAGAACTCTCAGCTCTATCACTGACTTGGATTAGAATAATACAACATATTACTTCAAACTCTTATGCATTATTGTTTAATTTCTTTGGCAGAATTAATTACAGACTTGTTAATAGACAAGAATTTTCTTAATTTTTTTTTTGTATTTTGACTAATTTTTACTTAATAAAAGATTAAAAAATAAATAAATAATTTAGTTAAAATAAAATCTTAACCTATATTATCTTTTATACTTATATATTACTGAATTTTTAAAAGCCAAGGATACAAAAGATTAAGACAGGATCATTGTCTCTTGTTAATACTATCGCATGTACTTTGTTTTGGGGACGTCTGATAGTATTTTATAAATAGACAAACGGGCATGATTTGCATCAGCTTGGCCTAAATTTGTACTAGTTTTATATCAAGCAACAAATATGAACTTGCAGGAATGCTAAAAGATGTAGAGGTGATGTAGTTATGTAAAAACAACGTTATGGTTATGGTGGATAATATTTTATGGCTTAAAGGAGAGTCACATTACATTAGAAATTGTTCAAATCAGAAATACGAAGCTGGGAAATTGATTCAACATATCTAATAACTATAACCTGGATCTCTTTTAGGCCAACCTAAATTGATCAGCTAATGCGACGGCATAGTGTGATCCCATCACAGACAGAGAGCTGGCAAATCTCGATCCTTGGATCAAGAGCCAAGGCCTTGTTGAGTTGCAACACGAAATCCCTGCAATATCCAATGAGATGGGGCAGTGGCGCATCAGGCGGTGCCACCACTGATCCATTCCATAAGGTGTTGTCGTAACCAATCACTCCTCCAACCTTCACAAGATCGATAAGCCTCTTGTGGTAGTTCATGTAGTTTTCCTTGTCTGCGTCAACAAAGATGAAGTCGAACGTCCCATGATGTTTTTCCTGAAATTCATAGGTTCATTTCAAAGTTTATACAAGTTAGTCATGAATAAATAAGCTGAAATCTAATACAAATTAACGAAATTCTGGAGAATTAATTCTGTGATTCCTTCCTTACGTCTTGGATCATTTGATCGAGAACAGGAAGAGCAGGTCCTTCTCTGAAATCAATCTTGTGAGCAACACCAGCTTTTTGAATTATAGGTAGACCTAGGTCATAGTTTGCCCTGTCGATGTCCATGGCCAATATCTGAAACATTCAGCAGCATATATTTTTATATCAAAATTTTCTGTATATTTCTCTTCTTTAAATATATCCCAATAAGTAATTAATGATACTAATTTGGATACCTTGCCATCATCGGGAAGAGCAAGGGCAGTGGCTAGAAGGGAATAACCAGTGTAAACACCAATTTCCATGGTATTCTTGGCGTTGATAAGCTTGATAAGCATGCTCAAGAATTGTACTTCATCAGCTGAGGTGCTCATGCAATTCCTGCATTTGCATTTGTGGGAAAATGAATTTGATAACCACCCCATTAGAATTAATTAATTGGCTAGGAATTGACGGGATCAAGATATCTGCTAACTGCTTACAAATTACCTGACATTAATCAGGAAATACATTTGAAGCTCTTTATAAAATATTTACAAATCACCATCCATAAAATAAAATATTCTCACAATAATTTCAAAAAAAATTCCCAGCATAGGGTAAGATTATGTAAGTAATTAAGGAGAATCTCACAATGGATGCTTGGCCGTCAACTCACGGAGCTCCTTCAAGCTTTCGGGCTCTCTTGGATACACACTAGTTTCAAGTATATACTGCAAGAGATGAATGCAAAATAAAGACACGTATATAGAAATTGTGATAGCATAAAGGCATTCCTGTTTCCATGCAAGAGTGGCCATTAATGTTAATGACGAAGCAGTGTGTAGTTTACCTGGTAAAGTTCATCGCTTCGTAAAAGACTCTTGTGGCCAACTTCTCGGGGGCCATCTGCAGGCTGCCTTTCCTCCATTACTCAGTTTCAGTGTTAATCCCCGTATTTCTCCTTATTCTCCTGCTTTTAAACTCAACAGGTTGCCTCATTTGTAGAAATTACACACGCAATCGTCGGATCAAGCAGAGATATGCTTGGAGTGTGGTGCTAGTTAATGCACAATTTTAGGATCCGTTTGCGAGTGTTAAAGAAAATATAGTACGCATTATAGTACATTTTAAAACTAATAACTAAACACATGAACAAATATAAATACATACATACATACAAGAAAAAAGGATGTAAAGAGATATGACACTTTTCTCTCACCAAAATATTCTTGAAAAAAAAAATTTCTCCAATTTTTATTCTCCTTAACATGTTGTTGGTTATCATTTAGTATATATACATGTATGTAATATAATATATGGACAAGGGTCCTCTTCTTGGCTTTTCTATCCTTGACTTTATCATATATTAACACGTGATATTATCGATTCAGATTGTATCTTGAAATTTTTAATTTATATTATAAAATATAAAATTAAAAATTTAAATATAATTTCAACCATTAATTATGAATATATACCACATATTAATATTTAATAAAAAGTTAAAGATAGAAAAAAAAATCCTTGTCCATAATATGTGTGTGTGTGTGTGTGTATCACAATATCTTTTACCAAAATATTCTTGACACAAATTTTTTTTTTCGTTGGCATAAGAGCATAAGATTAAGATTCAT
Source organism: Swietenia macrophylla (assembly GCA_032401905.1). Classification (NCBI taxonomy): domain Eukaryota; kingdom Viridiplantae; phylum Streptophyta; class Magnoliopsida; order Sapindales; family Meliaceae; genus Swietenia; species Swietenia macrophylla. The sequence goes on along the minus strand of CP135586.1, from coordinate 2,119,639 downwards.
TTGAGAGTGTAAAAAGAACTAATAAAATATATAAGCGCTTATATAATTTAATACTTTTAAAAAAAATTTAAATATTTAATGTTACTCGGTAAAACACATTGAGTACCTTTTTAAGTAGTACATAGTTATGTACAAATTTAAAAATTCGCTTTATTGTTGATTAAATTTGACAAAAAAAAAATTGAAGTTAATAACTAAACACATGTATAAATACTTATATTTTTAGTTTAGTACTTAGGTAGTGCCAACTAGTTGAATCAGACATGCACTAAGGTGATGTTTGTATTTTTATCCTAATTCTTAATTTACTTAATTTAACTATTTTAGGTAATTAAATATTTTTTTTTTACTTTTAAGAGAAGTAATATACATATATATGTTAGTCCCTCTCTAAATTAATTCCTCAATTTTTTTGTATTTATATAATTTTACAGTGACTTCAATGTTTTAATGTTTAATTTATTTATTTATCGTGAACTATCATTATTATGATGACAAGTTATATAATTTAAGGTATTTGGTATTCTAAAATATTACGGTTATTATTATTTAATTTTTTTATTTTATTCTATTCTAATTTAGATTTATTAAAATTTTCTTTCAAATTAAAAAACATATATTTATTCTTCATATAACATCAATTATGACAAAAATTTACATTAACATTATTATTGTTTGTTTATAAGTGAAAAATCACAATAAATAATGAACTTTATTTATATTTTTTTCAAATTATTTTATTATTTATCTAACATTTTAAAGAAGAATACAATTGTAAAATTATTTTTTTATATTATACAAATTATTTTTATATTAAATTATTTTTATACAAACAAATTTTTCATAGTTAGATATTCAACCCCTATTCATATTTCACAGTGTTTCTTTTCAATAAAAAAACATACTACCTAAATCAAAGGCTTAACCTATCATTGCCAACATGTGCAAGCTATGAAAAGAAAGGGAGGTCCGAATACTATGACATATTCTCTCTCTCTCTCTCTCTCTCTCTCTACATATATATATATATATATGCACATATGTATGTATAAACAAACAGATTTTTCATATTAAGTTGTTCAGCCCTATTCATATTTCAGCCTGATTCAGATTTCAATAGAAAAAACAAACGCTACCCAAATCGATTGCTTAACCTATCATCGCCAATATGCGCAAGCTAAGAAAAGAAAACTGGGTCATGTTTTAGACTGATTCAAATTTCAATAAAAAAATAAATGCCACCTAAATCTATTGCTTTACCTGTCATCACCAATATGTGCAAGTTATGAAAAGAAAGGTAGGTCGGAATACTGTGACAGACTTGACGTTTGGATATGCTTCTGAGCTGCGTGGAATGCAAGTAAAACATGACAAACATGAAAGTAAGAAATTCTAGTTCTTATCTGTTGTTTGTGTAAGACAGCCGAGGACCCTTTAGATCCTCTCATTATTATTAATTAATGGAAGAAGCAGAGTATATATACAATCTGTGTAGGGCTTGCTTGTGACTAGACAGCTTGTGGTTAGGGTTTTTTCTTTTTTTTGATCGTAAGCTTGGTTCTCTAAATGAGAGCTAAAATAAAGGAAAAATGGCTGTCAGCTACCCTGTAACTTAGTCTAATAGTAATTCAATCTCTCGGGTATGTTCTATAAATACTATTTTTAGTCTTTGTAATTATTTTTGATAGTTAAAGGGAAGGAAAAAAAAAAAAAAAAAAGGGCACTACGGCTGAAAAGATCGGAAAAATAACAGCCGAGTCCTTGAGATTTATTGAAATAATAAATAAGGATATAGTTTGTAGTCTTTTTTTATGTGGATCATTTATGTTAAACTTTGTTATAAGATCATCTATGGTAAAGAGGCAAAATAAATAAATTTACATTTATGCTAAATAAATGTAATTATTCAAATTTTTTGTTTTTGATATAGAAAAATTAAAAAAAGATATAACTTAATTTTTCTATTACCTTATTTTCGTGAATGTGCACGAATGTTGAAGGAAATTTTTAATCGTGCTATAGAAGATGGAGTTTAGTGTTCTTCATGCTAGTCATAAATTTATATTTTTGCCCTATCAACATAGACAGTCTTCTAACAAATATTAGCATCAAGAACTGCAATATATATATATATATATATATATATATATATATATATATATATATATATATTATCTGTTGTTTCATTAGAATCCGGGGACTCGTAATCTTTGCAGCAGTACTGTCCATTTTATCATTGTATTTAATTACGGGGCAAAACTAAACTAGGGACTACAAATAACAGTTATGAAATATGAGAGATTACACTTATTATGTTAAATTAGAGGGAAGCTGACTGTTATTTTTCCCTTAATCCTAACACATGTTCAAGAAAATAAAAAATGGTGAGCAATTTTAAAAATCAATATTTATTAAACAGTAGTGTCAAATCATCACAGAGGCATAACAGTCCCTAATGAGCTGTAATAAAAATAGGCCAGCAATTTTTGAAATCCAGCTGCATGAGCAACTTCTATTACAAGAAAGAGAAGCCTAACCCAAGTCCTATCGAGTCTCAAAAGCAAATCACTAGTTAACAAATTTCTACCAAGAATTCAATTTACACATCCAAACATATGTACCTTTAGCTGATGAAACAAGACAATATGCAACTTCAATAAATAAGGCATGCAGCCTGTTAAGTCCTCAAAAGCAAAATAATAAGAAGAAGATAAAGAGATTAACAGTAAGTGCTTAATGGCTTCGATACAGCAAGGATAGGAAAAGAAGGGTGCAGCTGGGCAGGGAGAAATTGGCCACAAGAGTCTTTTACGAAGTGACGAGCTTTACCAGGTAAACGAAAACATTTCCTGCTTCGTCGTTAACATTAATGGCCAGGGGCAATGTCTGTAAACATTGGATTCACTCTGGAATGGAAACTGGAATGTGTATATACTATCGCAATTTCTATTTTTCTCTTGCAGTATACACTTGAAACCAGTGTATATCCAAGAGAGCACGAATACTTGAAGGAGCTTCGTGAGTTGACGGCTAAGCATCCATTGTGAGATTCTCCTTAATTAGTTCATAATCTTACCGTAGGTTCGGAATATTTTGTGAAATTATCGTGCGAATATTGTTGTAAAATTTTTTTAAAAAAAAGAATAATGGTTATCAAATGCATTTTCCCACAAATCCAAATGCAGGAACCACTTGAGCACCTCACCCAATGAAGTACAAATTCAAAGCCAAGAATACAATGGAAATCGGTGTTTACACTGGTTGTTCCCTTCTAGCCACTGCCCTCGCTCTCCCCGACGATGGCAAGGTATCCAAATTAGTATCATTAATTACCAATTGGAATATATTTAAAGAAGAGAAATATGCTGAAAGTTGAATAAAATATATGCTGTTGAATGTTTCAGATATTGGCCATGGACATCAACAGGAAAGACTATGATCTGGATCTACCAATAATTCGAAAAGCTGGTGTTGCTCACAAGATTGATTTCAGAGAAGGACCTGCTCTTCCTGCTCTCGATCCAATGCTCCAAGACGTAAGGAAGGAAGCATAGAGTTAATTCTCCAAAATTTTGTTAATATGTGTTAGATTTCTGCTTAAACTTGTATAAAATTTGAAATGGACGTATGAATTCCAGAAAAAATATCATGGGATGTTCGACTTTATCCATGTCGATGCGGACAAGGATAACTACATTAACTACCACAAGAAGGTTGTCGAGCTCGTGAAGGTTGGAGGAGTGATTGGCTACGACAATACCCTGTGGTATGGATCAATGGTAGCACCGCCTGATGCGCCACTGACGCAGCGCACTAGATGTCTGAGGGATTTCGTGATGGAATTCAACAAGGCCTTGGCAGTTGATCCAAGGATCGAGATTTGCCAGCTCTCCGTTGCTGATGGGATTACACTTTGCCGCCGCATTATCTGAGCAATTTAGGCAGGCCGAGAGGAGCTCAACCGAATAAAGTAATCAAAGACTTTTGTCTTTAAATAATTCCTCGTTTTACTCGACTAAAAGGGACGAAGGAAGGAAGATATGCTTCCTTGGCAATATATCTTCATGTATCTACCAAAACTAATGCATTATTCGTCATCTAACATTAATTCTTATTTCTATAAAATATTTAATTACTCTTAACATATTATAATGCTAGAAAGAATTTTAAATAAGATAGTCTTATTGTGTTAGTATCGTTGATATGATAAAACCATATAATTAATGATGCGAGAGAAATATATTTATTGGTGGTAAGTAAAAAAAATCAGTAATAGATCCTACATTCAATTAATATATAGTGAGAGAAATTTATAAAATTTTTTATTAATTTTTTTCATCTGATACTAATAAATTTTTTTTTCACCATATTAATTTGATAGTCTTATTACATCAGTAATGCTGACATGGTAGGACTGCTCTATCTAAATTTTTTTCGTAATACTAACTCCGAATATTGTTAGTCATTCAATGGCATTTCGTAATATGATATCTAGAATGCCTTGTATGCATTGAGATGTATTGTATGGTTAGGAGAATGTAGAGAAAGAAACACATTAATTAGTGAATTGTATCTTTCTTAATTTCCCATGAAAACAATGAATGATTATTGCTATATATTGTGGTATCCACCTTAAACATTGTACTAAATATGGATTTCATACCAATAGTGGTGAATTTCAATAAATGTTATGACAAGTCACTTTACGCAAAACAATCCAAATATATATATTTTGGTTTTAGGTTTATTCAATTTTATTAATTGAAGATGTTCGTAACATTGCTAAGGTTAATTGAATAATGATAATCTATAAAAGCAAAATGTATAATTTAACGATTAACTGAAATAACGATCGTCTGTTTAGTTAAGGAGTATTTTCAAGTGTTAGGTATTAATTAGGCAAATCATATTACAATTTAACTAATTAGATTATAATATACCAGAATTAACTAAATAACGATTATTCATTATAAAAAGTATGATTTGTAATTTAATGATTAACTAAAATAACAGAAATATATCTATTTTGTTAATATTGTAAAAATTAATATAAAACATAAAATAATTAAATAACAATTAACTTTTAACGATCATCTTATTATAATATAAGATACCATATATGATAATGTATTCAAATATTAGTTATTTTGGCGGGAGGTAAAATACTACTATGACGATCAACTAAAATATAAAACAAAGTCAATTTTGCTAATAATTTAAGACCTCAACCGAACTTTAATCTCAACTAAGTGCGTTTAGTTATTTTTTTTTTCCTTTCTATTTTTTAAGCATTTGACCATTTTATATTCAATAATATACAAACCATTACCCTTAAGTCTCTAGCCATAAGATTAACAAATTTAAAATAAGATTTGACTAAAATTAATATAGTAACAATAAAATAAGATACTAAATATTGGCCATTTTGGCGGGAGATAAAATACAAGTGCAACGGTCATTATGAATTAAAATAATACCAAAATTAATATATATTGATGAATTAAAATAATCAAACAATGGTCATATTTTGGCGGGAGAAAAAAATACTAATATAACGGTCAACTAAAATGTTTTTAATATATTTAGAAACTTAGGTAAATTGCAAATAATTAAGTGAGTTTTGTTATTTGTATCTCTCTATTTTTTTCTTTTTCTTTTTAAGTTTTATCATTCTATTTACAACAATATTATGTCTCTTAATTTTATGTAAGAATGTTAACAGTACATGCCACAAAAACTGATAAAACAATATAGACATAGCCCTTCAATCATCCTCAACAAATAAATATTAACATTGGAATATATCATATAAAAATTAGATTGAAATTGAAAGAAGAAAAAAGGGGAAAAATCTATCAATAACTCCAATACAATCATTTTAGGTTAATCATTTATATATTTAATTGTGGAATTCTTTGTTAAGGAAAGTTTGAAGCAATCCAGATAGACACAAGGAGGAGAAAAAATAAATGGCATTGTGAGAGACGAAAGTAGTTACCATAAACTCTCAGATTTTAGAGAGAGAGTCATGCAAAATGAAATGATACGAGTCTTTAGGGTTTCCTTAAAGCAGTGTATCCAATCCAACGATGAAAATTCCTATCCACAGTTGTCTGTTCTCAAATGCAATTATGATTCCAATCCATCATTGGAAACTTTTCTCATTACAGATAATCATCCTCTCAAATGTCTACTCAGACTACCCACCCACAATCTATTATATAAAGCCCTTTCTTCATTCTCATTTTGCATACAATCATATTCACAATCACAAAACAAGAGTGAGTCAGAGTTTTAGTTGAGTGTTAGCGTTGTTCTTCTTGCAGGGACAACACTTGTTGTCTCAAAGAGTTCTTTGCTTCTGTTTGGTATAATCTCTTTCCTTCGTTCCTCCTATGCGTGAGATTGGTCGATGATTTTGTGCATATAAGCATAGATCATATACGTTTGGGTCATCGTTAGATTGTTTATCTGAGTGGGGGTTTGTCTTCATTGTTTTAAATCTTCAATTTTTATCTTGATCTGCTCCGATCTAGCCTTTGTGCTGGATCTTCAAGATTTTTTGTGGTCTTTGTTTTGTATATTCTTTTATATGTCCGAGCAAGTGACTCGAATTTTTCAAAACCTTATATAGGGGCTGATTGACCATTTTGATGGATGTGTAATGTATTGATTGACCATTTTGGTTGAAATTATATCATCCTAAAGGATAAAAGGTTAAATCTACATTACTAATCACAAAATTTGTTTTGATTTTATTTTTATTTTTATTTTTATTTTTATTTTTTGTATTTTTTGATAAATAATTATCGACATATGAGATGTTCTTGGCTAAAAGTCTTTCCTTTCAAGTTGTTTGAGAATCTGTGCCTGTGTGATGTATTGATTGACCATTTTGGTTGAAATTATGTCATTTTAAAAGATAAAATGTTAGATCTGTATGACTAATCATAAAATCTATTTTGATTTTTTATTTTTATTTCTTATATTTTTTTTATAAATAATTATCGGCATATGAGATGTCCTTTGGCCAAAAATCCTTTCTTTCAAATTGCTTAAGGCTAGATCTTTATATTTATATGTGATGTATTGATTGACCATTTTGGTTGAAATTATGTCATCATAAAGGATAAAAGGTTAGATCTGCATGATTAATTACAAAATCTATTTTGATTTTTTATTTTTATTTTTATTTCTTGTATTTTTTTATAAATAATTATCGACATATGAGATGTCCTTTGGCCAAAAATCTTTCCTTTCAAACTGTTTAAGGCTAGATCTTTGTGCCTATATGTGATGTATTGATTTTCCATTTTTGTTGAAATTATGCCGCTTTAAAAGATAAAAAATTAGATCTGCATAACTAATCACAAAATCTGTTTTAATTTTTTTATTTATTTATTTTATTTTTTGATAAATAATTATCGGCATGTGAGATGTTCATTAGCCAAAAATCATTCCTTTCAAATTGTTTAAGGCTAGATTTTTGTGCCTATATGTGATGTATTGATCAACCATTTTAGTTGAAATTATGTCATCTTAAAGGATAAAATGTTAGATCTACATGACTAATCACAAAATCTGTTTTGATTTTTTATTTTTATTTTTATTTCTTGTATTTTTTTGATAAATAATTATTGGCATATGAGATGTTTTTTGGCCAAAAATCCTTCCTTTCAAATTGTTTAAGGATCTTTGTGCCTATGTGTGATGTATTGATTAATCATTTTGGTTGAAATTATGTCATCTTAAAGGATAAAAGGTTAGTTCTGCATGACTAATTACAAAATCTATTTTGATTTTTTATTTTATTTTTATTTCTTGTATTTTTTTTTATAAATAATTATTGGCATATGAGATACCATTTGGCCAAAAATCCTTTCTTTTAAATTGCTTAAGGCTAGATCTTTATGCCTATGTGTGATGTATTGATTGACCATTTTAGTTGAAATTATGTCATCCTAAAAGATAAAAGGTTAGATCTGCATGACTAATCACAAATCTGTTTTGATTTTTTATTTTTATTTTCATTTCTTGTATTTTTTTGATAAATATTTATCAGCATATGAGATGTCCTTTGACCAAAAATCCTTCCTTTCAAATTGTTTAAGGCTAAATCTTTGTGCCTATATGTGATGTATTGATCAACCATTTTGAGCGAAATTATGTCATCTTAAAGGATAAAAGATTAAATATGCATGACTAATCACAAAATCTGTTTTGATTTTTTATTTTTATTTTTATTTCTTGTATTTTTTTATAAATAATTATCTGCATATGAGATGTTCATAGGCCAAAAATCCTTCCTTTCAAATTGTTTAAGGCTAGATCTTTGTACCTATATGTGATGTATTGATTGATCATTTTGGTTGAAATTATGTCATCTTAAAGGATAAAATGTTAAATCTATATGACTAATCACAAAATCTGTTTTAATTTTTTATTTTTATTTTATTTTTATTTTTATTTTTTGTATTTTTTGATAAATAATTATCGGCATATGAGATATTTTTTGGCCAAAAATCCTTCTTTTTAAATTGTTTAAGGATCTTTGTGCCTATGTGTGATGTATTAATTGACCATTTTGATTAAAATTATGTCATTTTAAAGAATAAAAGGTTAGATCTGTATGACTAATCATAAAATCTATTTTGATTTTTTATTTTTATTTTTATTTCTTATTTTTTTTGATAAATAATTATCGGCATATGAGATGTCTTTTGGCCAAAAATTCTTTCTTTCAAATTGCTTAAAACTAGATCTTTGTGCCTATGTGTGATGTATTGGTTGACCATTTTGGTTGAAATTATGTCATCTTAAAGGATAAAATATTAGATCTACATGACTAATCACAAATTTGTTTTGATTTTTATTTTTATTTTTATTTTCATTTCTTATATTTTTTTGATAAATAATTATCGACATATGAGATGTCTTTTGGCCAAAAATCCTTCCTTTCAAATTGTTTAAGGCTAGATATTTGTACTTAATTGCAACAAGGGATTTTAGATGTATGATCGTGGACCAACAATCATATGAAGCTTTAAAAATCCCTAATTGTGTCGATTTATTTTATTCTTTTACTAAACATTTCTTTCTAATTACCATCTCTTTATTTATTGGCTCTTTCGAAATTTTTATTATTATTATTTGTCATGGTTTTGGGGCCAAATCTATGTTCATGGTTTCATATTTTGCTTCTTAGTTGCAAATGTTTTTTTTTGTTACTTTTTTTATTTCTAAATTATTAATAATCATCTCCTTTGATTGTTTTCTTTTTCTCTCTTAATTCTGATCTAATTTTAATTAATTGCTAATCACCTTTGATTTTTTATTTTTTATTTTTTTGTCTTTCAATCGAAGAATCCTTACTTTGATTAGGCTTATTCTTTGTAAGTTAATGTTACTATTTATTTTTTGAAATCTAATTAAATTTAATTTCTTTAAATAAAAAAACCCGTACGGGCATACTTTCTTGTGTTCAATGCTATTTGATTTAAGTTTCATATGATATACCTAATCCTTTAGATTTTCCTTTAAGGAAGCAGTAGATGATTGAAGCTAGGAAGGGATGATTCTGAGTGATCATGTTAACTTTGGTTGTCTTTGTTTACTCATCTATAGTATGCATCGATCAAATAGTAACCTTGTGTTCCATTTCTTCCCTTCATTTTTTCCACAGGTTAAGATCTTGTATGAACTACTCTTGGGCACGACCGATGTCCTTGATATTCTAGGACATTAGGCTGCCATATATAGATCACAAATTCTGTTGCTTTATGTCATTATATGTGATAGAAGCTGTAATTTCCTTTATTTTTTAAATGAATATTATAAGTTAGCCCATATGAATGGATGAGTTTAGTCAACACATAGAAGAGACTACTTTCTCTTTCCGTATGTTTAATTCCATATGTTTGATTATTTCAGGTCCGCCGAGAGGGCCTACTTCTGTTTAGATTTCTGGAATTGCCTCTGAAAATTAAGAATGCAAGGGCAAGGACAAGGGCAAGGGCAAGAAAACACTTCCAATTCAGATGCAGATAACTTTGGCTTTAACCAGTTATGGTTTGATCAGCAGAATGCAAATTCTGACCGTGAAGCTTCGGTTCGTAATGGTCATGACTCTGTGAACGGGACGAGGCAATCTAGTTCTAGCATGATCAACCAGAACCAGATTAGTTTTGTTGCATTTCTGAACGAGGTTCCCGATGATCGTTCTGGCAAGGGTCAAAGATTAGAAGGAATTCATACTGAGAATGGTCAAGCCGGAGAAGGAAACATTTCCAGTGCTCCTCCTAATAATATTAATAGTGACTTAAATGCAACATCTGAAGGTAACACAAATGAGTTGGTTCCGCGAATGGGAGTAAGTCTAAGCACACAGCCGTCTAAACCTGATGAACCAGAAGCTGATCGGAATTCACCCGCGATCGATTCTTCTAATCAACTATTGATTTCTTCAGGGATTTCGTGTTATGTTTTGGAAGAAGATGATAGCGGACAGGGTGACTCATCCAAAGTTAGGCGTCTAACCTGCAGAAGGACAGCGCCTGAAGGTGCTTCCAGGCAACTGTTGTTGGGCGGTAGTTCAAGCGCTGCTCAACAAGCTACAGATTCTGAACAAATGGATGGTATTGTTCAAGAAAACACGGTTATATCGAGTGCCTCGAATAATCAGGCAAATATCAAACTTCAAGTTTCTGACGTGGGAGCTGGTGTTGTTGGAGTTGCAGTTGGATTTGGCACGGGAGCAGCTTCTGCCAGCTCTGAAATTCCAAACGTGATAGGAACTGTTCTCGGAGCTGGTCACGGTGCAGCTACTGTCAGTAATCAAAGTTCAAGTGTAGCAGCCAATGGATCACTTCAAGGTACTTTGCTTATGGATCAAACTTCAAGTGTAGCAAGAAACGGTCTTGGGCCTGCAAGTGGCATAGGAGTTGCCTCTGCCATGATGCGTCAAGCTTCAAATCGATTAAGACAATCAGAGAACTTCCAGAGAAATATTCGCCCTAGAAGAGGTACTAATCAACAAGATTACTTACCGGCTAGCATGTTGACTCCCAATAATAGGAATTCTCATTTACAGTCTCCCGGCCAAACAGCCATGTTCTTCCAATGTGATAACTTTCCGAACCCAAGTGATACTCAGCGTCAGGAAGGGAACCTGATAAATAATCCAAGTGATATATTTCTTAATACCGGGCTCAAACTTGGAAATTTGTCTGACATGTCAACACATTTGAATTTGTCCAATGGGAATACAAACTTGCCAGCAAATGCTGCCGCTGCTTCTTCTTCTTCCCGGGATGGGTCTAATAGGATACCATCCCCTCCCACCCGGTTTGCCAATCCAATCTTCAATGATCGATATCCTGAGGCAGTGGCAGATATTGCTGGTAGCTCGGAATCTCGGGAGCAGACTAATTACCTCCCAAGTCCTGCAGGTGCTTATCCTGCTACGAGAGAAGTGGAAAATAGGCCTCGTCCGCAACCTGGATGGCCAAGATTAATGCCAAGGCCTGAGGGAGAAACAGATGCAGATGCTTTTCCGATGCCCGCCGTATCACAGCCTTCGGCGGAAGATAGGCCTCGTCTGCGACCTCGAGGGTCAAGATTAGGGTCAAGATTAATGCCAAGGCCCGATAGAGAAACAGATGCAGATGATTTTCCTACGCCCGCTGTATTACAGCCATCGGCGGAAGATAGGCCTCGTCTGCGACCTCGAAGGTCAAGAGTAATGCCAAGGCCTGAGAGAGAAACAGATGCAGATGCTTATCCTACGCCCGCTGTATTACAGCCTTCCTCGGAAGATAGGCCTCGTCTGCGACCTCGAAGGTCCAGAAGGCCTGAGAGACAGACGGATACAGGTGATTTTCCTATTCCCGCTACAGTACAGCCTTCGTCGGAAGATAGGCCTCGTCTGCGACCCCGGAGGTCCAGAAGGCCTGAGAGACAAACGGATGCAGGTGCTTATCCTTTGCCGTCGGAAGATAGGCCTCGTCTTCGACCTCGAAGGTCCAGAAGGCCTGAGAGACAAATAGGTGCAGATGCTTCTCCTATGCCCGCTATATTACGACCTTCGTCTCCTCCAAGGAGGATAAACAGACAGCCGTCATCTCAGGTATGCTAAATTGACAACTTATCTTGTTATATTACCATATTATCTATGAACAGATGATGATACTCAAAATAGTTTCCAAATGAATCATTTGCCATCAACTTAGTAATTTGAAGTCTTGAAATTTGAAATATATAACAGGTTCAAAATACCTTCGCGGTTGTGCGTAGGGTTGGTGGTGGCTTAAGGATTGAGGTACGGTTTCATCTAATTTTATCAAGGTCTAGTGTGTGTGTGTGTTTGTGTGTGTAATTTGTGCTGATGGTAGCATGCAATACAAGGACGCCATGGTGATTGACCATTAAATGTTGCAGAATTTGGATAACATGAGCGAAAATATGCGTCGTATTGCAGAGGGCATAACTTATGAGGTAACAATAAAACAATATTCAGTTCTATAATAGCAATTTCTTTTGTAATTAATTAACATATATCGTCGTCGTCGTCTTTTGAAAATATTGGTACGTGGTGCATGGCAATATGGCTTTAGGCACTGGTGGCCCTGCGGGAGGAAATTGGACGTGTCAAGACCGGATTAAATGAGGAAGCCATTCTGGCGAACCTGAGGCAGCGAAAACATCAGTCGTTGAAAGATGGGTCCACTGATAGTGAAAATAATGAAACATGCTGTATTTGTCAGGTAAAGAGCCCGTAAGTTATTATTCGCTTGAAGAAAAACATTAGAATCCTCCAAGTCACTTTGAACTCTTTCTTCTTCTTCTCTAATTTTTTTTTTTTCCCCTGTGTGTGTTTGTAGGAGGAATATGTTGATGGAGAAGATCTTGGAAAGCTGGATTGTGGGCATGACTTTCATGTCAACTGTATAAAACAGTGGCTTGTGCTGAAGAATCAATGCCCCATCTGCAAAAAGATAGGCTTGGATGGTAAACAGAGTCCGACGCTCCCTTCAGAAACCAGAGATCTTCTGGCGACTTATGATCCATGATCGTCTTCGCTCTCCTATTTATGCAATGAAGTTTTATTATCTTTAGTTCAAAGAGTCTTGCCTGTTTTTCCTTTTCCTTTTCATTACTACAGTAGTAAGCCCGTGAGGTGCACTAGTGCTTCATGCTCTTACTTCTTGTTACAATAAATTTGTTGCTCTTTCTTTCATATTTTCAAGTTCTGCATTTCCTGAATGAACCATCTATTTATGGTCGTGATTTGTTTTATGCTGCTTCCTCCAACTGTAAGCCCGTGAGGTGCACTAGTGCTTCATGCTCTTACTTCTTGTTATAATAAATTTGTTGCTCTTTCTTTCATATTTTCAAGTTTTGCATTTCATGAATGAACCAACTATATCTGGTCGTGATTTGTTTTATGCTGCTTCCTCTAACTTTAAAATCTTCGGCCAGGTGCTGAGACAACAAAGCCCAGCACACAAGCCCAAAATCCCAATTGCAACAAAGCCCACTCATTTGGCACCTTCTCTACCCTATGCAGTAACATTTGCAGAGAGGCATTAGCTGCAGCACTACTACTTTTGCTATAAACCAAATTCCACTCAACTTTCTCACAGATTGATACAGATCGGTCAAAACAAGACCAACAAGTGATACTCCTTTTGCAATCATAAAATAGAATAAAACTAAGTCACATGCTAGCTAAGATGTGATATGGGTGGTTTGAAGATGAAAACATTAAAAGCAGTCTTATATCTTCAGAAATAACTCTGGTGTAAAGGAGACAATCGAGAGACATGACAAGATAGAAGACAGCAACCTCTCTGATTTCACGAAGAAATTTGCACAATCTTTTCTACAGACATCATCGTTCGTGCAAGTGCTAGGACACCGGGATCCCTCTAATTTAAGCATTTTATCACAGTTATTCAACAACGTTAATAATGTTATACAGTTGTTTGAACAGTAAGAACCATTTCCGTAATCCGACAACTAGTCTTCGTTGCAATGTACAGTAAAAGTAAAAAGCATCAGTTGAATCTCTTTTGTGGCTAGAAGTATACAGTAACACCTGATTATCCGCTAGTTGGTTGGCTCTTCCACTGGTTTCGTAGCCCACTCTCCAAGTCTCACGCAATTTATTACCTTCTGGAAGCATCTTCTTTATCTCATCGCTCCCTCCCTAATTTCCGCCTTCGTAAAATTCAGCAGATGGCAAAAGCTTTGCAAGTAAGCTGTTTACTTCTCCCATGTCCCCAAGGGCAAAAGCCTATTCCCAGTAACCCATAGCTGTTTAGTTTCCTCGAGAGTACGTCCTCTTCACTATCTCACCGTCCGATTTTTCTCGCAATCCCCACATGGAATCTCCGACAAAGTACACTAATAGCGACACGACACATGCATCCAAAGACCTTGGGAACATATGAATTCACTCAATTTCAAGACCCCCGATCAAATCACCCAATTCAAATTGACCATCCAGCAAATCTGGACCGCCCGATAGTCATTACCATGACATAGGAGAGTGAGTGCACATCCCAAGACGCCAATCCTCCTACCCACTCTTCTTGTGGACCCCACCAATGAAATAGAGGATCAATTCAAAGGAGTCTTTGTTTTTATGATCTTCTCGCCGTGTCCGATCGTTCGATTTGGACCCACATCTGATTGACGTTTGATGATGGTGACCAGGAAATTATGGTGGTCCCGCGCTGTAGGGTAGCCACTGATAGATGGATACGAGATCTATCAAACCAATAGAAATGTGCCACGTGGGAACTGCGATGGACATAGGCTAGGAAAAGATATTGAAAAATATATGGCAACATTATTTGTGTCTGCTTGAGATGACGTTGGTTTGGACATGACAGTGATAACGATGGATAAAGATTAAATTAGCGAGCGATCTGGTCTGAGCCTTGACCAACTTACGGACGTTTTATCAATTAATTTATTAATTGATACAAAGTTGAGAACGAAAGAGACAATTGGTACTTTCGGTTACATGCTAACCAATCAAAATCATCAACAAAACAAGAGGATCCTTCGAATCAATTTGTGATAATACACATATAATCACATATTAATGATGTATTGCTGCATGATTATATGTAACGGTGGGAATATGATGAGAAGCAATTGCTTTTTTACTTTTAAACAAAGAAATAAAATTTTACATCAACCAAAATATAAATTAATTTTAAATTTATAAATATGAATAAAAAATATTATTTAATAAATTAATTTTTTAAAATTAATAATAAATATTTTATTAATTATAAATAGTATTATAATAGATTTAAATTTTTATTAGTACATAATTTTTAAAATATTTTTATTTTATTTCAAAAATTACAACCGGGACATAGTGCCAGTAGCCCATGCCAGATTCCTTTTCCATGTTTCTGAAACAGAACGGAACATGAGATGTACTGTTGATGAATTTGGTGAAATCCATGCAACAACTTCGTTTCAAAAGCAATATTACACGTAATTAATATATGTTGTTGTTGATCAACGTCTCTTCCTTCCCGTCCCTATGCTTGGTAAGCTAATGACATCTATGACTGCTGCTTTTACTTTTCCTTTTTTACTTTATGTCAGATCAATGGATGAGTCGCATTTGTTTAGTCAGGACTAATTTCAACTGAATGCCGAGCATATCAAAGTAATCAAACCATATCGTACGATAAAAGCACGTTGGGTCGAGGGTTCAATATATCTGATGATGTTGAAGCAACTTTTACAGTCTCTTTCTGGCAAGAGCAGAAGCTTACCATGTAATCTTACGGTTCAAAACTGCTCAGTCCTTTAACGTAGCGAGTTAGTTCCTCTTCGTTTAAAAGACTCAACTCTCTCGCCCAAATACATTACCCACAATGGACGTGAACATGTTAGTAACAGAACCTTCTCATTGCCCATTAAACCCACACGATGATGACAGAACGAAATGATCCGCCAAGCCCCAAGAACTCTCCTTCTTCCAAGAAAGAAATGAAAGGTAACTGTACGTACTTCTCCATTATTTGTACGAGTCTTAACTGCAATCATCACAGCCACAGCTGGTGGTCATTACCGGCTGCAGGATGACATCATTTTGTAGTGAAGTGTTAGTAAAGAATTTTAAGTACGGACAGTCAACCGAATCATATTAATAATAATATTTTTTATTTATTATTAATAAATATATTTTATTTTATTAATTAAATAATTTTATTATATTAATAAATTAATATAATAAAATTATTCTACTTATACATCCTCGTAAAGCACACTGGCGCGAGTCTTTGAACTGTAAAAGAGCTAACGTGCATCGTCAGTTTTCAGGAATGACGTTGATAGTTCAGTGCGATATACACACGCAAAGTCTGTCCGATATGGATTATAATTTCAAGTATCATCTCACGCGCAAATAAAGTAACAACATATGCAGTTATTTTCTGTGGTTAAACGATTGAAGTCTCTATCTCAAGTTAGAATCATGAATAACGATGAATAGTCAATGATATTACTCGTCATGTCAAACTCATTCCAAGAATCATATTACTTAATCCAATATGAAACTCGTTTTAAACGTGCACCATTCATATTAAAACGTGACCCGTAATTTTGTATTTTGATATGTCGCACCTGCGTGTAACGTCCCAAGTGAGAAACCTCATTGTCAACTAACTATTTAACGGTGTTTGCCAGAGCAAAAGACACAAATATAAAAATGTATTTGCCAATGTGCTCTGCTAAGACAAAAATTCGGGGTGAGAATAATAAAATACAGTAAACCAGTGGTACGGATTACGGAGCAGAGAACGATAAAAATGTTAATTTTATAACGGTGTTACACTGTTGGACTGTTAGTGCAGGTCATGTGCGACGGTGAGTGAGTGAGTGAGTGAGTGGAATTCACCTGACAGAAGCAACATTGTTTACCATACATTCAACCGTCATTTTGAACACTGAACAATCGAATCGTTTGACGACACAACTCAGACTTAGACCGGTTGTACCGCAGTTAAAAGCTCGTTAGAACTTTACCCACTCGCGGTATAGCGCGTGGAGATACGATACCCGCTTTACGTAGTTGTCGTAATTTTAAACCCCGGCCCGCACTCTCGAGAGCTCTCAGCTCGTTTTGTTTCTGCTAAATGCTAATGATATTTCGACGAGCATACAAATCGAAACGCAGCAGCAGCAACAAACGCAACGAAACCAAGAAACAAAATACTCTACATAGACACACAAGAAACTAAATGGAAGATCATGAGTACGAGCGTGACAGCATCAACCACAACGTTAACATATATTCTGCTGCAGATTCATCACCATCTTCATTTCATAACAACCATCATCCGTCTTCTTCGGATGAAATCTCTCTGTTGCTTCATCAAATTCTTTACCGTTCATCTACATCATCAACGACAACAGCAACGACGTCGTCTTCTGGTACGGCCCACATGGTCCCTCCATCACAGGAGAGTGCTCACCGTTTTAGCAAATCAACAGGGATCTCAGTCGTTGATCCGATGAGCACGTCGGCTGGTGGTAGTGCTTATTTGTCTGGGAATGTGAGGTTGAGTGGAGCTAATGTTTCGTCTTTGTCTGTTGCAATTAGCGAGAACGAAAACACTGATGAGCATGATTCTCTAAGCGAGGTAATTTCTTTATGGTTGTTAATGGTCTGCCCTTTTTTGTTGTTTAAAAATGCTCTGTTTGCTTGCTAAGAAAGGGTAGGAAAAGACGAAGGTGTGGTCGAACAGAGGATAATAATCTAGGTGGTGAGGGTGGTCAATGTTGTCAAAGCGTTGAAAATTGCAACTTTAATTTTAATTGCTGTTTGGTTGCTGAGAAAATGTGTGATTCAAAAAAAAAAAAGTAGCTGCTTGAATGACCTGTGAAATTTTTTAGAAATAAACATAGTTATTTAATTTTATTTTAAAACCTTGTAATTTCTGTTGCAAATTTTCGCAACGGTTGAATTTGAATTGACTACCAGTTAAATTTCTTGATAATTTCTTCAACGCAGGAGGGTGTTGAACCGTTGGTAAATGAGGCTGAAGCCCAGCCAGCGCGTCCTCGCTGTTCATCAAAGAGAAGCCGAGCTGCAGAGGTCCATAATTTGTCTGAAAAGGTGGCTTCTGTATCATCAAGACTTCGTTCTAATTCTGCGAAATGTAGTTTTTATAGTAACGTTTTGTTTTTATGAGTTATGAGATGTTTGGATTTTTTATTTTGTTTTAAATGACCAGAGGAGGAGGAGCCGGATTAATGAAAAAATGAAGGCATTGCAAAATTTAATACCAAATTCTAATAAGGTATGCTCATTTAATTTGATAGCTTTCGTGGTTGTCTGCTTTTGTTTTCTAAAAATGGTTTAAGTTTAGTTATCGATGCTGATTGTACTTTTTATTCATGGTAGACCGACAAGGCATCGATGCTAGATGAAGCAATTGAGTACCTCAAGCATCTTCAGCTCCAAGTACAGGTTTGTGGTTTCTCTCACTTCTACCCCCTTTGTAGATAGTGATACTTTGATGCATGTTCTTACATTTGGTATTGAAGCCTTTGTTTTAGAAATTTGAGCTAGCAGATTATTGACATGTAGTTAATTAGTTGAATTCATTGATATTAAGAATCAACACTAATAAAAGAATAATTAACTAGGATATCACATTGGATTTTGGGAGACCTGTTTTGCTACTATGGCTCCTGTACTCTTGTTGGTTTCGTCAGAGCAAGGGCCTGGAAGTGGTGATGAGGATGGGGATGCAGTTAACCTATTTGGATTTGTGCTTAATGTTGTCCTTTTGATGAGTTATACCTTCCCTTGCAGATGAACACATGACACTTTGCGTTGGATTAACAGTTGTTCCTGGGGATAAACTTATTGATGATTGAAGGTCCATCTCCTCGTGCTATTTGATTTTTCCCCGGAAGAAAAGGAAAAAAAGAATTACAATAGAAATCTTGCCTTAGACATAGTGGTTAAATATAGTCAAGTAGAAACCTATAATTTGATTTAGAGGTTGATAAGAGAAAATTATTGAACCTAGAATAGAAGTCATTGTAACCTGTTCAACAAAATCATATAAGAGTGATTACAAGCTGGGATGGGTACAAACTGGACTGAATGGAAGTGATTAGACCATTTTGGCATTTTTCTAGCTGGGTAGAACAGGACATAGTTACACTGTAAGATTCAATTAAAATCTTGTATGGAGATTGGGTTTGAAATTAGTCGCTAAATTTAGCTTAAAAGCCTGTTACAGAAAAAATGCTTGACATAGAAATCATTGTAGCTGGTTTGATTAGAACTTGATGGGTAATAATGGTTCAGTAAACGGCAATGGACAATAAGGCGTGTTGAGAATCAAAGCCAGAGAAAAAAGGGGAGAGGAACAGACGATTGCCTATTTTTGCACAGTTCTTTCTGCACAAGACATCGCGTGCTCATGCTATTGTATGGTAGTTCTGGCAAAAGTCATTGTAATTCGGGGAGTGATTGTAAATAAGTAAGTTCTAATATCTTTCTTAGTGTGATCAAAATGAATTATAAGAAAATGGCCGCAAGCTTTATCCCCCTGGTAGATAGTGATACCTGGAAATTTCTTGCCCGAAGAGAAACAAAACTGTCATTGTTACTGTTACTGTTTAAAGCTATCACTCTTCGTGTACTTCTTTCCGGATATTTTGACAAACTGGCAATTGTCCGTAGGCTTCGTTTGGAATAGCTGATCCCAATGCTCTATATAATTGATCTTTGTCTTTCAACCTTAAGTTGAACGGAAGCTATGGAATAGCTGAAACAAAAGAAGTGATTATATTGTTGTTATTAATGTGAATGAAACTTTAAAAAAAAAAAAAAAAAAAGTGGCGATGATGGTTATGGTATTTGGTTGCCATGATTCTCTTTTCAGGTATTAACAATGAGAAATGGATTAAGTTTACATTCTATGAGCTTTCCTGGAGCACTGTCGCCAATTCAGTTGTCTCAGATGAGAACTGGATTTGATGTGGAACATGGATCTCCTTATATGAACTCAACAGGAACAGTTGTGAACCAAGAAACACCAATGCAGAACGTGTTCAATCTACCCAACCAACACGCTTCCTCAAACCAATTACAACTATCCAATGTGCCAAATCGTATAAAGTCAGATTGGGTGGATTCATCAATCCCAGCTAACTTTGCAGCTTTCCATCTCGGTACATCTAATGGGGTAAGCCTGAATAATCATTTCTATAAGTAATCATGTGTGCAGAGCTAAGAAATTATATTAGAAAATCTAATGTATTTAGTTTTGCAATGGGAAGGAAACTTGCAGGGTGAACATGTTACCGCATCAACAACTTAATGCAAGTCATTCTGGGAAAAATCAACCAGGTAAGCTTACATTCCTTAATTAATTAGATTATATGGTTTGAAGATTGTGTCTGGTCCACGAGTATGCTTTAGTAGTATCAAATGTCTGTGTTTTTTTCTGTCAAGAAGGAACCAAAGAATTTTTATAACCCTTTGTGTGACATGGCTTTTTGTATTGAAATTGAATTTGAGCCATGGCTACAGTGTTACATCCCTTTAGTACACAAGGTTCTGATCGAAAGGACAGTGGCTCTTTTGAAGCATGCCTTATAGGACAAGACCAAGCGGAAGGTGTTAAGATAGAGTGCAATGTTATGCTTTCCCCACAGTTGAATAGGTAAAAAATACTTAGGTATTTAGATGTATCTTTTTCTTCTTGCTACTATGTGTGTGCCTTAATTTGTCCTGACGTATGCTTTTTCCCAGCACGCAGACAGGAAGAAGTTTCCACGGTGCTCATATGAAGCAGGAAAGAAAGGATTTTTGAGGTTTACTCAAGCTACTCAATTAACCAATGCAATTTAATGCAACTATAGTTAACTCCCAATATTTCAGATTGCTTAGGGACGCCTCAAAAGCTAAGTAGGTACTTTTGGACATGACTAACCATCAGATATCTAGGTGAATAGATGAAATTTGTATGTTAGGCAGTGCTTGTTGTCTAAAATAGGGACTTGTATTAACTCCTGTTGTTTTTTTTTTTTTTGGGTCGTTACTGACATTGTCTAATGACTAACATATAATAACTGTTTATCATATGCCAATGCTCTCCGCGTCCCATGTATGTATGTGTTATGTACGAAAATTTCCTAATATCTCCATTTGTCAAGAAAGCCTCAATATAGTGTGATCTGCTGATTTGGGCGGGCAACTTTGTTATTTCAACTTAAAATTGCCGTTCGGTTTAAAGGCCCGCAGTCTATACTTAATTGTTTAACTTACCTAACTGATTTTGACTGACTACTCTGGTGCTGCTCTTAAAATCCTTTGTTTCCTAGTAATTGTTGCATGCCTTATGGGACGTTCAAGTCCAAAAGTCAATTCAACCTAACGGTTGAGCTGGAGTTTATAGGTTTTGAATTGAATTATTATGAAATCTCAGTATATTTCAAAGTCCTATCTTCCTATTCTCCCGTCTAACAGGTTGTAAGAACAGTTGGCTTGACCAGAACCACGATCCCCTCCTTTGCCTCTTATATTTTTGTCTATTCCAATCTGTTCTTGGATGCTTCTAGAGGTCCTCCTTTGCCTCTTATATTTTTGTCTATTCCAATCTGTTCTTGGATGCTTCTAGAGGTCTTATGCATCATTATTCTTTCTGTGACTTCCAAGAGTTCAATTTGAATATAAGTTGCTTGGTTGTCTTTCAGGATCTTAACATAGTCCTTAGCATCAGTCTCTTATACATGTCCATAAATAATTATATCATTTGCATTGCAAAATTGGAAGGACTAATTTGACTTAGCGTGAATCATCCAAGTTTTAGATTGTGAGAATGCGGCATTGGCATAACTAAAGTAATTTGATCACTGTTAAGTCTGTGCACAAGGTCTTAATCACGAGCTTGGACATCATCCCGAGCTCAAAATTTAAAATCAATCCATCTTGGACCATCATTTGTACACAAATTCTTTTAACGGGTTATAGACGTGATATGAAGAGTGAAATGGAGTGGCCTGGTTATGCACAGAACATTGAGCTTCTAGGCATGTCTGTATACAAGCTAGTTTTCTTGCGATTGAGCATCCTGCACTGCATGTATGCTTTCTTTCTGTGATACGTGGCCAGGTTTCTGTCACTCTGCCAGAGCAACCATTTCATTTTCACGACAACAATGAAAGATCAAGCGCTAAAAACAAACAAATCTGCCAAGTTCCCATTATCAATAACTGAAATTTCACCATCAGTCCTACTAGGCTTAAATTTTCTGCTGCATTATGCATGTGCTTTCAAAATCCACGGACTATAATATAGAACATATTAACACAGAGGAAGGAATACAATGATAATATATGGACTCGGTCATATACTGACAACAGAAAAATAAGATTATGCTTGATCCAACCCATGTAGGACAACTTCTTGGACGAGGTAAAATGAAAAGAACAGAAGGTTTTTGTGTCATGACATGTACTGTCCTAATGCACAATACAAAATGACTCTCAAATGCATAGTGTTCTTGGTGCTTTGTGATGCCATAACACCATTGTTAAGCTTTAAGTTTCTGCACATGCCAATGAGCATATTCTCATTGTTATTGGTGCCCTTTCCAATTGTATCTTAAAACTCTAAATTACATTGTGATTTTTTATTGTCAACCAACAATCCCTTCCAATTTTCATTGGATTCCCACTTCATTATTTGCTTGTACTTCCGCAGCTGACATGCCAAGTAGTAATTAAAGTGCGTTGTTTGTAAGCACAATATCAACTCTTATTTTGTCGAAATCCAGTAAATTGCACAACATCAAATTTCAATATGGATCATGCCATGCAAATATGTCAATGTAGCATTTATGAATCTCCTGGCCAAAAGTCAAAAAAAATTCCCTACTTTCATACCATTCATTGGTTCACATTATTCACACAATTGTTTTTGTGCTTTCTGAGCCAAGAATTTCCATCAACAGAAACCAAAAATTGAAGAAGATTTCGTCCTCATTCATTCATTCATTGATAGATCAGTTCAAGTTTGAGTTTGAGTTGAGTTGGGTTTGATTAAGGGTGCTTATTTCTTAAGCAACTTGTTCCACGGATACAATGCAAATTTGTAAATTTAGATTAATATAAACTAAAATCGATTATATAAAAATATAATACGGTCCTATTTAATTTAAAATTATTGACACGTAAATTTATTATAATACAATTACTTATTTAAGTAATCATATCGTACTAATTTATTTATAATTTAATAAATTTATTTTATATTTTTAATTATATTATTTATTTTAAAAATATTTAAAATAAAATTAAATAATATTTTAAAAAATTACTATAAATATTATAAAAATATTTAATATTGACATAATTGCTAACTTATCTTACTGTTTAATAACCAAAAGAAAATAAAATTTTTGTTTTTTATATAATTATTAAATAGTTCTAATTAATTTTTTTTTTAATACAACAGAATATCTCGAATTGCTGTGGAAGTCGAACTCTGACCATAGAAAAGGAAACTTAAAAAGCAGCGGCACGACCACGTGTAAGACTTACATCGTAGTAGTCAACAAATTGAACAGAGAACAATCGGTAATTTCACCTTCCAAATACTTGGAACGATTTTCCCAAAAGGCACTTCTTCGGTTTCAACGGTCAACAAACAAACCCCCTTTCTAACGTCAAAAGCAGCCGCATATAAAAAGGCTGTTCTCTTCCAGCCAACTAAATGTGTGTGTGTATATATATATAAAAGAAAAATACGGGGAAAGAATTGTGAATGAAAATGGAGGGGAAAGCGATCGACGGCCCGACTAACCCGATGGTTACGCCTCTGTTAACGGATCTTTATCAGTTCACTATGGCTTATGCTTACTGGAAAGCCGGCAAGCACAACGAACGCGCTGTGTAAGTGTCTCCGTGTGTGCGCGCGCGCATATTCAATTTTCTCGATTCCAAACACGGTTTTTGAAAATTTGTTCGCTTATTTATTGGTTTTGTTGTTAGTTTATTAGTTAGTTTGGTGTGTAGTTGAATTTGTTTAGATTTGTCGTTGCTTGCGGAGATTATCGCTAATTAATGCGAGTTTGCTATCGATTGAATTTACTGCTGGTTGTTCGTCTCACATAATTCGCCGTTTTGGGGCGTTGTTTTGTTGAACTCAAGTTATTAGAGGAAATGAATATGTTGTGCAGCTATTCGGTTTTGGATTTTCAAATACTTTGCAAGTTTTTTTGGAGTTCTGATTGAGAGGTTTTGCTGTTGGCTGGAAGTTAAAAGTTTTTACGCGGATGCTATGCTTAATCACTGCATCATTTGATGTTGGATATATTACACTAAACGATCCATTGCATGTGTTTTTTCGGCCCGGAGTGTGAAATTACTATAAAGAAACTAATCATTAAAAAAAAATAAGAGTTAATGAAAAAGGAAAATCTCGGGATTTCAATTTTCATCAGCTACATGACACCAAGGCTTCTTTCACACACTATTAAATGTTAGATTTCTTGGCAACAATTTGAACCACTTAATTTTACTTGGTAGTCACAGGCACAGCTTCAAGGACCCTCAGTACTAGTGGCATTCTTAGCACTTTGTACTTCAGCTACTTACTCTGTTGTTTCTATACTTCAAAATTAACCCTTTAGAAGTTGGAATATAATAAGGGGCTTTCTAAGAGTTATTGTGTCATTCATGATGAGCTTCAGGTTTGATTTATATTTTCGGAAGAGTCCGTTTGGTGGTGAATATACAATCTTTGCTGGTTTAGAAGAATGCATAAGGTTCATTGCTAACTTCAAATTCACAGAGGACGAGATCTCTTTTGTCCATGATAGCCTGGATGGTTCGTGTGAGGTATAGCAACCAGTTTATCGATTGTAATAGTAATGGTATTTTTGTTTTCATTTTTCCTTCTTTTTTGAAAAGTTGATGATATTTTGGTTTTGTTTTTATCTTAAAGTAAAATCAGTGAATGAAGTCAATTTGAAATATTAAGTGCTTCCCCATTTTTTTTTTTTTATGTCTTTAACTTCAAATATAGTTTTCTTCTTAAGAAGAGAAAAACACAAAATTTATGTGATCTTGGCAATCGAATCCTTCGTTGATAAGAGAGATTTGATGCCTACTTTTTTCCTTCATTGAAAATCAATTACTATGACCTTTAGCATAGAGTTGATGCTAATTGTGTCATTAATGATTTATCTCATTCAGATCCTTACTAGTAGAAATCCTTTGGATAGGGTTGATTTTGTAAATCTAATCTCTTGTACATGTTGTACTTTAACATTTATGATAAGGTCAAGTTGTGGTGCAATTTTCTCTTATGGATGCTTGGGTGATATTTTCACAGTTGTGCATTAGTGGATATACAGCAAATATTTGGAATTTATAGATCTTTTTGTGCATAAAAAGTTGAATGTTAGCTAATGTTTCTCTCACTATCATACATTTTGTCTCAATTGTGTCTAATGACAAGATTTGACACCCGTATGTTGGCAAATATTCTTGAATTTGATTCTGTTGCTGAGTTATTACAGTTTACGATGTACCTGTTGAAATGTTGAAGGCCACTTCTTTTTACCAATTACTTAAAGTATCTTAATAGGTGTGCATAGGTATGTAAGCACAGTTGCTCTAGATGTTACTGTTAGCGATGGATGCATAAAGCTAGAAAAATTTGACATTTATTCTCTCAGTTGCTTCCATTTATCCTATAGGCGTAAAAATAACTTGGTTGCTTAATTGTTATTATCCATCATCGTTGCATCCCTTGTTACTAATTTTCCATGTCCTGATAGATAATCAGGTGAATTGGTGCTGTGATATGAACAACCTTCAAAAACAAATTTGGATTTTATGCTGTTTCTAGCTATAGTGCGAAATGCATTTTGACATATTATGCTGCTTTCAATATATTTCATAATTTGTCAATTTCACATGCAGATTAGATTGTTTACTAATAGATTAACCAATCATTTTGTTTGTTCTTTTTTTTTTTTTCTCTTTCCTTTTACAAACTATAGGATGGCTTCTTCGATTATCTTAAAGGAATCAACTGTTCTGATGTTGAAGTATACGCTATTGCAGAGGGATCGGTTGTTTTCCCAAAGGTTCCCCTGCTGAGAGTTGAAGGGCCAATTGCTGTGAGTGCCATTAAACTGGATTTCTGTACATATCATTATATCCAATAGTCATAGTCATTGTTTTTATTTGGTCCTTCTTCATAATGCTCACCTTCTTTTGTTTAAGGTGGTTCAATTGCTGGAAACACCTTTTGTGAATCTTATTAATTACGCATCGTTGGTGGCTACAAATGCTGCAAGACATCGATTTGTTGCTGGAAAATCTAAAATGTTACTTGAGTTTGGCCTTCGACGGGCTCAGGTTGCTTACATGTATTTTTAGTCTTTTTTTTGAACCTCTGGTTTATGTCTGTTTATAAAAGTAGTTCTCTTCATCCGACCTGTAGGGACCTGATGGTGGAATAGGAGCATCAAAATACAGCTACATGGGAGGATTTGATGCGACAAGGTGACTTTTAATGACATCCCAGTTGATTCTTGTATCAATTTTTATTTCTCCTAGATAGCTGCTACATTGTAAGCATGTGTGAATAACTATTTTTAGTGTTATTTTGTTTTAAGAAACCATTTAAAATCTATTTGAATGAGACCCATTTAACAGTTTAGTTCATTTATGTTTGAATCTCCTAAAAATTAAGGAAATTATTTGATCTACTTCTGGGAATATAACTGGTTTGTGAGGGAATCATAATTGCCCAAGTACCCCAAGTATATCTTTTTGTCTTACCTGGTCCTGCTTATATGATGATTACTAGAACTCATTGAAGGAGACGTCAATTCTGCTGCTCCTCACCTATTGTGAATTGTTTCTTATAGTGGGCTTATTGTAGCTTTCTAATGTTATGATGCTGATGTACGCTAGTTAATTAGCTATGGTAGGAGACATTTCACCACTACTGAAATCACCATGCATAGATTTCCATTACGAGAGAATTGGTGGAAGGCAAAGATTCAAGTGCCTTCTTGTTTGATTGATCTTTATATTACTTGGAGCCTGAATTATCTGCATTTATCTTCACCTACTTTGTTGATTGATCTTAGCTAATGTTTGGTTTGACTCCTGTTTGCTTTTGTGTTGTTTGTTAACAGCAATGTTGCAGCTGGGAAGTTATTTGGTATACCTCTTCGTGGAACACATTCACATGCCTTTGTTAGCTCTTTTATGGTTAGTAAATCTGATAGGAAGATCTGAAACATGTATTTTTAGTAGTTAAAAAATGCAATTTTAATGTGGAAAGTTTTCCATAACACCGTTTAGTTTTAGTTATACCATCATGATTGGTGGTGGCTTTATGATGTTTGATTTCTTTTGGTTTAAAATCACTTTTCCCATTGAATCTCACTAGCTGTTTCTTTGTAATGTTTCCTTGTATCTTTTGAGTTGAGAAAAGAGATCATTTGCAAGAGTTAATAGGAATTCATATTTTGTGTGTCTGTATAGGGAAGCCACATATTTGGTATCCAGTGTATCTGTTAAACATTAAGTTACATGACAAATCCTTTTGTCAGACCGAATTTTTCAAGCCAAGAAGACATATCGTGATCCAAGATTATTGCTTGGGGTGCATCTATGAGTGCATTTGGAAACATCAAAAGCTCTTTCAAATGGCTAAACTGCATTTTATTTTTATCTTTTGGTGCTAGGTTGAGTTATACAAAAGCATTTTTTGGAATAAAGAAGTTAACTCTGTTTTGGAAAGGCAGTTGATTGATGTTTCTCTTAGCCGTTGAATTGCTTTATTGATATGTACTTGATAGGTGCTTTATCAAAAGGCTTTTTTTATTTTTTGCAAGAACAATTTATGAAAACTCTGCCAAATACCCTTTTGGCATATGGTGTTATTCAGCTGTTGACTGCTTTATGTGCTTTTCTGCTCTCTTCTCTGTTTGTCTGGATTTTTTTAAGGTACCTGGGATTCGTACTTCCTATTGTTTGCTTCTGTTTTTGGGTTTATCTCGTTTCCTGTCTAATAGAGAATAGGGTTACCTATCAAGTGCTGCTGGAGTCAGTCACTGAACTTGATGCTGAAATTTAGATCTGCTTATTATATTGTGTCTTCTTAACCAGATGCATCATCATACAATTTCATCGCTTTAAAGGAAAATACTTTCCTAGTTGTAGACTTGTACGTATGTATAAACCTTCATTATTGTTGGATCTAATTTATCCGCTAATTTGCAGAGCCCTGATGAGATAATACAGAAATCAATCAAAAGCTCAGTTGGCTCAAATACTTGTGAGGATTTCGTCAGTCTGGTTCAGACATGGTTGAGCAAAATTCAGGTTGTTCTTTGGATTGGCCTTTATTGTCTTGGCATGATCTATCAGTGTCCATTGATTTTATGCTAGTAATTGTACTCATCTGATCGCAGTAGGTAGTTTGTTTGACCTTCATGATATAATTTTGTATGAACTTATTAAAAACGGGACACAATCAAACTCCTTGCAATTTTTGAAAATTTTCAAATATTCCCTTCTTTTTTCCAAAACCATTGCAGACTTGAATAGACATGGCCATTGAAACAGAAGGGCAGGCTCAGTGGAAAATTTTGAACTGTACATTCTGAATAGAAAATGTTCCTTTTCTGTTCCTGGTCTAATTTATTTTTATGTATCTTTTTTCCTCCTCCTCTATTTTGCTGTTGTTTGACCTGCAAGCATCACATCTGTTTAATTGTGTTTTGGTGAGATCATTTAGTTCAATTTGCATGTTCCTTAAGGATTCAATTTCAACATGCCTCCCAGAAAGAAAATGCTCCTCATATGTTTCTGTTGTTTTTACTTGTACTTTATTCTTTTTCATTTTCTACTTGTAACCCCCCCCCCCCCCCCCCCCCAGTTTTTATTTACCTTTTTGCATTCTTCACAGCGGTCAAAGTCATTACGGGCCATTTTTGGTGAGACAAATCAAAGTGAGCTTGCAGCTTTCACCTCATATGCCCTGGCGTTCCCCAATAACTTTCTAGCTCTTGTAGACACATATGATGTAAGTGATCCCTTTTTAAATCAACTCCGTGTTTACTTACACCACGGAGGTCTGTACATCTTGTCTTTATTTGTAAAATACTTTCAGTTTCCATGTCTATAAGTTTTTTTGCGTTTTTCTTTAGCTGCATGGCTTAGCATCAACTCTTTGATACCATATCCCTCTTTAGGTTTTAAATATTGTATGAACTTGATCTAAAACCTTTAGTCAATCACCGAAACCACCCCCCTCTATGTGTGTGTGTGTGTGTGTGTGGCTGCCGTTTGCACACAAGATAAATGGACTCTTTCTTTCTCTCTCACTTTCTTTGTGCACACAAATAAACATTTAACTTACATTATGCTTTGAGTTGATTAGTTGCTCAAATCATTTCCTGATTAAAAATCTACACTGTTTATAAAATTTATGCAAAATAATTCTCAATCTGAAAATTGTCAAACAACAAAAGAATTTGAAAGAAAAAATGAAAGGAATTATTAACATTGGGAGCTTATTGAATTTCTTTTAATTGGCTAAAACTATTTACAAAGGTTGTAAATCCCGCTCTCATACTCGGCAACATGTGTCCTCTACCTAGATTCTTTTTTAGAGAATAATTCGGAAATATTCTTTCTATATCTTGCTCTGGATATCATGTAAGAGTCACACAGATTTGTAACTCGGTATCAGTCAGCAGATTGTAATATAAACAAACATGGCCTGATGCTATTTTGTATTCCGTGCCTTGTGATTTTATGTTTTATTGGGCATAAATGTGTCATATCTTCATTTTGTATTAATTATACTTGTTTATAACAAGGTCCAATATTACCACATCCATTTTACCAGGTTATAAGGAGTGGAATTCCCAACTTTTGTGCAGTTGCTTTGGCACTCAAGGATTTGGGGTATGTTTGAAAGCTTGACATTGCATGTCATCTTTTATAGACTAAAACAGTAACTTTTTATGTGAACATGGACAGCAAACAGTTTACTTTTATTTTGTTTGGCATGGTTTTCAATCTGTACTTTGAGTGTTACTGTTGCTGCTTCATATTTTTAGTAGTCTTTATTTAGTTTGTCGGGTAGAAAAGAATAAGTTGGTGATTACAAAAAAGATGGTGATGATTAGGCCTCTTTACTTGATGGGTAGGCAGGAATTGGAGTTCCTAGTTTAATATAAACATCTCACAACTTTCTGCAATGGCTTTAGTAATGCATATCCTTAACTTGTAAACTCTTGAAATCCATTCATTCCTTCCTATATTGCAGTTACCTTTGTTATTGTTCCTCATATTTCTTCTTTCTGGTAGCCAAAACATGCCACTTTCAACTGCACAATCTTCTATGCTGAGTTTACATGAGGTGCTATGCAGGTATAAAGCTGTAGGCATTAGATTGGATTCTGGTGATTTAGCATATTTGTCTTGTGAGGCTCGGAAATTCTTTTGCACCATTGAAAAAGAATTTGGAGTACCTGGTTTTGGAAAAATGAGCATTACTGCTAGTAATGATCTCAATGAGGAAACTTTAGATGCTCTAAACAAACAGGTAATATCTCTAAAACAAAGGTGCTTCAAATAAAATATATCTGCCCTTTGCTTCAGAACTTTATGACTGCATTAAAGGATTTTAAGATTGCAAATATTAAAGGGTTCCTCAAAAATTTTCTAGATAGTGCAATAACTCTACATGGGATCCCATGTTTGTAAGATATACCACTAAGCATCTTTTCTGATGAATACAGTTGGCAACTTGGCATGCCACGTAAGTACTGCATGCCAGAACTTTTTTGGTTAATTTATTGACAGTGCTTGATGGGCACATAATTGTTATCTCATCAAGTCTGGTTTAGATGGCTGCTCCTAGTATTTAGTAAAATTTTGTTGGTTTGGAACAATAAATTATATCCATAGTCCATACTATCATTTAAGCTTTGAGAATATGTCATAATTTTTATTAACCCCTTTTATGATATGGATACGGGATGATATATGTCAATTTGCACATTTTTATCACTTTAGAAAAATATTGTTTGACCTTTATGTCTTAATGATTCAGCTTTTTCTGTATTTAAACAAAGGGTCATGAGGTAGATGCATTCGGAATAGGAACCTATCTAGTCACTTGCTATGCTCAGGCTGCTTTAGGCTGCGTTTTCAAGCTTGTGGAGATAAATAACCAGCCTCGCATCAAACTTTCTGAAGATGTTTCAAAGGTTTGAACACTACCAAGAATTTTATCGGAATGTCTCTGTTCGTTTTGTAATCATTCTGCCCCTTTTTTTTGGAAACTAGGTCTCTATACCATGTAAAAAACAGAGTTACAGATTGTATGGCAAAGAAGGTTACCCCCTGGTGGACATAATGACTGGAGAAAATGAACCATGTCTAAAGGTTTGTCAACTTGTGTAGTTCACATTGATTGTACTTATCTGTCAGCAGAAAGGCTTCATTTTCATGATATTATTAAACTTGCAGGTGGGAGAACGAATTTTGTGTCGCCACCCTTTCAATGAATCCAAGAGAGCATATGTGGTGCCACAGAAAGTCGAGGAGCTTCTGAAGTGTTACTGGCCGGGGAGCTCAGGTTGGGACTATGTAATGGTCTAAAAGGAACCACTACCTTCTCTGAAATTTTGATAAAACTTCTGGTGTATCTTACATTGCCAGACATTCTTCTCTTTTCTTGCTAGCTCGTGAAACTTAGTAAATACAAAATCTCTACAAAACTTTTTGGTCCCATTGTCTAACCAATATCAAAATTGGTTTTTGTTTCTTAAAGATAAACAAAGAGAAGATTTACCACCTCTCAAGGACATCAGAGAGCGTTGCATTAGACAGCTGGAGCAAATGCGGCCAGATCACATGAGGAGGCTGAATCCAACACCATATAAGGTACTGTGAATGCATGCGTCTTGCTCAAGATCTTTTTCATTTGTTCAAACAAACTGTAACCATGAAAAATAATTTTACTTTATCGTAAGCAGGTGAGTGTAAGCGCGAAATTGTACGACTTCATTCATTTCCTCTGGCTTAATGAGGCACCTGTTGGGGAGTTGCAGTGAAGGGAAATGGAAGATCAATTGCATCGATCGGTGTACAAATTGCAAGCAATTATGCCAATAGAATCGGAAGAACTTTTTAATAGCTTGGGGGTGGTGGGTACATACGTATCTGCACATTTTTACAATAATAATAATAATCTATTTATTAATTTGGGGAACCATTATTTGATTTCTTCTTAATAAAGCAATATTTCTGTGCTCTATCTTGTTTAAAACAAACTAGTGAAATTTACCTGCTTCAATTGATTTTTAATGCTAATTGGAATTTCAAATGGCGTTCAAATAGAAGAAATTTGTCAACTAGACGGGGACCTATTTTGAGCGAATATTGTTTATTTAAAGCAGCATATTAAAATAAAAGATGAAAACGTTCTAACACGCGATGGTTAGATATGACCGAAAGTGCTAATAGGTAGCATTGCAGGGATAGCACTTAAGAAATCTCAGAGCAAAACA
Source organism: Swietenia macrophylla (assembly GCA_032401905.1). Taxonomy (NCBI): domain Eukaryota; kingdom Viridiplantae; phylum Streptophyta; class Magnoliopsida; order Sapindales; family Meliaceae; genus Swietenia; species Swietenia macrophylla. The sequence goes on along the minus strand of CP135586.1, from coordinate 2,087,024 downwards.
CCCAATTCTAGCGGGGAGCAAACGAAAAATTAGTGCGTCTGTACATGCAACAATATGCACAAAAGAAAAGGAATGAGAACAACTTTTTTTAACTGAATTTCAAGCTGTTAGCTGTATCATTTAAATTTACAGCGCTATGATAAGGTCGTTCAAGTTTACCCACCCATAGGCACAACGGTCCCGAATCCTTTTAACTGTTGATGCCGCCAAAGAAACCACAGGCCGAATCTTGTTCAACTCTTTTTCTTGTGGTATTTTAGCATTAATCTCCATCTGCCACTCAAAGCAACCATAAACAGATCAATCAATACACTGTTTCTTAACATAAAGTACTACGTCCAACTAATTTAAAATGCTAGATGAAATTCAGTAACCTTTTCTGTGCATCGTACAGTATCCAGTAGATGGCAGAAATAAGTAAGCTGCTTGTACAAATCCGCTTCTGTGTACTGGTGAAGGCACAAGAATATTAATCCCCAATTATTCTTAGTTATGTGAGAAATGTATGAAGAAAATATTATGCAAATGTACATGAGATTGTGATGAACACCTTTCTTACGAGACGCCCATTACAGCGAGGATAGAGAGGACAAACTGTTCCTCTCTCGGAATCACTAATCAGCCGGAGGTTCAAACTACACGTGGTGTATTTGCAAGTTTCATCGTCACACTGAGTAAAACACACCAATGGTAAAGTTCTATTATTGCTGAAGATATAATTCTCACCAACTAGTCAAATGTTTCAGTACATAATTTATCTGTAAACACTGAATGGTGAATTCTACAAAAAGAGGCAATTACCGTCATTAAGCCCCTATAATACACGGAGACAAACCCTTCCGCTTGCCTTTTCACCTGACAGACAAGCAAGCTAAGTACACATTTTGAAAGAAAAATTATGGTTTTGTATCCCGTAATCTAAGGACGAATTATCAAATAGTGCAACATGCAAGTAGATGATGACGTACAAACATTAATACTTATGCACCAGTTAGAAGGGTGAAGAAGGAAAAATATTTTTCAACAAATGATCCACAACTTCAGGTTTCTGGATGACAATTCAGACTTTTAAGTGATTTTACTGACATTTATGCAAGTGTGTGTTGTTTAGGGTTTACGGGAAGGCCTAAGTTCTCGGACTCCAAAATATTCCCATTAGCACAGTTTTAATAGTTGGAAAGGATTATTACCTGGTTGGCTATCATTCCTGGAGTTATTCGCATCACATCACCTTCCTCTGGGCATTTAGGACAACGCAAAGTACGCCAAAAGTTGCTGTGTGTTTCTGGCCTAGTTGTCTTCTTGCTGACCGACATACAAATAGAACTGAAGACAGCTGGACAATCAAAAGAACTAGAGCAGGTGGGACATGACAAAATCAATGGCACACAACCTCTATATCTGCAACTCCAATCAAGACATGCATTAATACATCAGTTTTATTGATTTTTTTTTTTTTGTGTGAAACAGCTCTCCAGAAAATCCAATATAGCAATTCCGCTATCCTGAATACTGAAGAAAATGTCATGATATGTATACAATAATCTGGGAATGATTGAAATCAAGAAACATTTATTAACAATATGAACCAGATTAATGAAAAAGAGTATGCCTACTATGTCATGGAGAACTTGGGGAAAATTTAGAAAAATTCCAAAAGAAATGAACCGGAGTGATGAAGAAGAATGGGTGCTTAGATATCACGGAGAATAGTAAAATGATTCCCCAGCGAATTACAAATTTGTGGCTCATATTTAAATAGTTTGTACGTTGTTCACCCTATAATGCATCACAAAAAAGATATAGCTTGAATTGTGACATAAATATGGGCACAATAGACAGTCATTACCTCTCCTCATCATCTAAACTAAACAAGAGAGAGCTGGAAGGATCACTGCTCATAGATTCACTTGATTTGCTTCGGAACTAAAAGAAACACAATTTAAAGTGTTAAGCAAACAATGTAGCAGGGAAATGACATTGTTCTTCATTTAAAGTGTTAAGCAAACAATATAGCGGGGAAATCACTCTAGTCAGTCGGGCCTATAGGGATGCTCTTACCTTGGATGGATCAAGCCCTAAACAATTAGCCAAACGCTCTGGGCTGCTACCCTCCATTGAAGCACATAAACGAGATACTACGGGATGAATCTGCTGAGACAAGTAGTAATCAATGTCAATCATCCATTTTCCATCATCTTTTTTCAATTCATCAGGATGTCTAGCACGCAGTGCAATCCCTGTTGAACTACTTGAACTTGTCCCCTGCCCAGAAAATGAAGGAAAAAAGTCAATGAATTTAACATCTCACCATAAAGTAACCTATGATGAAAGACTGCTAACTTTGACAGAAAACAAATCACTATGTCTCAAACCTGCTCATAGCAAATTATATACGGTACTGTGTCACCAGCAGAGCAACCAGTTGAGTAACCACTTTGCTTTAGTCGAAGTGCCACCTAGAAAATGGCATGCATAAGAGTATATAAATGATGGAACAAATTACATAAGATTAACAACGGTTCTAATCAATGGCATGAAGAAGAATTGTTTTTCAAGCTCACTTGAACATGCGGTTGGTTTTTGGCATCAGGGTAGGCTTCGGGTGGTTTAGTCAGTGTCTTTGTAATGACATATTTCTCAAGCGCTACTTGTCCACTTCTCATATCATCCTGTACCTGTTAGATATGCATAGTTACTGACAATGAGTTAAATTTCTCAGTGATAATGTGTAGGGTTTAAAGCAAAAGTACATTATTCGGCACCATGGATCAAGTGCAAATTACAAATTACAGATTTGGTCACTGGATGAAGATCAAATAAATCAACTTACATAAAACCATAAACAAGCTAAACTTGGAGGACCCAAAAAGCTATGTACACGTTTTACCATATCCCACCTAAAACAAAATGGAAAAAATAATACACGATCCTAAGACTTCACCTTCATAAGAGAGTTATGAATTGATTCAACAACATCCTCACATGACCTGAGAGCACAAGAGCCAAACATTTTAAATAGATCAGTAACTCGGTCATTCTGCCCAGATTTCCAAACCTAGCACAAAATAAATGTGGTAATACTGTTCTGGGCGGAGGCATAACATCACATACCTTTCTGACAATATTTGAGTGAGACAGAAATCTCCCACTTCCTTTGATAGCAGGCTCCAGTCACGACGAACCATATCAAGACCTTTACGTTCAATAACCTGCATGGACAAAATTGAACACACTGATTCAAGAGTCGGGTAAGTTAAACAGTGAATAGTACCATGACCCATGGACAAAGATGCAGGGTGTCTAACATTAGAGCTGTCAAAAATCTAGACATGAGGACGCAACTAATCTGTGAGGTTTCGGAATTTACAAATAAAAACACATCTAACATTTGCATATAGAACCATAGGATATAGAACAATTAACAAGCTTGCAACTCTATGAAGCTATACTGCAAAATTTATCTCACTTGCAAAGTATTATATAAGCTAACAAGGCGCATTCTTCAAAATTGACCATGAGTGTGTAAAACACTTGCGTAGACAAGTGTCATCACTTGTCCAAGGCAAAATTCTGAATAGAAGTGTCCTAGAAAATTGATGAAGAAAATATGTTAAGCGTACCTCATATGGCGTTCCATCCTTGATCTGCAATTTAACAGCTGCATATTTCTTCTTCTTAAGCAGTAGCATTCTCTTGTACAAGCCATCAAGATCAATTTCTAGGCACCTGTACTTCTTGTTAACCTAAAAACAAGAGACACAGATGTCACGGCCCATATACAGCACCAACAGAGAAGTATAAAAAATAAAAAGAATAATATTAATTACTATATAGTTTAAGTGACCACATGCTTGCAAGTCCTACATTTGAAAATTTTTCAAGCATCAATTTGCTATCTTATACTCAAAACTGTCAAGGATAAGCATACTCTTTTATAGTTTTGTACATTTAAGTCAAAATTTAACCAAGGGCAAATTCCCAAAGGGAAAATAACTTGTAGATTTCTGACCCCAGACCCTGTTTGAAGCACATGGTAGAAAACAATGGAATCTTTTAACAAATTTAGTCTTTGAAGTTCACTCAATATTAACACGGGAAGGCAAGCCCAAAATTGAATTTTTTTGGGTCAAATAATTTATGGCAACATTCGACAACTACAGGAACACAGCCACAAGCTCACCTCTTGGATGACTTTCCCTGCAATAGCTTTTGCTTTAGCAATATCATCAAGTCCACTATAAATCATAATTGAATCTGTATCACCATAGATTACCTGCAAGATAAATGCACCCTTCAATATCTATATATGATGGACAAGTGAGATATTGCACAGATGGTCCCATAAGACTATTCATAACTTCTGAATCTGAATGCACAAGAAATAACCTCTAGGTTTAAATTATTCTGAACAAGATCAACAGTACTCCGTAGAATCTCCCTTCCCTGCACAATCATGCAACTTCCTCAATGAAAAGAAAATTTCATTTTAAAGCCATTACCTCCACATTTTTAAGCGGAATATACATCCTCTCAATAACAGCATGAATCATATATGTCTCTCTTACTTGTTGTGTTATAAGCTCTGCAAGAGGCTTTGCATAAAATCTTGAATTGGAAAATCCAAGGCATCCATACATACTGGAACAACAACATACCAGACATGTCAAAAGCAAAAAGAAATAAATGTACAGTCATAATGAAACAGCAATCGCAGACTTAAAGTCACAAAATATAGGAAGCAAATGTAAGCACAAACCTATTTGCAGTGAGCTTTAATGCTTGCTGCTGAATGTCAAGTTGCTGGACTTTGAGACCAGTTGCAGTCTTCATCCATGACTTAACCATTTTTCTCCTCTGAACCAAATTTTTAAGCAGCTACAAGGGAGAGAAAGAAAAAGTACAAAATTTGTAGCACACTCCCATACTTTGATATTTAAAATTAAAAAAAAAAACTACATTCTTGTAACAGGAAATTCATTATTAACACATAGGACATTCTTTGAAGCAAAAAGCAACTCCTAATATTGTGCATAGATAACATGCAGTAGTTTCAATGAGCCATCTTGGAATTTATTAATTTGATCCAGCTAAAAACTGTCAAAAGTAATAACCATTCCATTGCAACTTGGCCAAGCTGAGTATCTTATGTAAACTCAAAACTTGAATGAGCTGGGAAGCGGGAAACCAGTTAAGGAGCAAATTATAACCATTTTCTCCAACAAGTTTTCATCATTGTCTCAGTGTTTCTGTTCGCAAGTTAAAAGTTATCCTTCAGAAGTAAATTATCACAAAATACCAGCAGTGAAAAATAAACAGTTTAAGGCTTTCAATCAGTTTTCAAATTCCACTGTTCTCAAAAAGCTCAGCAATAAAACTGGGGACAGAAAAAAAAAATGAAAACATACCTCAGGCAGAACTCCAGTTGTTTTACCAGATGGTAAGCAGGGAACTAACCCATCTGGAGATCTTTCAACTGTTGTAAAACAGATGTTGTATTCCTGTAAAATCCATTCAGTATTATTGCTCATTAAACAACACAAATCAGCAGAAATTGGCAAAGCAGTGCATATATGCATATATACATCTATGATTGTGTTTGTTGGCAGAGAGAGGGATCGGGAGATTAAAATGTTACTTTACCTGAATGATAGAGGGGTAAAGACTATTGAAGTCCAGAAGCAATATGTATTTGTCATATAAACCACTTTTCGGCTCCAAAACCAATCCACCAGCATAGGCAGGACCTTTTTTTCTTTTTTCATGATCATGATGCAGTGTATCATGGTCAAAGTTTGCATCATCAACATTTAACTCTTCAACATTTCTTTCCTCAGCCCCATGACTGCTCCTTCGCTTTGTCATCTTTGCTTCCTTCACCTGAGATGAAATCTTGTCTGGGACAATATATTTCTTTGAATGAAATGCATGCAATAGAAGATACTCTACTCTTTGAGCCCTAGCACCCTGAGAAAACAGATGTTTGGTGTCAAGTTGATGGACAGATTTTGCGGGAAAACAAAAGGAAAAATGCAAAAAGCAGCAAGATCTCACTTGAAGTGTTTTTCCCCAAAGATTACCACTGATGTTTGTCAGCTGACGTGTGAGGGGAAGAACACTCAAATGGAACATGAGCTCCATAGATAACCATGCATCTGTTTCACCATGTTCAATCTGAAAGCATTGCAAACACAATGAGAACCATATTCTACTGGCACACCAATAAGCACTTAGTTTTTCACCATCAATAGCAAAATAGACACATTGAACCAGTATCCATGTTTCAGAAAAGCCCAAACTTGTCTATCCAGCTCAAAAATCACCTCGGCTGAAAAGTACTCCAGCTGTTGAATATTTCTATTCAGTACTAAATAGTACAGGTAGATGATAGTGCAACCATCACATTCAAGAATAAAGAACGTGAAAATAATATCATTTTGAACAATGTGGACTCTCATAATGATAAGCTTCACATATTCAACTGCACAAGCCTGTAAAAGCTTTAAAATCCTAGCAGGCATAATTTATTCATTAACTTTAACAACGGTGAATTATATCCATTTGCAAAACACATTGAACAACCATCACTCAAAATGGGCCTTTCCTTTCCATGTATACCATGCTACTCTGTCCAATGACAATGAGCACCTACCTCAGTTCAGCACTTAAATAACTTAATGCTTAGTTACAGACAATAGCAATTAACATTTAAGCAAGGTGTATCATGGAAAATTCAAAAAAGAATGCTTTGACTTTTGACAATGAACAAACAATATGAGACAGCTAAAACTGGAGAGTAAGAATTTATTGTAATGGAATGAAAAATTACTTTTTATTGCAGTTTCACCTGTCTTATTTTAAATATTTCTTCAATATTCAAATTGCAGTTTTAACATACGACATATGACCTTCTCACAACATTAAACATGATGGACAAAATTAGTCAAAGAGAGTATCAGAACTTACCAGTTCCATAAGAGATTCCAATGTTTGGAACATTCCGGGGATGTCATGTGGATCAATCTCCTTTCGGTCTTTGTTTAACTGTGTCTTTGCGAGTTGAGTCAAAGAATAACTAACCTGTAAGAAGCCAAGTAGCAAAAGGGAGCAATTAAATTAAACAGGCATTAAGTACATTCAGTGTGCAATATACCAGCCAAATGTTATACCTCTTTTAATAGGTCACGGGAACACAAATATGTGTCACACAGGAGCCGACCGGCAATGCAAGACATAATCCCAGGACTTGCTCCAGAGCCAAAAATGGTTTTTCCTTTTGTAAGCCTAGGCATTTCAGAACGCTTGAGGCGGCCAATCTTTGACCACATGTTGCTCGGTACTCTGCAAGCCTGCATAAGAAGGATACTAGAGTTTTGTATTTATAAAGATGGCAACTCGTCACGTGTACATGAAATGAGCATGAAAACAGAACCAGGCATTTTAGTGAATACAAGGGAAAAGATTAATGAAAGAATTACAAGTATTCCATTCCTGTCCCACAAGGTAAATGGTATGGAGACGCCTATCCAAACTTTAATAAGATCTATGTAAGAGCAATAAAAACGTATAAAATTGCATCTGATTTGATATTAACTCAACAATCAAGAAAAAGTTGCACTCATGCATACAAACGAGGAAGAGTGGAAAACAGGCAAAGGGCCTTAAAACCCTTTTTTCTCTTATAGAAAGAAGCCAAAAGATACTCACCTGGGCTCTGTGAAGGAGAACATCCAGGTCAAACCCAGATGCATTATGCCCTACTATAACATCACTATCCAAGTTGTATAACTCAATCATCAAACGGTTTAACAAAGCTCTTTCACTGCAACAAAGTGTTCAAAAATACTTCAACCACGGCAACTAAAACATATCCATGCAAACTTGAAACACCAGTCGGAAGAAACAGAAAATGTGATAGACAACAAGATGTATAATTAGAATTACCTGCTTTCTGAGCATAAAACATTTGATCCGGCCTTTGAGTTTCTGTCTGTTGCCTCTTTGTTGAAACCCATTGGAAATATGCCTCCATCAAGCTTACGAACTACAGTAAAATGGCTCAGCATACCCGGTTTCTTCCATTCTGAGGTCAACATGGGAGTGTCAATCTGGAAGGCATAATGGCAGACATAGTAGCTTATTTTAGTACAAATGACAATTTGAAGGATTTGGTAGTGGAGCCGATGTACCATACATCCATCAACGCGAGACTTGTAACCGCAATACAAATTTTAAAGCCTTTCACAAAAAACTTATAACAAATAAAATAAATAACAAATAATACTTGAAATAAAAACGGAAAAATTGAAACATGTAAAAGCAAAACTTAAAACATGTAATGAACAATATTTGTGACACGAATAAAAAATTGTAACGACCACACAAAAGATGAAAAAACGGCTGTAACAGTACAGCCGCTATACCGTAACCAATCCCCAATTTGAAATAGGAAATATTAAAATAAAATAGTATGTTACCAAGACAAGAATAATAGCATTTAGAGCATACAAACTAAGAGCTAATCACACTATGATACAAACTCCTTTACATAAACTAATGTGACACATCATCAAGTCTCATTTATACCATAGACTTTTACATTTTCACTCTTCCATCAGTTTCATGCCACATCAGGGTGTCAAGTACAATAGTTTGTATACACAATTAATACAGGTAGCATACAAAATTGTATGTAAATCAAGTTAGAAAATTACATCATCCATAATAAAGAGAAAAGAAAATAATCACGTTCAATGACAAAACAAGCTTAACACAAGCTTAATATCTAAAATCACACAACTCAGCGTGTACAGATACAACTACTTCATGGTACAACACTGAAAAAGCATATTAGTTGTTCATATCAAATTTAATGTCATAACCCAGAAACATCACAAGCAGAGATTGATATTTGACATATTTTGTAAATCAATTGGAACTCAATTCAGAATATTGAAGCAATGTGAATTATAGCATTACCCATGTCCCATATTTACAAAGAAAGGAGAATGTTTGGTATTAAATGTGGAATCAGCATTGCTAACAAAGACTCTAAAACAAACCTTTGCCTTGTGACAGCAGACCACAGATGCAGAGACAATTTCATTCATATCCTGCTTTTCATTGATAACAGTTTTCAAATTTATAGCAGTGACAATCACGGGAGGAATCTCTACTACATGCTTTGAGGATGATGATACTCGTATGTCTTTCGGAGAGTCAACAATTATCTCAAATTTGCACCAGCTCACCTGTGCAAGAGTAAATCAGGAAGTTGCAGTTGAAACTACAAGCATGCATAAACGATTTCATAGGCATTACTTAACTACCCAAATTGACACAAGATGCCCAGATTTGGGAAGCTCACCCTTTGAGGAGCAGGACAGCTAGAAAACTTTGAAACTGACAGCCAAGAGGGTCCTTTCACCTTCCCCTTAACAAGAAAAAGTTCCAAGGCACTGCACATGATCTTACTAGTCAGTACTCTTTTTATTCATCCAGAAAAAAAAAATGCACTCAATATTAGACTGTCTGTTATTAGAGGGCAATAACTTGGCACAAGAAATAATAAAATTAGTGTCATGGATTGTAATCCTACCTGTCTCGTGAACTTCAAGAATTTATGAAACCATATAGCAACATGTTGAATGCAAGAACACATAGATTATAACCAGTTACCTAACCTAGTTCATTTTACGCAACTCATTCAATTGCGAAAACATGTCAAGTCACTTTTTGCCGTTATGATGTACTAGGTTAGAAACCCATGCTACCTACTTTTACCTGCTATGAGTTCCTATCAGGGCGCAGAAATTTTCTCCTTTTAGATCTGATGGAAGTGGTGGGTCCTGAAATGAAATAATGCACGTAATTATTCAAAATAGATGTATTCAAATAAATCTGTACCTGTGAAAGTAACATTAGATGAGTTTTCAGTTCACAATCAACTTTAGGAAGGCACTTTTTTCGAATTTACAGTTGTTGGAAAATAAGCCAGTGAATAGTTGACAACAGAAAGATTTGACAAATAATGCAATGGTTTAAACCGCCTTCTTGATCTGATCCACAGATTTAATGATATACCTTGAATGAATAATTGATCTTGAGTACATAATTCTCCCCAACCGGTATGTCAGATCGCTCAAATGCATATCTCCTCTGTAGAGGCCAAGGACAAGCAACAAAGTGAATCAAAAGAACAAGATGAAGAAATTTAAACTAATTACGACAACATTGAATGGTAAGTTAATCAATGCATTTATTTGGACCATAAATATTGAGTTTGCAAACCTTAACGGGTGCCATGCTAAAACTTGAAACATTGAGATTTAGCAACTGTTGTGCTATTTCATTTTTTAATCCTAAAGCCACGTCCTAAAACAGAAAACCACAAAAGAGCATCAATAACATCCAACAGCAGAACAGTGAAAAGAGAAGAAAAGGATGAATGCATTTGACTGCATTTGAGCATACATATATAAATACACTTACTTGCAGCTTTGTTCGGAAAGCTGTTGGAGAAATATTTGACTCTTCGGCATCTTTCTCAAGCTTCATAATCTCATCAGAGTGGAATACAGAACCATTTGGAATTGCATAGACGCATCTCTGCATGTTCTTAACAACCACACAGCAACTATGATACGTACTTCCTGCTTTGACCTTCACAGCAATGATAGTTGACAATTGTCAAGATAGTTATTTGTATATAGGCTCAACCAAAATTAATGCATCAAACAAATTATATAGCATGCAAAGGCACAAAATGACAGATGCTCAATAGTCAACATTAATTGAACTTTTCTAGACAACAGAGAGGGATTTGCCAAAATTAATGGAATGGAGATGTCAGTAAAGCTATTACGTCATTTTTCGTGGATGAAATATCTTCAGAGAGCAGAAACAACTGAACAGAAATTAAATAAGTGTTGGTACTTGGTAGAATATTTGTCATTCAGAGTTAGCTATCAAACAACTAGAAGTAAAGAGCCAGTAAGAGAAGAGAAGTCAAGCTGTAAGATAGGAATTGTAAACAAACAAGAAAAGATCATTTCCAACTATGACTATACAGATATGAAGCTACTAAGGCTGGTTGTTCAGCATTAATGAGATAATTTTGCATTAGAACCTTAAAAAATACAATATAGTGTGCAACAAATAGTAATGAAAGTAACTTACAATCACATAGTTGTGAGTTGTAACTGAATGAAATATGATGTAAATTCTTACCAAAAAAATATAAAAGCCCTGAACAGAGAGAGGAAGACTATAAAGTTCTCACGTTCTCAATCTAAAGATTTCAAAAGAAACCATGCTGACTTAAACTCTAACACTAGTAGTCTCATCTTTCTATCCTATTGGTTCACTGATATGGTTGTATGTATTTAGGTTTAAAGATTTATCAGGTAACAAAGATTAGATAATGAAAATGCATAAATACAATGTCTCCTACCAAGCTACCCATTGGACTATTGACTATTGACTACTTCGAAAATTGCAGTTTTCAAACATTAACTATACCAAACAGAGTCAAATTATCATAATGAAAATACTTTAAAAAGCAATCCATTAATCAGAAATGTTCTTCTAAATTGCTATCTCATTAGGAAATCATGTAATATTGACATCAAAACACAACAAAAGTTTCCTATTACCTTCCCAAAGAGATAAAGGGTTCCCATATTAGCCCCAGAAAACTGCTCATGAGCATCTAGAATGTAGAAAGGCAATGCTCTATCAGAATCCAACTCAAATTCCGACTGTTCTTCACAATTTGTACCACTTTTCACCTCATTCACTACACCATTACCACCAGTAACCGCCTTCCACTCAGCCGTTGCACTCAACAACATATCCTTCTCCTCGGTACTAATCTTCGCATTTAGTTTATGACACTTCTCCTTCACTTCCTCTTTCACTTCAACGTTCACATCACACGTAATCGATTCCGCACTAATATTAGGTTCCAATTTCGGTTCCGTGGATTCCTTGGTTAAAAACTTTTCCTCAACTACATCACAATTCTGATATTGTACCGTGTTCATCACCAAATCACAATTTTCTTTCTGCATTGATTGCATTTGATTTATAACTAATTGACTATCGGTCCTCGCAGAATTAACCGAAACAAAACTTTTGCCATTGCTTGAAACAGATCTTCTACGCCGCTCTCGATCTTCGTCGTCCGGAGCAAATTCAGCTATAACTTCATCAACAACACTCTCACTCTCTTTAACTTTCTCATCTCTAGTTTTTTTAAACATCGCCCTCGAGGTGAGCATCGCCGACAATCTCTGTTTCCCCATCATTGCAGCTGCGGCGGTTAGCGAAGGATTCGGCTTCTTGACATGTTGACTGTTTTCTTTTTTTTCCTTTTGTTCAACTCTCTTCTTTTTAAACGATTTTTGGCCGTCCAACGATTCGTCGTCAGACGACAAAGGGAGGCCGGCTATTGACCAGTCTTCTTCTTGTCCCTCGTCACCATATCCGAGACCATCGTCGTCCACGATGAATCCACGCGCCTCCTCCCTGCGACGCGCCACCAGCGCGTCATACTCGTCCTCTTCTACGGTGTCGTATATCGGATTTTCCAGCTTGATGTCGTATCCTCCAGATTCTCCGGATCTGCGCCCTCCACGGCGCAGCGCTTTGAGCCGTTCCAAGGCTTCGGCTCGCGCCGACGCCTCTGCTCCTCGGCTTCGGCGGCGACCAGCTGCTATTGGCTGTTCGTCCGTCATCGTGATCTTTCTGCTGATTTTTTTTCCTCTTCTGCTCACTGTTTTCCTCTCTCTAGGGTCACGAAACTTTTATGTGGCGGGAAAATGTGTAAAATTTGGCGGCAATGAGTCTTTGTTTGTAAACTCGTCAGAACAACGTGTGAAATGAATCGTTTCGCGTTCGTTTAACGCGCCTCATCGTCTGCAGTTTTGGTGACAAGCGGATTCGGTGTTAAATTGTTTTCTAAATTGTAGTTTCTAAAAAAAATATTTTTAATGTAAAATATTCTTGTTAAAATAACAGTAATAAATTATTTCTTATTAAATTTTTTTTATGAAAAATAATAATATTTTTAGTTATAACATTTTAAAATCAAATAAAAATATTAACATTAAAAGAAAAAAATTATCATCTAAATACTTCTTTTTTTTTTTACCTTCGTTCGAACAATTGTACGAAATATAAAAAAAATTTAATAGATACCGAACAATTTATAAAATATCATTTGTATATATTTTTGGTATGTTACTATTAAAAAATATAAGTTATTTAACTATAATACTTTTAAACACGTGAATAAGTATATAATTATATTTTTATTTTAAAAATTTTCGTTATAAATACCAAATTTTTTTTCCTAACTTTTGCTTTTACTATTTTCTTTGTAATACATTCTTTTTAACCCTCCATGCTCTTTCATTTGTTTTTTTTAAGAATTTATTGTAATGGAGTTTGAAGTAAAGAAAGTAATAGAAAAAGAAGAGTTTTGGAGGGAAGAAAAAAAAAATATTTGTAATGATTTATTTAGATAAAAATATATATTTATACTTATTCATGTGTTAAAGAAAATTATAGGTAGGGGCAAGCAAATTTTTTTTTTTTTTAAATCCAAACCGAACTAAAACCGTAAATTCTAATATAGACCAAACCAATTCAAATCAATCATAAATAACAAATTGAATCGAATCAAATTGACGTATGTCATATTAGTCTATTTGGTTTATTGATTTAAAACTAAATTAAAAAATAAAGTTTAATTTTTAATTTTATTTTTCTTAAATACAAAAATAATTTTTAGTTTTATCATCCCTTTTTAAATTTTATATTAATTAAACATGAATGAGTCATTTTGCATTCTTTAAAATAATAAAAATAAAAAGTGTATTCATTTAAATAAAATTTTTAAAATTGATTATATAATATATTATCTCGGTTTAACTTTCATAATTTGGATAGTATAATTTAAAAATCAAACCATTTTTTAAATAAAAACCAACAAAGTTTCAAAATAATTAAAACTGCGATCTACCCATCCTTGATTGTAGTTAATTCAAATATATTTTTAGTAATAATAATAAAAAAAAAGATACTCATGTTATAATTTATAATATATTTGATATTTATTTTATATATTTTAATATTTTGTGTAATCATACAAACAAAGGTTAAAAATTAAAAAATTAGATATTTTGATGATAATTTTCCAATAGCGAAAGTGTTTGGTGGATATTTTAAATTTTAAATTTTATAAAAAAATAAATATATTTATAAAATTAAAATTAAAAGTAAAATATTTAGGATGCAACAAACAACTCTATGATTCATCACCTAATGGGCAATATATAGACAATGCCCAAATAATAAGGCCGGCCGAAAATGAAAGCATGATTTTCAATTACCCAATACTACACTATTTCAACTGCTAGGGAACAATTAAAGGGCTGTTGGTATTAAGTTGTGATGTCAATGTGTCTTGTTTTGGGCAATAAAGACAATCGTGCAACATTTATGCACTAGTATTGATTTGTTGTAATCAAGCAATTCTTATTTTAATTAATGGTGTGTGGTGGTTGGATTTCAGACTTTTGAGAGAGATTGCATCATTTATAGTTAATAGAGATAAAGTTTTAGGCCATACAACTCTATCGTATTAGTATAGTTGATGTAACTCTATTATATTAGTATAATTAATGTAATAAAATTATTTAATTAAAAAATAAAAAAATTTATTAATAATAAATAAAAAAATTTAAAAAAATTATAATTTTTTTTTACAATATTAATTAAATGATAAAATTTTCTTTTAATTTTATTTATTTATTACTAATAAATAAAATTTTTTATTTTATTGATTAAATAATTATACTGTATCTTTTATTTTATTAATTATATAATTAAAGTATATTAATTACGAAAAAGTATTAAGTAAAATTGTCATATTATATTAACATAAATGATGTGTTAGGACGATCAATTAATAAAATAAACGAGATTCATTCACGAGAGATGGATAAAATAAATTAAAAATGTATTCAATTTTTAATTAATGCGGTGAAATAAATTTATAGATTTTACTTTTAATTTTTTATATTCATCATAAATAAATAAATATTTATTAATTAGATAATTATATTATATTATTTATATTTATAAAGTAAACTCGTCCCATCCAATATTTTTTTAACAGTTACGGGGCTCACTTAAAACTTATTTATAATAAAATTATGGCATATTATGCTCTTGTTTATAAATTTATAAGATTATTTATTTTATGGTTTCTATTATTAGTAATAATTAATCAATCAATAATTAATATTTATGTCGGCCCACCCATTGATGGCAATAATGGTGCGTTGGGTTGGTCGAATCCAAGGTTGAAGAAGTTGAAGAAGATAAATATTTCCTTTCATAACTTTAGACAAATCGATTTGCTTTTCCAATTTAATTAAATGATTTTTCGAGGAGGGTGAGATTATTGTTGATTGTTCGGGAAACTTTTGGTTTGTGTGTAATCTCTTTATAGATAATGCACCGCGACTACCCAAATATGCTACGTGCATTATGCAACATACAATGCATTTATAGATATGCGATATTTTTACTTAATTTTTGTAAGGTTTAATGAAATAAAATTATTATTTTTAATTATTAATTAATAAATAAAAATAAAATAATAATTTTTAAAATAAAAGATGATTGCAAAGATTTGACAAATTCATCAAATTTTAGAGAAGTATATAAAAATATTTTATAAATATATAATTTAATTGAGTTATTATATTTTATTGTTTCATAATAGGATAATACATATCAAAACAGTTACAGTACATTGATATAGTTATGCAAAATTTGTTTTGTAAATTCCAAGCAATGAAATCGTAGACAACAAGGCAAAGGGGAGAGATGGCATGGGCTTGGGCAGTAAAATCCATTTTCATAGAATGAAAAAGACACATGGCAGTACTGTAATTTGTAGCCACGGGGGTGGATGCCCTGAGCAAGCGGTGGTCAAAGACTCAGACCGAAGAGTTTGGTAACTACACCATGTTCCCAAGTAATTAATAGTACTAAGTGAAGGAAGTACTGAGTTCAACTTGTTTAGATGAAGTGAACTCAAGGGCAACCAGCGTAGTTAGTACTTTTGTCGCTTTTCCACCCGAAAATAAAGTCTCATCATATATGCCAGCTGCGATTCTCTTTGTTACTTTCTCACTCCCCTTTAGTCTCTCGGCAGAGCCTTACAGTCTTTATTACGCATTGATTCTTTCAAAATGTATTTATATTACCAAGTTTTTAGCTTTTGAATCTGTGATCATCACAAAGAAATTAAACAACAGGCAGGTTTCATGACTGACCAACTATCAAAACCAACCTCAATCTTTGGTCTGCGTTTATGGGTTGTTGTTGGTGTCTGTCTGGGAGCAGCTTTTGTGCTGCTTCTCTTCCTTGTATCTCTCTGGTTTACTTCAAAACGTTCGAAAACCAAAGGCAAGAAACCTTCTTTAAACGACCCTGCAATACCAATCGTCTCCAAAGACATCCCAGAAGTCAGAATTCAGCCAGCCTTGCATCCAGAACCGGCTGATCCCATCACTGGCATAGAAAGGCAGGCGTTGCTTGTTCCTTTAGAAGAAGAGAGCCCAACTGGGTATCATAAGATTCACATTCAGATTGGTAAAGATCATAGAATATGTTACCCTGGAAACGGGAGTGGCGAGGCACGCGAGGCACGTGCGTTTGGTGCTGACCAGGTCGCTGCGGTAGTGCCTGAGGTGTCTCATTTGGGTTGGGGTCGTTGGTACACTTTGAGAGAGCTCGAGGTTTCAACAAATGGGTTTTCTGATGAGAATGTTATAGGTGAAGGTGGGTATGGGATCGTATATTATGGTGTTTTGGAGGATAACACTAAAGTAGCTGTCAAAAATTTGCTCAATAACAGGTAGTTCCATTGCCACCATTGTTAATTTTCGATTACCAATGCTGTCTTGTTGAATGTACCTTTGAAAATTAACTTGATCAGGCAATTAATGTTCATGTTTTAGGAATCATTTATAGGCATTAATAGTGTGTCATTTTGAAAGTATTATGTTTTCATTTTGTGGTGTACTAGTTTGAGTGTCATTTATTTGCTGCGTTGATTAATTGGCAAATGAAATATTTACCAAATAACAGGGGACAAGCTGAGAGGGAGTTTAAAGTTGAAGTGGAAGCCATTGGACGAGTTCGACATAAGAATTTAGTGAGGCTGCTTGGCTATTGTGCTGAGGGAGCTCATAGGTACCCTGCTTTTCCCTGACTGGCCTTGCTTTTTATATTTGATATTTATTCTCATAGTCATGCAGATTACAGTCTTTAAATGCACGGGTAAAACAATTTTAGGTTGATAAACTTTCTTTGAAGTGGTGTACATATGCAAGAATGTCATACTGATGATTACTGTTTCCTTATAATATAGGATGCTTGTGTATGAGTATGTGAATAACGGAAACTTGGAACAATGGCTTCATGGGGATGTAGGGCCTCGTAGTCCTCTCACATGGGAGATTCGAATGAACATCATCCTGGGGATGGCAAAAGGGTATAATACAAAAAAAGAAGAAAAAAATAGTTCCAATCTCATTTTCCCTCCCCTGTCTCTCGTCCAATCCAGCATTCTACGATCCTAACTTAATTGTTTATGTAGGTTGAGTTATTTGCACGAGGGTCTTGAACCGAAAGTTGTTCACCGTGATATAAAATCTAGCAACATTTTACTTGACAAGCAGTGGAATCCCAAGGTTTCAGACTTTGGCCTTGCCAAGCTCCTTGGTTCAGAGAGCAGCTACATCACAACCCGTGTGATGGGAACATTTGGGTCAGTGGGATCATATGTGTTTTTGTGTGTGTGTGTGTGCGTGTGCATGTGCGTGCTTGTTTTCTTGTCTGTGAAAGAGATGGTAACAATTTTTCCGCTTTTGTAGATATGTAGCTCCTGAATATGCCAGTACGGGCATGTTGAATGAAAGAAGTGATGTGTATAGTTTTGGAATTCTTATCATGGAAATAATATCTGGGAGGAATCCAGTTGATTATAGCCGACCTCCAGAAGAGGTTCACACTAAATTATTAACATAAAGCCCTTTTGAGACATGTTTGAATTTTCTTCAAGGTCTTCTTTTTTCCTTGTGAGCTCTTCCATAACAGTCAGGAATTTTGCAGGTGAACTTAATTGAGTGGCTCAAGAAGATGGTCACTAACAGGAATCCTGAGGGAGTGCTGGATCCCAAGCTACCTGATATGCCTGGTTCAAGGTCACTGAAGCGAGCTCTTCTTGTAGCTTTACGTTGTGTGGACCCAAATGCACAGAAGCGACCAAAAATGGGCCATGTTGTACATATGCTTGAAGCACAAGGGTCTCCTTCCAAAGATGTATGTGTCTAATTATACTTACTAAATTCAGGTTCTGAGACTTCAATTTTTTCAATAAAGAAGTGCGTGTATACTTGGTAAATTAGTTCAACCTTTGTAGAATCTTGACATCATCAAATAGGTTATGATGCTTAGAGTAACAATGTTTCTTTTGTTAAATCCATAAGAGCATACTGAATTACTGAAGCCCTTCCAAAACTTGAAGCATCCATGGGGACAATATAATTACAAAATAAAAATAATTAAGCTTTTAAGCAGGAATTGTTGTTTGTTAGTTTGGTTTTCATCCAAGTTTGTTGATGGATACAATGCTATATATGGTTTACCATTTCTCTCTCTTCAGGTTTTGTTTTATGTATTTTGAATTCAAGAAGTTCAGGCCCTCCTGTCTCTGCAACTTTCTCACTTTCTTTGTGTGATCGGTAGGAATTACCAGCACTAGAAGTAGACAAAAAGGAACCCTGAAAAAATTGAGAATTACACGATCTTTTCTTGATAGCTACAAATTATAAATTATAAGCTATAAACTTTCGTGTCTGACGTTATATCCATGCACGTTGTTTCAGGATCGTAGAGCTGGAAGGGACACAGGAGGTGCACATCATGACTCTCTTAAGAATGGGTTGTTGACAGAGAAGCGGGTGGCAGAATCAGGTGATAACAATCTGTATGAAACTGGGGTAGATGCCAATGGGACAAGATAGCAACATCAAGAATTCAAAGAAAAAAATCATTAAAAATTTATCAATTTCATTTGAAGTGGATCATCATACATTGCCTATTGCTCCACTAAGAAGCTGGTTAATGCGCATGCCAGTCGCATTATCTATGCTTGTGGCTTTCACATATGTTGCTTCTGTATGTTATTCATGGCTTGTGTGGCTGCACTCGATATATATATTTTCCATGGAATATTCAATTCAAAGTCCTAAATCAATGTATGTTCTTAGAGAATGCTTGAGCAGGAGGCTTCTCACTTAATTCAGAGTATCATTGTTTATTAAAATAAAAAAAGATTTCAATATTATTGTTTCATGGACCTGTATCTCACTGGTGCAGTTGCTTTTGTTGTATATATCACACCTGATGAACTGAGAATGTTGATTCACAAGAATGAAGATACAAAGGTGTTAGTATTTCAATTTGATCACATTCAACATGTTACTTTAATGCTTGGCGGGAGTCGATCATTTCATCAATTAGTGGGGTCCCAAAGTAACATGGCCTGTTAATCCAATCTCCAAACATAACGCAACTGGGGATGTTTCCTTGCTTGAGAACTTTGGTCCGCTGCATTGATGATGGTTAGGTGGTTATGCCCAAAAGCAAGTCGAGCCTAGCCTTTTCTGCCATTTGGGTTTTGTCGGTTGCCACATAATAATTCGCTTTGGTCTTCGCAGGAAAGCAAACACACTGATTATTTGATGGGCCATACTCGCAATCAATTAACATCACAGTTGAGGATGCATGTAACTCCTCTTTATGTCCAAATTTTGAACAGAAATCTCCTCTGCCATAAGCTAAGAAATGCAGTTAGTTAATTAAACGGGATAATGGTGCTGGCATCACAGTGATAAGCAACTAAAGATGTATAGGCACATCAACTTCACCCATAGGGAAAGATGCGACACTTTACCCGTCTCCATGATAGGTGGTGTCCCGTTTGTCAGCCTCAACTTCCCCATTTATCATTGTTCGATGAAATTTTAAGGGCGCCCCAACAAAAGGTCGTCCAAGACTTACAACGCCTTTTATCTTGGACATGGGTTTGCTCCAAAAATGCACCGGCAACTTTATTTATTTTGGAAACTCGAGGATAATAACACAAGTGGACCAGCATAGAAACAGGAAATATTTACCAGACATCATGTTTCACTTACAAGCTTGGAAGTCTTCTGAATATGGACACATGGATACGATATTTCATTGAAATTGAGGCCCTTTGCCTCGGTTCAGAAGGCCCCGTGTTCCCAGTTTCCCCTTAGTGTAAAACAAGACAATGCTATTCTCATTTCAAAAGCTCCCAATTTCCTTTTTTGAGAAAGTACGTGCATGAACAGAATGTGAACCTCTCTTTTTCCAGCTGTTCTATAAATCTGGTCATCCAATACTCACCTGGCATTGGAAATGTGGGAGGCTCAATCACTTTTTAAAGTTTTGATTTAGCTAAGCCTATGCTACCGATGCTCTAATGGAAACAACAGTTCCACATGAACCAAACATTTCTAGGCACCAATAGAAATGGTTTGTTCTCGTGGGGTTTATGCAAAGGCGGAAAAAATAGGGTGGGTTTTTCCCACAGAACTTCTCTGAGAGGCAGCTTCAAGGAACATAAATCTTTTCCAGAAAATGTATCATTGTCATGCCTTGATCACACACTTGGTTCATAAAACATTCAATCTCCCACTAGCAGCACAGAGTCATGGCAGAAATAAAACCTTTGGAATGTCACGGAGCAACATAAACCAAAATGTGCCACCTTTTTAATATTACATAATTCCTACCCAACCCTGATGCAAGTGGGATTCAAACCCTTAACCTCTTATAGCACCTTAAGAGGTTGTATTAGTAGAACCAAAATGTGCCAACTATTAACACACCTAACCCTCGTGCTTTTTGCTAGATTCAGTGTTCATTCTCTTAAATCTCATATAAGATCAATTGAAACCAACAAGGCTAACTTATGAAGATGTAATTACAATGAAATCGTTAAGTTTTCTCAGCAGAAAGGTAGAAAATTTTGAATGCATAGGAGGTAGAACATTTTGGATGCATAGGCTAGTCTAAGAACAAAAAGGTTCTGGATATGTGCAAGGTCACATGAAAGAGCCCTCGTACCCCCAATGATCCTAAATGCGAGTACAAATGAACAATTAATCTTGTCTAGAAAATTATACATGTGCAGTTCAAAAAACAATACTAAAGGGTGACAAATCATTGTCAACAATTTAACCATAATACCAAAGTTGAGGCTAAAACTGTCCCGAACAGCCATTGTAAAAGAGGTCTCCCATTCATATAAGCACCATTGGTAGAATTATCCGAAGGACTTTGTGAGGAATCTGGTGTAGTTCCTGTAGCAGCAGGTGGAGGCGGAGCAATCGGGGGAACATCACATGTACCAAAGGTAGCATTTTCCTGCATATATATGATAACTCTGGTCAAACTATAGGAGAATTTTGAACTCTCGCTAATCTTTGTTAATATTGTTATCTTTTTCATGTACCAATAATAATCTGCAATTGATTGCTAGAGTTACCTACACAGTAATCTAGTCTTGTGAAGGCATTACAATATAATGATAAGACAAGATTATAGGTGATAGCAAGCAAATAATATTCTTGGCTAGGAAGGCCAAGCGGTGCTCTATTTTGTCGACAGCTTGATACAATAGCAACCACTGTGTAAAACCTTTTTGAACATGTCTCATTTGCAAACATATGCTATTAGGAAGGGTATGTAATGGTGCTTAAACAGGTCAATTAAGATGATGCCAATTCAACAGAGAATTTTGAAAACGAACCTTGCAATAAGCAATATTGTCACATCCACAAGTAAGATGACCATTTGCTTCATCAACAGCTTCTGGCGCTCCTCCCCCATCACTCCTCTGTAATGACAATTAAAAAAATTTACCAAAAGATCTTCAACCTTTTTGTGTGTGTGTGTGTGTGTGTGTTTGTGTGTTTCATATTTATTTTTCTAGGCTGGAGAAGACATAACTCTAATAAAATGGTCTATGAAGTTCATAACAGCCCAAGTACCTGGTAAAAATCAACAGCAATGAAGTTTGGCCACCGTCTACCAGCTGCTTCGTAGCAAGTGTTCATCATCTTAGTTAGTGGAGCTGAATTGTCCAAGCAAGCTTCTGTTACATTGGGAGCAGAAGGAAAGTAGTTCTGAAAAACCAGTGATATCGATTTTGTGTTCATGGGAGAAGATTCATCTCGCTTTGGACAAGAACCATCAACCATTCCCTCGTCTCCATCTGCAATTCATTGATCCTTGTAAATTTACTTTTCAAATTATATCAAAAAAGGACAGAGCTATCTACTATATAAATGTCAAGACAATTTTTAGTCTTGGGGAAAAGCTAGATAAACACCACAAAATGATGATGAGGGGACAATATAGTAAGAGATGCAACTAATATTAGTTTATGCTCCAGCACTGTTAGTCATTTTCTCATCTGTCAATAATGTCAAAAATCAGTAACTGAAATCGAAAATTAGTAATTACACATTCCAATCTACCACCAATGACTTGATTGGTTAAAATAAGACTCACATTGATTTTCTACCACATATCTCCACTGGTAAGCAATTCCCTCGGAAGCTTCCTTGGCTGATTTAGAGGTGAAAACCACCAAACGCTGATTCTGCTTAACCATATCATCCACTGTTGGCCAATCTCCACCACTCTTGGGCATCTTTGAAACAGGAAACATGTATGTGCTTAAACCAGATGCTTTGAAAACCTTCGTCAAACCTTGTGAGGATGTCACATAATCCTCGACAAAAATGGTCACAATCTCAGATGGGTTTGCTTGAAGAAATGCTTGGACCTCTTTAAGCACATTAATTGCAGGTTGCTGGAAAAAATTAAAATTGTTTCACCATCATATTAGAAAGAGTTAGTCACAGCTGAAGTATATACAAATGAAGGTAAAATCAAGCACCATTAAATTGAGGGTATATGTACTTACAAATGCTGTGAAGTTGTAACATTTACCACCAGTGGAGTGACATAGCCAAATATCATTGTTGAAGTCATACATATCCAGCATAAGCCCTCTAACTCCATTCTACAAGAGAACATTTTGGTTTAATTTACAATTGTGAGCATAACATTTCTAGCAAGTTGACTTTACTATAATTTAAAGAAATTAACCTCAAGATCAACGCTTAATTCTACTTAAATAATGCTGTGGCATTCATTTTTTTGCTCCATTTTCGTTCAATTTAAACTTTGAAGCAGTATAATTTAGAGAAAATAAAGGACCCACCAAAAAAGGAATAAATTGAAACTTTTACCAAGAAACATATAACTTTTGTTAAAGTTTAAACTTTTAGATTAGTGGTAACTTAACATGGCATAAAACAAGTTTCACCTAATAGTTTTGTGTTTTAGTCCCCCAGACACATATTCTATCAATTAATTAAAACTATAATTCACACAGAGAAAAGGCAACTGCCAATGTTTGACATTAGGATTCACGTGTCAAGCAATTTAAACGAATCTAGCCTTGCAAGTGAGAAGAGTGTTAAAGCTTAAACTTTTAGGTCAAATGGTAACACCTTTACCTATTAAGAATACTTTAAAGTTTTACAAAGAGACAGATATATCTGCACATATCAACATACTTTTTCCCATCTAAACATGAGAAATGGTAAAAGAGTTAACTTTTATAGTCTAAAAAGGAAACTTCTGCGTGCAAAATAAAGGTGGAGGAATATGTCAAGTGACTCTATCAAATTCATTGAATGTGACCGACTTAAATTTAGCTAGCAAAAACTATGTTCACCCTTAAATCAGCAGAATCCATTAAAAATATGAAGCCGTTCAAGTTGGGGATAGCTTTCTCCAATCTTAATTTTCAATCTAAAATCACAGCTTACCGACTTGGCTTGAATTGAATGCTTATTTTGCAATTAAACTTAGGTAACCAAAAATCATCACTGGAAGCCACATGTACACATACAATTGAACTTCGCTTTTGACAGCAAAACTAATAAAAAGCTACGATAAAACACCATGACAAATAAGCATGCGACAGACGAGAAAGTAGATATCTCGTCTGTTCTGTCGCATGTGTCTGACCTTAAGCTGATTAGTGACTGCGTCTTCCTGGTTCCTCGGAGATACAAGAACCGGTCCGATCGCCGGTTTCGCTCCCGTAAGAGAATAAGAGTTGTGTGTTGTTAACCATGAGTATTTGTTAAATGGCAAACCTTTCCCCTAACCAAAACCAAACTCAAATGCAGAAAAGAAAATCAATGCTATTATTTTATCTTAGACCAAAAATAAAATATTTAAATCTGAAAATAACTTTACCTTCGATGTGGGGTTTATCGGTTGGGTCCTAGCACATCTGGGTCGGGTGTTGCCATTGGCAGGGCATGTTTGACACGTTAATCCGGCATCGCAGACACTATTAGAAGAACATGTCTCTCCGATCTGTATAAGAATCAAGAAATGAAAACAAGAAACATATGCACTCTTGGCACTGAAAAAACAAACGATAACGGTCATCTTTCATGTTATGACGATTTTGTTTTTGTGGGAAATTACGAACCGACCTTAAGACTGTAAGAACAAACAACAAGCAATACTACAATGAAGAGAACTTGGATTTGGAGATTTTTGAACAACTTTGCCCCCTACAAAAAAAAAAAAAGTGTGCACTGAGGTTTTCCATTTGCCCAGAAAATTAAGAAAATAGAAAGAAAATGAAGTAAGGATTTTGTAAAACAGATTTGCATGCCTTCATTTCAGAATCCGTATATCTGTGTGGGAGAGAAACAAAGATGACTGGCTCTGAAATTGGGGGGTTTATGGGTGATTTTACAGAACCGGAAATGTAAATGTGTAAATATTACAAGATTGGTTAGAGACGGACAATTGTCCCCTCCTTCTTCTTAAGGAACTATTCTGATTCTTGTCGTTTAGCGGTTTCAGGTTATTTATATTTGCAGTCATTTTCAGTTTCTCCAGAGTGTTTTGACAACTAGTGTCTACCAAGCTGACCCATATAAAAATAGAGGAAAAAAGAAAAAATGGAAGTATCGGACAGAGATGACTTTGAGTTCATGCTTGTTTAGATGACATTGAAGTAATAACTTGAGCATTTGATTAAAGCGTGTGTCACATTTATAATTTAATATATTTTCGTGAAGATTCCCAACCCATTTTAGATTATATTGTGATTTCTAAATTTCAATAAGATGTATCAATTGAGGAGTTGATAATCTTTATGAAAATTCCCCATTCAAAGGGTAGTAGCCACTGGTTTTTACTAGATTTTTGATTTAACAAGTCTCATATATAATTTCAAGAAGGGTTATGAACACAGAAAGCTCTTTTAATTTATTGTTTAAAGGGCAGTTTGTGCAAATGAATAAACTATTAAAATTTGCAGACTTTTGTTTGTGAGTTGTCTTGGAAAGATTCTTCATTCGTATTCCAAATTTTGTTTTGTTTAATTATTAAGTATTTGCATTTGAAGGGTTCATTGGGAATATATGGAACACCTTATACCATGATGACATCCTTTATCATGTCAAAATTGATCTGATATAAGTTTCTTACTTGACTTCTGTAAAACCTGAAGAACAGACAGCTCTCTTCTCTTTGTAAAAACCCTCACTTGAATTGCTCAAAGATGACACCGGAGTCTTTCCAGTTTCTCAGCTTCTTATAGCTGTCAAAACAGAGC
Organism: Swietenia macrophylla; assembly: GCA_032401905.1. NCBI lineage: Eukaryota > Viridiplantae > Streptophyta > Magnoliopsida > Sapindales > Meliaceae > Swietenia > Swietenia macrophylla. The sequence continues at coordinate 2,061,184 of CP135586.1, read as the reverse complement.
ACCAAAACTGTTTGTTTTTTGTTTATTGTTATGTCAGTTTCAGCTCAGCCATTTGGGTTCCTCAAGTGATGCCACATCGTCCTAGAATTAACAAACTATAACTGATTTTGGATTGATAGTGATTGATCCAAATTTACAACTGTCATTCATCAATCAACCATGCCTTGCATTTTTAGTATTCAAATCTAAGCTTTGAATTCTTTTAGTATTCACATCTAAGCTTTTCAAAGATTATTTACTCCCACCCCACACTGATTCCTTTGGACCAAAAATCATATCAAATAGCTTTAAAGACGGATGAATTGATGGTGTGTTTCCCACTGCTCTTCGTGCTTTTTTTTTGCTACAAGGAAAAAGTGAAAAAGGAAATTCGAGCCAAGGACACCACGCAACTGGACATTGTATTTCATCTCCAAACTATTAATTGATTAATGTCTATCAGCGAGCAATAATGTTCATCAATGGCTACTCTCACTCTCAAGGTTCTTCTCTTCACAATCTTCTATCTTAGATCTACTTTGGCAAGATCTGGCACATATATCATTCATATGGACATATCAGCTATGCCTAAAGCCTATTCTAGCCACCATACTTGGTATTTGTCCCTGCTTTCTTCAGTTTCAGAAACTTATAAACCAACGGCAACTAACACCACCACCAGTTCTAAACTTATCTATACTTACACGAGTTCCATCCATGGATTTAGTGCGACTCTTACTGTTACTGAGCTTGAAGCCCTGAGAAAATTTCCTGGCTACATTTCTTCAACTCCAGATTATCCTCTTGAATTCCACACAACTCACTCTTCTGAATTTCTTGGTTTGAATTCCTTATCGGGTGCATGGCCGGCATCAAATTATGGGGAAGATGCCATAATTGGTTTAGTTGATACAGGAATTTGGCCCGAGAGTGGGAGCTTTAATGATGAAGGAATGACAAAAGTTCCACCAAGATGGAAAGGAAAATGCATGTCCAGCACCCAATTTAATTCTTCCTTGTGCAACAAGAAACTCATTGGGGCTCAGTTTTATAACAAGGGTCTGATTGCTAACCGTCCCAAGTTGAAAATTCGAATGAACTCTCCCCGGGATGTCAGTGGACATGGAACACATACTTCATCAATAGCTACCGGAAACTATGTAAAAGGTGCGTCTTATTTTGGTTATGCTACTGGCACTGCCAGAGGCATGGCACCAAGGGCTCGTGTAGCCATGTATAAAGCAATTTGGAGATACGGGGTCTATTCATCTGATGTTATTGCTGCAATAGACCAAGCATTGCAAGACGGGGTTGATGTTTTGTCTTTGTCTTTGGGCTTAAGCTTGAATGGTAGTTCCTTGGTAGATGACCCGATTGCTGTAGCTACTTTTGCAGCCACGGAAAAGGGAGTATCTGTAATAACATCTGCCGGAAATGATGGTCCTTTGTATTGGACGTTAATCAATGGTGCTCCCTGGCTGCTAACTGTTGGTGCAGGCACTATAGATCGCGAATTTGTGGGAATTTTAACTCTGGGGAATCAAGTTCAAATCAACTTCATGTCTTTGTATCCGGGGGATTCTTCCTTACGCCAGATGCCCCTTGTTTACATGGATGCCTGTGATAGCGTGACAGCAATGAACACAGTGAAAAACAACATTATTGTCTGCAAGGATAATTTGAGAATAAGCAGCCAAGTTGAAAACGCGGTGTCTGCAGGAGTTTTGGGAGCTGTTTTCATTTACAACTCTTCATTATCAGAACTCTACATCAGAAGCTCATTTCCGGCGGCATTTATTAATGTGAACGACGGCCAATTCATAATAGACTACATAGAGAAGAGCAATAACCCAACAGTAAGTTTGCAGTTTCGAAAGACAGTTATTGGTACAAAGCCAGCGCCAATGGTAGATAGCTATAGCTCCAGAGGTCCATTTCTGAGCTGCCCAAATATCCTAAAGCCAGACCTTTTGGCCCCTGGCTCGTTAGTCTTAGCATCGTGGTCTCCAATTAGTTCAGTTGCGGAGGTACGGTCACATCCCTTGTTTAGCAATTTCAATATCATGTCAGGCACCTCCATGGCTACACCACATGTGGCAGGCGTGGCATCGCTTGTAAAGGCAGCGCACCCTGATTGGAGCCCTGCAGCCATTCGGTCAGCCCTTGTGACCACAGCCAATACATTAGACAACACATTAAGTCCCATAAAAGATGTTTCAAACTATAACCTGCCAGCAAGTCCGCTAGACACGGGAGCGGGACATATCAATCCCAACAAAGCTCTTAATCCAGGCCTTGTCTATGACGCAACAGCAGAGGATTACATAAAGCTTCTGTGTGCAATGAACTACACAGCTACTCAAATCCGAATCATTACAAAGTCCCCTCAGAAATGCTTAAACCGTTCTTTGGATCTAAATTACCCTTCATTCATTGCTTTCTTTAATAATTACGATTCCGATTCAGATGGAAAAGTAGTGAAAGAATTTTGGAGGACCGTAACCAATGTTGGGGAGGGAGGAACAAGTTACAGTGCAAAGTTTACAGGCATGGATGGGATAAAGGTGTATGTGGAACCACAGAGGCTGGTATTCAAACGAAATTATGAGAAACAAAGCTATAAGCTTACTTTGGAGGGCCCTAAATTACTGGAAAAGTCAGTGGTTTATGGTTTTCTGAGTTGGGTGGATGATTATAATAAGTATGTGGTGAGAAGCCCAATAGTGGCCACAAGCATCGTGCCAGAATCTCCTTGAAAAGCATTGCTTTAAGTATCCTTTGGCCTGTAACCATGGTATTATAAGATGATATATTTCCTTTGCCCCTACTTTTTCTTCTTTATTCATCACTTCTTTTCTTTTGACAATGTCATTACAGCAAAGCCAATAATTGCACTTCAGGGTTTCTTATTTTTACCCTCTTGATTCTATTTTTCTATATTCAAAACAGCATTCTGCAATTACCTAAGCAAAGATACAAACAAATCTTGTTTGGTGTCCGGTTGAATTCAGTTTTAATTTAACTAATGTTTTCATTTTACTCCACTGCAATTGACGCCCTCCAATCGCCACCCACGGAATCAGAGACGCCAGGCTTAGGGACTAGGCCAGAGATGATACCACCATCACCATCTGTAACCGATGGATCTCTACATTTCTCCTCCACTTCTCTTAATACATTTTAAGCTTGATGCTTCTTTAACATAATAAAACTTAATAGCCAACTAGCACATTGTGTACATAGTTCGACATTACGCATAGCCGAAACATGGTTCGATATTAAAGCCTATTATCATCTCAAATAGTTGAGGTCAAAAACAAGCGGACCAAACAAGATATCACAAGATTTGGTGGGGTGCGCCAGGCTCCTGCAGTAGTGCAAGCATGCGCGACGCCTGAGAGCCCCATGGCAGGCTACCCTGGTGGAAAACTGATGAGAATAGATACTGCACTTGATCTTAGCCAAAAGGCCGAGAATTGAGTTTTACTAAGAAGAGCCACCATACGATTTTCGGAGAGTTGGGGCATGTTCGAAAATAAAAATAATCCATATGATATTACAACCTTGAAAATATTTTTTCGGGTTCTTTCTCTTTAATTTATAGATTATTGGAACAGGTGATTGAGTAGGTTAGATTATATCCATTGGTAAACAATGGGGAACTGTTGATTAACCTCTTGGAATATCAAATGTGCCCAAGGAGCAAGCACCTCGTGAAGAGCCATGATATCGACACCTACTAAGAGCAAAAGATATACACAATATCTGAAGAGCGATACATAGTAGTAGTTAAAGGTTGAAACAAGGACTGTGGTTAAGTATATAATTAGAAATCAACCACAGAATCGGAATCTGGAATTTTTTGCATGTGGTTGAAGATGAAATAGACAATGAGAAGAGACTTCAGCGTTAATTGGTTACAAACAGAGGTCTCCATGTCTAAGGAAACAATCAGGTCGCTTCCATCATCCATGGCAGCGCTGCAACTAATGCTTGTATGCTTCTTTATCGCTTCCTCAACTCTCTCCTCATTGGCACAACTAGATACAAACATTGGTCATATGAACTAGTTAATCATGTTTATGGTTTTCATGGACCATCGTATCTGGTACTATGCCACAATTTAATCTGTATCACGCGCCACTGAATTTAACACTGGCAATTTCATAGCTATGACCATCCCTTCAAACCATATATACACTTACAGCAATGTAATCCATGGTTTTTCTGCAAGCTTATCTCCATCTGAAGTCAATGTACTTGAAAAATCCCTTGCCTTTATTATCTTCGATTAGAGACGTGCCTGTCACAGATCACGCAACCAACACCCTGCGATTTCTTGGCCTGAATTTTGCCTCTGGTGAACGACCCGACTCTAACTTGAGCAAAGATGTAAACATGGGTTTGGTGGTTTCTAGATTATGACCTTAGAGTACAAGCTTTAGTGTTGTTGGAATGAGTAAAGGAAGATGTGCGGAGGGAACCACTTCAATTCTTCAACGAGTAACAAGCAACTCGTTGGAGCTCGATTTTACAGCTAGGCGTTGCTCAGAAACAAAATGAGTGTGACTATCTTGATGAATTCTACTCGTGAAACTGGTGGACGTGGAACTCATGCTGCATCAACAGCAGCGGGAAATTTGGTCATGGATGCATTTTTTTAGTACATACATGGTAGCTGTGAAAATTAAGACTCAGGAAGTAAATTAGTGTTTAATAAAATAATTTAAAATAAAAAAATAAATTTATAAATATTTTAATAAAATTTTTATTATACGTGAACAACATCAATATAAACCTACAATTATTAAAATTTCATAACACTCAATATTTTTCATGAAATTTTAAACTATGACTATAATAAAATTTATTACATTAAAATTTAATATATTTATTTAACTAAATATAAATAGTTTTTTTACAACGTTTTAACAAATACTGTAAAATATTCTTCCAAAATTCATTTAACAAAATAATACAATTTCCTCTAATTTTATCTATTTTTGATTATTGCAAAAGAATCTAAAAAGTAAAATGTGAATCAAAATTTCATAGATAATCACGTATAATTGAGATTTTTTAAATAAATTTAATAATAATTATACTTTCAATTAATCTAGTCAAAATAAATATAAATAAGTATAAATAATAATAATACACAATAATACACTATAGTTATCACTATATATAATGCATAATTTTTGTACACTATTTTCAGGGATTGACGATTAAGAAATGTGTAATATACGTACATTCAGGGTTTTATACTTAAGGACCGCCGCTAATAATTTTAAACTTATAGCCTTTCACCGTAGAACTGAAATTAGATCCATAGTTATCTATGCTAAACAAAAGGCCATACGACATTTTATGATTCAATCACACACAGTAATACTAAAATAATTTATTTATATTATTTTACAATGTTGCAAATATCAGAAGTATAATTTAACAATAATAACATTATTACATTATTGAAAAATTTATACAAAATAGAACAAATAATAATTATGTCATTAAAATATATTTTTTTAATAAAAATTAAATATAAAACACTACTTTTTAGTTTTTTTTAAAATATTAAAATATTTAATTATATATAAATTACCTACTTGAATTGATTTAATAGTGTTCTTTTTAAAATTTTACCGATCTTTCTTCATTCTTATTGTTACTACCTAGTAATATTACTTTTCAGTTTTTAAAATAACAAAATACTTAATTATATGTAAATTATTACTTGAATCAATTTGAGAATAATTTTTTAAAAATTATTAAAATAAATTAATAATTTATATTGTTTATATTAAAATATAAATAAAATCTCAGCCTAAAATCAAGTTAAAATCTGGTCAAATTTTTTTTTGAATTTTGAATCTTTAAAATAAAAAATATTAGTAACGATAAATTACAAAAAAAAAAGTATAATACAAATAATTACAAGAATACTTCAAAAATATTTACATCCAAAGTCCATATTATTAGAATTTATCATCTTACCTTAAAATTATAAGAATTTATTTTTTGACTCTAAAATTTTTAACTATTTACACATAAAAATTTTTAATTTATAAATAAAATAAAATTATTACAATTTTTATATTTTTACCACAATCAAAATTCTATAAATTTTATTTAATTTTTAACTATTTTCAAAAACTTTTACAATCAAACTATTAAATTCAATCTAAAATCTATTGATTTGAAGTTTAAGAATTTAAAATAATAATAATTTTAACTATTAAAATAAAAGTATATTTATTTTCTTCTATTTTTAATAATTTTTATACTAAAATAAATAATTATTTTCTCAAAATAAAAAAAATAAAATTGTTACCTTCACTTTCTTATCTTCCTCCTCTTTTTTCTTCTCGTCTTCTCTTTCTTTCTTTCCTTTTTTTCTTCTTCTTTTTTCCTTCCTTTTCTCTCTCTTTTCCTCTTCTTCTTCTTTTTCTCTCTCTTTCTCTCCTCCTTTTTCTTTCTTTAGTTCAAAACTCCTCTCAATTTCTTCCTTATCTATGTATTTATACTAAAGTAATTGGGCCAAGACTTGTTAATACTTTTTTAAACCCAAAATTTTTTTATTTCAGTTGGGCCAAGTGTTACAATACCGGAGGGACCGCTAGAGGAATGAAGCCGTGAGCTCATGCAGCGATGTACTAGATACTATGGGATTCTGGTGGTACGCATCAGATGTTATCAAGCAATCATTGATGGTGCTGATGTCATTTCCTCATTAGCTGGCATAAGTGGTGCAACGCTGTATGGGGACCCTGTTGCCATGACCTCATTTGCAGCCATGGAAACAAAATTTTTGTTACAGCTGGAATTGGAGGGCCTTGGAATGGCATTGTGCACAATGGCACTGTTGCAGCTGACACAATAGGTTGCAATATTAATGGTGCTATAATTCTTGGAAATGGAGCTTCAATACCGGGAACTTCTCTTTACCTAGGAATTTCATCTGAAAGCCAGTTGCCCCTCGTTTTTCATGAACGCATGTCATAATATCGACAAGCTAAGACATAAAATCATTCTCTGCAAAGATAAGAATCCCTTTGTAGGCATTCAGGTTAAAAGGGCAGCTGCCGCAGGAGGGCTGGAGGAGTCTTTATATCTAAAAGTTCTTACTTAGAATTTTACATTGAAACATCCTTTCCAGCATCATTCATTAGCCGCCAAGAAGGTCAACTAATTTGCATAAAGAAAGCCCCTAAAACTATCAGCAAGTACGTGGAATTTCAAAGGACTAAAGTAGGTGCAGAACCAGCGCCCATGGTTGCTGCTTATAGCTCTCGGCGACCATCTGCAAGCTGTCCTGGCATCTTAAAACCTGACATTATGGCTCCTGGCTCTTTTGGTGTTAGCTTCTTGGACTCAAACAAGTCCTGTAACAGATTCTGGAGAAAATGGTATTTTCAATAAATCAATATGGTTTGTCCGCATGCCTCTCTTTTAAAGAGGGCACACCCCAAATGGAGTCCTGCAGCTGCAGCCATTCCATCTGGCTTGATCTCAGCAGCTGATTCATTCGACACTACACTTGGGGCAATCAAAGACCTGGAGATCATAACAAACCAGCTGGTCCTTTAGCCATACTCGTCACATCAATCCCAACAAGCCATTAGACCCTGGTCTCATTAATGATGCAACTGCAGAGGATTCTGAAAAGCTTCTATGGGGGATGGACAGCACTGCAAAGTAAATTCCGATGATTACAATATCGTCTACCTATAATTGCTCAAACGTATCTTTGGATTTAAATTATCCATCTTCTGTTGTCTTTTTCAATGCAACTGATGCATCTTGTGGCACAAAACTGGTGCTAAATTTTCAGAGAAGAGCGACTAATGCGGGAGTTGCAAAGACAGATTATGCATCTAAGGTGGCAACCATGATTGGTTTTAAGGTAAACAGTTGTGCCAAAGAAGATTTTTCAAACTAAAGTATCAGAAGAGAAGCTGCAAACTCATTCTACGGAAGCCACAAGTGATGGTAGAATTAGTAGTTTATGGTTCTCTGATTTGGGTAGATGCCGAAGGCAAGCATGGGTTAATATCGGAAGGCCATGACCTTCATTGAAATCAAAGATATCATCTATAAAGGGTAGATTGTGCTAAATTTTCTGCAAAAAAAAGCTAGAATATGTTGTCTACTGTGGTCATTGTAGTTTTAGCATGTTCTGTCACTTGTTTATCATTCAAATCGTTATTAATAAACTGAATACGTATGCTTATGCAGAAGATGGATGAAATTTTCACAAATTCCACTCACTGTCACTTCATGACATAAAATAAACAAAGCAAAATAAAATAACAAGCTTTCTTCAACCTCGACCAAATTGAACAATCAGCAAATCTGCAATACAAGGCAATTCTTAGTCGAGCAAATTTGAGGCATTAAACGAGGGATTGAAACTCTAATCCCATGAATTTAGCCGGTCACATTCCCCAAGTCACAATCAATTCCGCCTGCCAAACATGACCTAAAGAGTCGTCTTCACATCCCCATCTCTGTTCAGGACTTGTAATTCATAAAAATGTGAATTCACACGTTTCACCCGAGATTTTATAGCTGTCAACAACAACAAGAACAGCAGCAACAAAGAGGTAATTTCACCGCATGATCCCACAGCCGAAGACCCGCAATCCCCATATGGCATGGTCCAGTCTAAGTCGAATAAGTCATCGTCATCAATTCCATCCTACACAAAAATGTTAAAAGGTATGTCTTTAATCTATGGCCACTGTAAAACGTAGTTAGATCATAACATAAACTTACCAGTAAACTCTACATGCACCTGATCAAGTTAACTTCTACCCCGTCATTGCTCATTAGGAAGTTAATGACAATACACCAGCCTGAAATGGATGACAAGAAGTTCATCCCATCCATAAAACGTATGCAAAACTTGTTTTGTTAATAGAAGCTGCCACCGAGCGTCACCCCATGGAAATATGATGGTAGTTTGCAATTAAATAATACAAAAACATCAAGCAGACAGGTGCTATCTCTTTCTGTGTCCATTTCCACCTTCCCTTATTTATTGCACTTCACAAACAACACTTCGATGATATTAAACAAAACCCCCCACAACGTGCGCCACCAGAAGGTACATTATAGAGATCTTACAACAACCATTAAAAATATAAAAGAACTAGTAAATATTTAGATCAACATTGCTAAAGTCTTCAGTCTTCAAAACTTGTCCATCTTCTGCAAAAATCTCCGAGTCTGTGAGCCTGTAACCCCTTTGATTTAGACTCAACAATGTCAGCTCAGCTCTCAAAAACAGACTCAGAGGTGGGCAGCCTCACTCAGTCTTCACCGACGAGATCCCCTCGCCGAGCAGTTTACTACGTGCAGAGCCCGTCGGGAGATTCTCACGATGGCGAAAAGACTACAAACTCTTTCCATTCAACTCCAGTGCTCAGCCCCATGGGCTCACCTCCTCACTCCCACTCCAATTCTTCACTTGGTCCTCACTCATCGCGCGAATCATCTACCACTCGCCTGTCTGGCTCGTTGAAGCCCCATCATCAACAACGTAAGAATGAAACGAAGGCGCGTAAGCCGTGGAAGGAGTTTGACGCCGTTGAAGAAGAGGGACTTCTTGATGGAGAAACCATGCAAGCTGGCATTAATTATCGTCGGTGCTATTTTCTTACATTTGTTGTGGGATTTCTCGTGCTTTTCTCTATGTTTTCTTTGATTTTGTGGGGTGCTAGTAAGCCTCAAAAACCTACCATCACAATGAAGGTCAGATTTCATGTGCAAGAATTTTCCCACATGAATTTTCTCCTGTTTGTCCTTCGTGTAAAACGTGTATTGTATCCGTTATTTTGGTTGCAGAGCATTTCATTTGATAAATTCGAGGTCCAAGCTGGTGCAGATTTCTGGGGAGTGGCAACTGATATGGTGTCCGTGAATTGCTCTGTAAAACTCACATTTCGTAACACTGCCACATTTTTTGGCGTTCATGTAACATCAACACCGCTAGATCTTGCCTACTCTCAGCTCACTGTAGCCAGTGGAACTGTATGCAGCTATACATACCCTGATGCCCACATCCATAGTAACTTACCATTATTTTATATTTAATTCTTCCATTAATTTTCCAACTGGGATTTTGTCGCAGATACGTAAGTTTTATTAACCAAGGAAGAGCCAGAGACCAATTACAGTGATGATAAAGGGAAGAAACATTCCATTGTATGGAGGAGGAGCTAGCTTGAGCAGTTTAAATGGTTCGCCGATTGATCCTGTGCCTCTCACACTGAACTTCATGGTTCGTTCAAGAGCTTATGTATTAGGGAGACTGGTGAAATCCAAGTTCTACAAGAGAATTGAATGCTCAGTAATAATGAATCCCATGAAGATGAATGTGGCCATTTCGCTCAAGAACAAGTGCAATTACCTCTGAAAATCAAGCGGCGGTGAGAGTTGTCGTACGTAATTGAGTGGGCAGGAAGTTGATCCAGTCATGGGGAATGGAATCAGGATTTTGCTGGACCAATAATAAATTCTAACTGCAGTACGTGGTTGAAAATCTAGGAGCAGTCGGTGCTTTTAATATTCTTATAATTTAATTTATATATGGTTTCATTATGTTTCTGAGACTCGAAATTAAACATTTATTGAATAAAATTTTTGCACTTCCCCAATTCATATGTACAATGGCTCATCATTTTGGGCTACGGGGGTGAACCCAGTTTCCTCAAAGCTAGTTTAGGCCTGAACTAGGAGGTCCAATTTCCGAGTGACCGATTGTGTATAACAGACGGGGTTTAAGCAGAACTGCCATGGAACCACAGAAAGCATATCATTGCAACTTGCAAGCCCAATGCTATAAAAACTGTTGATCACTGTTGCAAAACAGTAAGAGTCTCTGACTGTGTTTGTATGTCTGAAAAAGCTAAGGTACGACGAACAGCAAAATCTTCCCTGAGTCAAAGGCCTCGGGATATCCTGGAAGTATACTCATGTTCTTGAGTCTTTGACCCATCCATCAATCACAAATCACGAATCACAAATCACGAATGACAAATCAAAATCTTTGATGCAAAATCCCACTCCCTCCTCTGTAATTCATTATTGTTGTTGCCGGCCTTGGCAATTTGATGAATCTGCTCAACTTTCCTGCTGTCGGTCCAGTGCAGAAAACAACAGAGTTCCAAGGGTATTCAAGTCAAATACACTGATCCTCCGTTGCCAAAACCTGAACCGGGTTCAGTCCTGCATTTCACTGCCAGCAGACCTCGATCTGAATGCTAATCCTGATATTATTCATAATTATATATGTAAGAAATAAGATTTTAAGAATCTCGTGTTTCTCGTTTTTTAATGGCTTCGATTACTCGTGTCTCATGCTAATTATTCACAATTAATTTTTAAGGAGCTGATTTCATGCGAAAGATACTGTCCGCCTTTTGCCTCTGTTTTGTATCTGCTACGTGGGTGGCGAATTCGAGGTTGGACAAAATTTAACACGGGTAAAAACAGGGCATCAAAGGAGAATTGTAGCGCCCACCTCCAACCGACGGTGAACCAAGGCAGAGATCTCCATCAGATTTTAATAGTAATACCTGAGGTTAAGGTTTCTGAACAGAAATGTAGCCTCAGTTCACCTCAAGATGGTAGAGGAAGACAGGAAAAATAAAAATCTGGGATTATGATATCGTGGAGATGAAATCCGTATAATTTAGTTTAATGAAAAAATATGATCTGTACAGACAACCACCCGAGTGGCCAATAGAACCGTCCTATCATCTAAAAGTCCGTCTGTTAAAAACAACTACTTCCTCAGTTTCATCTACCATTTACAAATACAAAAAATCAGCAGCAGCAACTACAAGGAACAGGATGAGGTAATTTTAAAAAATCTCCAAGTTGCTTGAATCGTGCCCTTGCAATTCATCTCATCATCTCACAGTGATCCAACTCTTTGAATCTGACCAATTGGGTGTCTCATCGCACACAAGAAGTCTAACTCGATCTAATTGAGAATTACGAGAAGAGAATAACGAGTCAAACTCTGAATTCCCAGATGGAGAAGAATGTGAAATTGAAGTTGTTACTGATGATTGAACTGATTTCCATTCTGGAAAACTAAAAGGACTTCTGGGTGATGTAGATATTTCTTCACTTCCCTTCAATCTAACAGATTCATTACCGTCATCAATACCAACAACGAATGGATGATTCAAAAGCTTCTCAGCCGTCCATCTTTTATTCGGATCCTTGACAAAACACTTCATCAAAAAATCTTTACCTTCTTCAGACAATTGTCCGGGGATGGTCGGCAATTCATCTCCTACTCCAATTCTAATCAACAAAGCGAACAAATTTGATTCTTGCTTGTGATTCCAAGCAGGCTTTCCTGTCATCATCTCCACAACGGCGCAACCAAGAGCCCATATATCACACGGTGACTCGTACTCATTATCGCTTACCGATTCTGGTGACATATACAAAGGCGTGCCTCTGCACTCAAACATGCTTTCTTCTCGACTCTGCTGTTGTTCGTCACCCGATTTCCTCGCCAACCCAAAGTCTGCAATCTTCACCTCATCGTTGTCAAAAACCAACAGGTTTTGGAGCTTTATATCACAGTGAACAAACCCTTTGGCGTGAATATGGCGGAGCCCTTTGAGCACAGACGTTGTGTATCTCCTAACGTCCGATTCCTGCAAACAACCATTATTTTTTCTCACCTGATCAGCCAAACTGCCACTCGATGCATACTCTAACAAAAGATTATAAAATCTATCACCGTTCTCAACAGTATAATCACCGCCGAAACAACGAACAATCTGCTGACAAAAACCAACTTTATCAAGAATTTCCTTCTCGTTCTTCAAAGTACTCGAAGAACAATCAACAGAGGATTTCACAGCCATTAAAGACTGAAACTGAGAAGAACCATTTCTGGGTACCGCAAGATTTACACTACCAAAACTCCCATGACCAAGAACGTCGCCTCTAACCCACTCCATAAGGCTTTCCCTTTTACCTCCTGGTTCCCTTTGTTAGGCAGAAAGGTGAAGGAAGGAAACAGAGCAAAACACAACACAAACTGTTGGCAAGCAGCAACAACTCTTCTAAGCCATTTATACTCGGGAGATTCTGGTTTGTTGAAACGTTATAGTAAGTTAGAACTCAAGATTGGGCTGCTCTCTACAATTAACGCACGTGATAGGCGAGGATATTTTGCGGAGGACTCGTTTTCAGACTTTTGACTCAAACAAAACAGGCATCGCAGTTATCAAACGTGGTGCATAACTTGATAAGGCCGCGTATCCATTAAACAAAATAAAACCCACGCTGCTCTTAACTGTGGTCAAAATCAAAGAAAATTCTTACTGTTTGGTTTGGTCAATTCCCCATTGCTGCAGGGTAAGGCGCCAACTAGGCATGATGGTTGCAACGAATACAGTTTAACGTTGCCCTTTCTTTCTTCGTTTTGATTTCCTAACAAACAGATGGAGACACTGTGGTTGCGGCCTTGTAACGTGTCTTTCCACTTTGCCATATTTAAGGGGTTGGTACGAATTTTATTTTCCGTGTATGGGTTCCATTGAAATTAGTTGAACTAAGTTGACTAACTATGCTCTTAATCTTATTTTTAATTTCTTTTTATTACTGTTTATCATAAAAATATAAAAATTTATAGCGTTCGAAATTCAAATAAAATATGTTTAATAATTTTTATCATTAAATTTTTTTTAAAAAATACTAAATTAAAAATAAATAAATTTTAATTATAATTAACTCATTTATAAATACTTAAAAAATAATATTTAATTATAATTTTTTATTTTAATTATAAATAATAAAAATATAATTCACGAACGATAATATAATACTATCGACTTGTACACATGGTATTATTAATTAAAAAAAAAAAGATACAATAGTTTAGTAGGGTGTCACAAATCCCAACCGACACCTCCAAATCATGCATAAAAAATGGTCACCTTCCCCTCCCTTTCTTTTTTCTTTTCCAATAAGCAAGACACCTTATAATACGTCACTTCAAACCTTATTCTATTAAACGTTTATTAATTTCATTTTATACAGCCCAATTCTGAGAATTCGGGACCATGCTTGTGAGTGTGAACTTGTCGGCAAACGATTCTGTTGCAAATCCAAATCCAGTGCAAGCTGTGTTTCAGACACAAAATCCCTGCAGCCGCGTCTCATGTGCAAGAAACAATAACCCCATTACTTCGAAAGCTACGTCTCCTAGATTTCATGCCGCTTCAAAAGGCTCTTAACCTGTCACTGAACCTTGTTTTCGCAACCATTGCCGGCCTAATTACTCCAACCAGCTCAGGAAATGTGGGAGAACAGATTTGCATATGTATCTCTCACGAATTCACAATCCCTGTTTAGTGGTATGCATGTAACTACAGATCTTGTTTTTATTGGCCATCCTGTCAGAATGCATTGCAGCTCGGAACCTAAAACTTGACGAATGGGATAAGAATAGAACTAAATGGGGGCAGTGAATGCGGGTCCATTGGCATGAGCATGAGCATGAGCATGATAGAACAACATTCTTTTGCTAATTTCTATAGAGCAGAGCAGCCAAAGTGCTGCAACCAATGGGGCAGACTGGCAGTGGTGATCAATCACTGCCACTCAGTACAGCAAAAGAAGAACGTTTTAAATATTAAAAAAAAAAAAGGTGGGTATTGTTAATTTACGTGTTCTGCTTCTGCTGCGAGATTAGCCCTCACATGTTGGCACGTTTTCCCTTATATTAGCTCATACTATCTTACTTCTTGTATGCAATGCGTTTTCAGGATTTATTTGTGAGTTCGTGTTGTCGTGGGTGCGGTGGCTGGATCTGTAAGCCATATATTGGCATGCTCTTCTATTCCTCTAAACGTGGGTCACATTCTTTTCGACGCCAGATTTTGATTTTGATAGCTCATTGCCTCCCTATATGCTATGCTACATCGTTCATTTATTTGTTTATTAATAAACTTTATGGCAAGCCGCTATTAGTCTGTTGATGAGAAAGATTTTAATTATTAGGTACTGTTTTTGAACCATGATTTTACCCACATGCATACCAAAGGGAAAAAAAAATTGTGTATTTATGGCATAATTAATGGCATAAATTGGTTCCGAGCCTAACTTTACTTGTTTTAGTTTTCTTCCGAGCCTAACTTTACTTGTTTTAATTTTTCTGTATAATACAATTTATAGTTAAATTAATTTTATGGTGCATGTTATTTTATTTAGTTTATAATTAATATGATATGTTAATATATTTATATTCATGTGCACTAAATAAAATAACGATAAAAATGTGTAAAAAATATCAAATTTTTAATAAATGAGAAAAAATTTTGTCTCAATTATTAACAACTATAATTATAATATAGAATAGACACTTGTATCAAATTGCATCAAATAGTGTTGAGGGGATGGAATTGGGTCATACAGAATCACAGAAATCTTGCTATGAGGTGCAACTTGACTGTCACTGAACCCAAATTTTGAAATGATCCGGTGAAATCAAAGGAGGGAGCGCCATTAGTTGTGATGAGGATTGGGATTCCACTCAACCCCCACCAAAATTTGTGGACAATTGCTGATGGCTTCAATTACAGCAGAAAAGGAAGCTGAAAAGACACTAAAAACAGCAAATCAAGCATTAGTTGCACCCAAAAATCTGGTTATTTTGCGGTCAAATTGGCAAACAGACAAAGGATAAAAAGGATGGGATTTTGTTGTTTCATGAATAATCCCACGTACTAAGCTAAAAAGAGAACCCACCCCTAGATTAAAGCGAATGGTTACAGCATTAGGGTATGGTCAATTAACGTAGTTGCTAGCAGCCACCAAATTCAAAACCCTACCCCACAAGATTGGAAGGCACCAAATCCGGCCATTGGCTCTATACCAATCAGTTTTCAATTTCCCAACTACAACTGCAGGCGGCCATTTTTTTTTTTGGGTCCCAAATGATTTGGGTTCAACCTCACGTGCGCTACAGAGGTAAAAAGGTAAACTGTACGGTGACCCACTAGCCAGCCATGTTTGATTTTGACCGAATGCGAACCAGCCTTCGTTCATTTTAAAACGACAATTCACGTCAAATCAAATTGGCAATATATTTGATTTGCTGGGTTTCGGTTCAGATTTTATATTCGATCAAATGGGACCCGAAACACAACATTGCAAGGATCTTATGTCCATTTAATAGATTTGATCCACCAATCATGGAAGCATCAGTGGTGGTGAGAATAATCATAACCGACTTGACTAAATTATCGCAGCCCCGTCAGTGTATTCATTAGATGGACGAATCTCCAGAAGCGAAGAACATTCAATTCATACTAGGGAGCGAAGGAACGAGGCAAGTAAGTTGTCATTTGGGCACGTTTAGAATGGAATACATGTTCAAATTGGCCATCATCTCAATACGTTGACACTGGACTAAAGGTTTCAAATTCAATGGAACCAACTTCTCTTGGCTGCGGATAATTTGGGTCAATTCAGCTTTTCCGGGGAAACTAACAAACGGTGGATTATTTTTTTGGCAGATAAGGTGCCGTAGTCTTGTAAATCTACCATCACCCATGACGCTCTGTTTTACACCTAGTTGTAAATTCGTTGTCATTAAGACTGTATTAATAGATAGGACCTGATTGGTTAATGGAATATCAATCAGTGACTCGTTATCACTCGTGATTGACAGACAGATAACAACTCGTGCAAATCACACGGATTGGTTAAGGAAAGCCCAATTGTGGCCAAGCCGAAATGGGCTAAACCTGCAGGCCTATGGGTAAGTAATGAATAACCTGAGCCATATGTATGAACGAGACGAACTTGCTTTCAAATTACAACACGTATTGCAATTCGCGGTTGGCTATGGTATTCATGTATATTCATTTTTTTTTGTGTTAAATTTAAAATTAAATTTGTAAAATTTTTAAAAATATTAAAATAAATAATAAATAATATTTAAAATATAATAATAAAAAATTTAAAATATATTAAAAATTTTAAAATATGATAAATAATATTTGAAATAATTTTAAAAAAATTTAAAATAATTTTTAAAAAAATTTAAAAAAAGGAGCACCCCATGAGTACTATAATGAATCTCCTGAAATTCAGATGCTTTTTTTTTTTTTTTGGTCCAATTTTGACTGTGTCATTTAGGCTATAAAACAACGGATCATCAACTTTAGCTAATATTTATCAGTCACTTACGCTTGATAGCTCACATTTTCCTTCCACCACAACCAGCATGACACCTGAATCTCAGAGCTACCCTTGATAAGCTAGAAAATGGAAGCGCATGGTATTCTAAATTTATAATAATCCATGAGTAAACATTCAGGAAATCACAAGAATCTAATACCCAACTTAGCAGGGAAGTTTCTCTTTCCAGTTCCTCAAGCAGGTACATGAAACAATATACTCCTTTGGGGATTGTTCAAGATTGAAACTGGCCCGGATCAAGGACTTGAGGACTGGAATATTTCTTTTCTAGAGTGGGCAAAGAGGAAAGCAAGAAGAAAGGTAACTGCAGCTCCTAATCGGATTCTCAGCAACGTGATTTAAAAGGGGCAATAAAAGGAAAACGCACAATGCCAAGCACTCCCACACTTTTACCTCCGACTGAGATCAAGAAAGTATCGGTGATGTTCACATGACAGGGCCAAATTATATAATCACTATGCATTGCAAAGCTTCAGATCATCCGGAAGCATAAAACTAAAGAGATGAAGCAGGTTAAAGGTATTACAACATTTAGAGACGAGAGTCATTGAAGGTCACCACAATTACTGGGTCTTCATATAAGGTTGTAGAGCAATAAAAATTAAAAAAAAAGGGAAAAATCCTGAACCATAATGCATAATTCTACAACGAATATCAAAAAGATGTCTTGAGAGACAAAACTATTAAAGAAGAAGAAGGAAAAAGAAATTGAAAGGGATATTTGATTCTTTTAATGCATACCAAGGTTTGCACAGAAAATTCAAAGATGTCACCTTTGCAATCAATATCAAGCTTTTAAAATGTTTTGTGTGATGAATTCCATATTTCTTTAAGCGTTACTAACAAAAACAATTGTGAATTACACTGACTATCCGAGGAACATGGTTGGTCAGGAAAAATTTTCACATCTAGATAATGGGTGAGGATAGTGGCAAACAAATGAGCACTCAATGCCAGATTTCTTTGCATAGGATCTTGCTTAGAATACTCGTATAAATCTAGCAGTTATGAAATGATTCTATGTCAAACAGAAACCATAACATCCATGCATATAAATGTTGTTACTAAGAGCTTACAACTTGATGATTTTGAGTAGAAATATTTTAGGGCTATCATATAAAAACAGGGTGGAGATTTGTCCTGCATCAAGGGCTCTGCCAGAAAAGATGGCAGTTTTGGGAATAAACTTTCTCTTTTACCTCAGAAAATTCAAACACCTACCCCATCTACCACATGAGGCAAGGCAAGGACCTCAATTAATACTCTCATAAAAGATCAACTTCAAGCCAATAAGTTTGGAAAGTTGGTTGGGATATTCAGAATTGAGTAAATATATATTTATTATATATCTTCGTGAACGAAGTCATCCTTGAACTTTTCCTAATTATTTCATTACCTGCATGTAGAACTACTTACATGAGCCATAGAACCAAAACAATTCAGCTGTTGGTTATATAATTGGTAAATAACAAAGTCCTAACTGACCAGAGATTGATTTAATCATCGAAGGTCATAACTGGATTATCATTTTGGGCAATTCAGATTAAGAGAAATAGAACGAGGCTATTCATGACACTTCAAGTGTATGATCAGTAGCTAGCAAATTGCTTGCAGTACAATAATCTAAGCTTTCTGGTTATGTATAAAGCAAATGGCGTACATCAATAAAGCTATAAATTATCACAAAAAAACAGTCTGAAAACCATACATTTTATAAGTTTGTAAGCACGTAGCTAGAACAATACTAATGCGCCAAACTCACAATAATAATCATCAACTGTTCATCATTCTCAACCCAGTAGATAGAACAAACACATACCCATCAACACAAACCAAACAAGCAAATAATACAACACATACAAACGTACATTTCACTTCATCTCCTGCAACGTGTGATCATAGAACAGCCTCTGCTGTAAGGATGCACGGGACCCCAAGCCTTGTAACAGTTGTGAGTGTAGTAAGACCTTCCAGAGCGTGGCGGACATGGGATTCTGTTAGCAGAAAGAGCTCCATACGAAATGTAGTACTTCATTCTCCGCCAGAACAACGATCGGCGACCAAACTCACCTTCCTCATCGTCATCTAAATCTTCCTCTTCATTTTCATCAATAGAGTCCTCGTATACAGACATTGACAATGGCCATTCAAGTGTGTCCGTCATCAGCTTCAAGTTTGATTCATCAACCTGGGCTTGAACATATATGCCCAACGAAATGTGTATCATCAAGCCAAAAATGAGAAGCTTGACAGGTGAAAGCGCCATGGATACTCACTCTTGTTACAGAAGACGCTACGTCAATACTGATGTTTTACTTTGTGTTTTCTTCTGCTGGCTTCCTGTATTTTTAGCTACAACTTGGTGGAAATCTATGTTTACAAGGGCTTGGGTTCTGTTTCGCGGGGTTAGGTTCTGAACTATTAGTACAAGATGACAGAAAATCACATGATGGGTCAGGAGGGAAAGTTGAGAGGTGATTGGGTTACAGCTGTGCTTAATCAATGAACCATTTAACGCGTGCCTCGATTATCGCTCAGCTTTTATTATCAAGTGTGCCACGGTTCACGGGAACAAAATGGTACTGGGTGCACGGCTCGTGTGATCTTCGAATAAGTGCAGCTAGTTCGTCGATCTGCAGGGTGGGAAATTGAAGAGATAACAGTGGAAGGGTGTTGACTGTTGCAGTTTAAATGTGACAAAAGGGGCAAAAGCTTTTGCTTTTAATTTGGGGTCAATTTACTGCTGCAATTATTTGCCAATGGCTGGCGAATAAGGCATTGTACATGCAAGACGAGTGGTCCTGAAAGACGCGGCTGGTCGTGTGGGTTGATGCCATTGGATTTGGTCGCCGCACGGCACAATAACAAGCAAACAGATTGTTGGGTCGTGGGCTTAGAAGATTGATGATTAGACAACTCAATTCCAAATGCATCGATAGTCACCCGGTAGCGAAGCTCAAACAGGTTATTGAAAGATAGGCTCAAATAGTTCAAGGCAGCCATCAATAGATTGTAGAAGACTTGGACTAAGCCAAGAGGAATGGGTTTCCGTTCACGCGGATGAATTCTGCTGCAGAATTTAGGCCTGGTGGGCTGTAGTTGATCCATGCCAGCCAGACTATCTCACCGATGGCCCAACTGCTGTCTCCCAGCAGGCCAGCACTGCACCTTTTCTTATTAAAATAGTTGTTTCTCTGAGAGGGAAAAAAAAATTAAATTGTAAAACGTAACACACCCAGTGGGACTCGAACCCACAATCGCCTGATTAGAAGTCAGACGCCTTATCCATTAGGCCATGGGTGCTGCTCACGCGAAAAAGTTCATAATTTTTGTATAAGACAAAATTTAAAAAAAAAAAAATTAAGAAATCTCTCTCTCTAATGTTATTCTTGTTTGGCGTTTACTAGTACTGGGGTTCACATATTCTACAATTTAAATTTTTATGACCAAAATAAACAATTTCACTTTTAATTTATTAAAATTTAGTATTAACCTATAGATTATTTCAGTCAAACCGCAGTTGAAATTCTTACACCTATGATGAATAATTCTACCCCTTATTTTCTAGGATTAGCCTCAAGATTATCTCAATTACTGGTGGGCAAATTTCGGTTTGGTTCTATCTTGGGTTGAATAAAAATTCAATTAAATAGTTTGATTTTTAAAAATATGATAGAACTGAATTGATTGTAAAGTACCAAATCGATTAGTTCAATTTCTTTCTATTCAAATCAAAGCTCATTTTCACAACTTTAATCAATTATCTCTATCAGTTGTCCCATGATCATCATTAACTTCTCTCTCTTTTAGATCCTTCAGCTTATTTGCATAATTCAGGAAAACTTCTCAAGAAGAGGACATGTGATCTTTCATGTATCTATATTCTGTTACTTAACTATCTTCTTTAGCTTTTCTCTGAGGGGCCGAACTGATCAAAGCTGCTTTGTTTGTTTATTTATTTATTTATTTTGTTTCTAACGGCTGAAGTACTTATAAACGTTCGTGCAAACTGAAAAGCACTTGACAAGAAGGAAAAGAGTTACCAGTTATCAACTACATTGTTTTTCCATGGGAGAAATTTACCAGTACATAACTAAGCAGTCGTGCGTACTTGCGGTAGAGGGAGGTCAACTTTACACTTTCATGACCTAATCCACGTTGAAAAGTGTGCCAAAGGAGAGTAACGAAACCATGCAGCGGAATATCATCGGGATATAACAGAAGCTAGGATAATTCAGTAAGGAGATCCCCGATGAACTTACGCTAGTTCACATTTAACTGCCGAGTGTGTTCTTTACACCCACTGACATGCCAGAATCTTTCGCCGGCAGCCGGTGATATAATAAATTTGCTGAGTAATATTTGAATTTAAATCTCTCCTTTACTTGCACACTATTGCTGAAAATTTGAATGCATGGTTTAAATAAAGTTCTGACAAATATCATGTGAGTGTGGGATTTCGGGGTTATTGATTTGATTCATCTTCCTCTAAGAAAGTGAAACCCAAGGGGAAGAGCAATGCAAATTCTTTTTCGTCGAGGGGTCAAGGAGGAAATTAAGAGAGTGGTTCATGCATCTTCTTTCGGAAGGTTAATATGTTTCTGACTATAAATTAGAAGTAGCCCCACAAATGGGCGGTCACTCTCAGAAATTATTAATGCAATCATAAATGAGTCTTGAGACTTTTCTGTCAGCTTCTGCATGAATAAAATATTTGCCACAAGTTGCCATATTAAGCCTGCCACTTCGACCAAGCTTGTTGGATTGTTGGTTCTTTTAATCAAATATTTGTTTTTCTTATTTCTCTGCACATTTCTGATAAAAACCCTACTTCTATTATTCAATCTATAGCAAACTCATTTCTCAGCTCCCCCATCCCTCTGTCACTCTGTTTCTCCAACTTATCATCACTTCCCAGTTCCCATTACTTCTGATTAAATCTCTCTCCCTCACTGATACACACACAAACGAGTGCGAGAACCAATGGATGTTGACATGATAAAAGCATCTCAAGAAGATCATATAGACATGATGGCTGTCATTATGCAGATGGGAAAGCTTCCTGAATTTTGTGAGCCCTTCATCGACAGCACTCCCTGCACACGGCCTGAAATCCAATTCTCCAATGGAAATACCCACAACAATGTTACAACGCAACCCATTTATCATAAGCCGAATGTTTCTTCTCCTTCTACATTTGCATATGCAGTATGCTCTATGCCATATATGAACACTTCTGTTCAGGAATCCATGACACCACCTCTTCAACCCAATGTAGTTACAAAAAGGTTCAAAAGTTCATTTGCATTGCCAAATGCAAGTCCGTGTCCACCATCATTAGAGGAAAGAAACTCAATGGTAGCTATGAGAGAGATGATCTTTCTTATAGCTGCTATGCAACCCATTCATATAGACCCAGAATCTATCAAGCCTCCGAAAAGAAGGAACGTGAAAATATCCAAGGATCCACAAAGCGTGGCTGCAAGGCATAGAAGGGAAAAGATAAGCGAGAGGATAAGGATACTTCAGAGACTTGTGCCAAGAGGAACCAAAATGGACACAGCTTCTATGTTAGATGAGGCTATACATTACGTGAAATTCTTGAAGAAACAGGTGCAAACGTTGGAACAAGCTGGCTCACATAGACCAATGGCTGGTCTTAGATTTTCAGGAGCAGGATTGACCAATGTGGGTTATCCGGCTTTCGTTAAAGCTTGCCAGCAGCCCTCTCAAATGGTGGACAATATTGCTGATGTTTAGATAAGAGAAGGAATTAGAGTTAGAAATTGTTTCATTTGTGTATTTCCATTGTTGACGTTTATGGGTTTGTAAAGATCGAGTGAATGGTTATTTCTTATGTTACTGTTGCAAATAATTCTCGTGCATGCTTTCATGATCAAGTGGTTAACCTTTGGAGTTTCTCCACCAGTTCTTGCAAACAGGAAACGGCCAAAACATGCTTAAATTACCCAAACTTAATGTCGAAAACAATTATCATATTTGTTATTGCATTGACGACCACAGGAGCATTAGTTAAGAGCATGTCCTCAATTGGAATAGGGTGTAAACGTTAGCTATATTTGCAGCGTGCAGATCCACCTGAACACGATTGTACTTTAAAATATGGGATGAAGTGCAGTAGTCCAATCCGCTCTGCTTCAATTTTGCTTGCTCAGCTAATGATTTTTATTAACTATATACGTGTAACACACCACCAGTCAATGTAAAGGAAATGAAGGTAGATTAATGAATGCTTCTTTTATGGCCACATGCACAATCATTCTCATTTTCCTCAAAGGTAAAATTGAAAGCTTTTACACTTCGTCCGGTTGAGTCTGACAAAAAGGGCAGAGCAACTTTTCCCTCAAGTAATAAGAGTTTCAATAGTTGCAGAAGCCGATTCTATATTTCAGGTTTTCTTTCAGCGACAAGCCATTGGTGTTGGTTGAATGAAGTTTTTACTTTGCTCCATTCTTGCTTTTAGTCCAGTTGCATCATGCTCCCAACAATTACAAAACAGTTAATCATTTGTCATCTACTACGCACTAAATATGTAAGAAGGTAAGAGGTAAGGCAGCTAGGTTGCCTCCCAAGGCAGGATTGAGTTATAGTAGTGTTGATGTCTCAAGTGTCATGCCTCACTAACATCCATTCTTCTCTAATATTAATATATGTATGTATCCAAATAAAGTCGAAATTGGGAATGAAAGAATTATTAAACAAACACGGTGAATCGGCATGTAAGTAGCAAGTAGACCCGAGTGAGATGTCCCACTAATGTCCCAACATCCCCACCATATGTCTTTGATTATTAGAATATATCGATAGGGATATTTCCTTTCTTTTCCTACCATACCGTCCTACAAATTCAATGTATTGTGTCAGACACATTCTATCTTTCTTTTCTATCGTTTCATACACCCATCTACCTCTTTCCTTTTTTGAGGATAAGCTCCCATGTTCTTTGTGACAAGATCGGATAAACCCTATACATTTATAGAATTTTACCCTACTCACTTAATTTATGCCATCTCCAACTCATGCTCTTTAATTCCCACACACCCATAATCTTCTATACCGCCATTTTAATTTAGTATTTTTTGAATCTTAATAACGCTTATTAAATCTTATATTAACATTTTACACGAATAATGTTCGTAATTTTATATTAAGAACAACATATATATTATATTTAAGAGTCTCAATAATATTTATATTTTAGTTTAATATTAGTTTAATAGTAATCATATTTTAATAACTTACTTAAAATCTCAACAAATTAAATAAACTTAGAATTGCCCTTGTCTTTATAATATCACGTTTTTCTCCTTTATATTGGATTATTTATTCACTAATTATGTAATGAGAAGAAGCAAGTTTCACTTGCTGCATTGAAGTAATTTGACAGAGAGAAATTAAAATAAACCGTGGTCAATGGTATGGAGGTGCACTACATTAAATTGGGGAGGTATGACAGTATAAATGTAGATAATGGCCAGAAAAACTTAATATATATATATATATATATATAAAGTTCAGAATAACAATATAAAATAAGATGAATAAAGACAATAAAAGGGTTGGTTGGGATTAAATTTTGGCAAGTGTGCATACTTTAAAGGGGCGCAGGTGCAAGCTCCAGATCTATAAAAAATTCTTTCTCCCAATGTCCCGTATGCAAGGTAAGATGAACTAAATTGTTGTGAGATATCGTAATAACATATCAAATATGCTGCCTATTTTGTTCACTTGTATATGCATTTGTCTGAATCAAAAAGCTTCAACAGTTGGGTAAGAGACTGCTTGAATTGTATGCGATAATCTGCGTCTCGGGAATTGTCGAACAATGGAACAATTTAAAGCCATGCATAATCTTTTTGCTTGTTGAATCTTACACCCATGATTTTCAGCAGTTGATCCGATCATCTAGAGTTAAGAACTGTTCAGCAATAAAAAGAGGCGGACCCTGCATTAACTGCGAAAACCAGCCTGGTGCGGCTACCTACGTGGAAATTAAATTCTATTACTGGGGATACATGATGATTTTGGACTTTAATTTTGGATGCTTTTGATGCTAAATCATGAAACCGACAACTTTGATAACCAATGGCCATCTACCAAAGCCCGCTACGATTAGGAAGTGAACTAGTGGTGGTTACACCATTACGTCCAATCCTCCATACACAGGTCCTATCAGCCCATTATTTGGACAGAGCTGGGCAAACAGAAGGCTGGCTGATCCGGTTTCTAAAGAAATGGAGGTTACTGTTACTCTTGTTATTACGAGCAAGGCTATCCTACATCCAATTGTATCGTTCGAACACACACACACGCACCTACACTGTGTGTGAATAAAGCGCCGGTACACATAATACAGCTGAATGTCCCATAACATGCCTATTATTATTGTTATGCTCCACATTGTTTCAAGGTGATATTTTGATTTTTGGAACCACTCTGTGTGATGCAGGTGCATGGTGGACAGTTATAGATATCTCCTGCTATGAGCTTCCTGGCATGAGAAACATTCACGGCGGTTTTATGAAAGGCCATGGTTAGCCACCACAAATTGATCGAGATAATGAACACCCATTGGTCTATTACACTGTAAGAAAAAAGCTGAGAGAAATCCTGGAGACTAACAGTAAAACAAAGTATTGGCATTCAATTTTTTATGCTTGTACATGTCATGATGTGATTCCTCCGGGATGTTTACGGAAAAGCAATTGTAAAAGCACGCACATGCAATTCTATCAAATTTTAAAAGTTTCAACCAGCAGCTTGTCGTCTGCTCTCAGGAACACATCCAGGATGCTAAATTCAATTAGGAAACTAATAAGAAACTTCATTATTCCATGCATAAAAGGAGCGGATTATTCAGAGAGTTGGTTGCTTCAATTGATAAGATTTGTAGGACCCTGACTCCCTGGTGTAGTAGCTCATAATCCATATGATTGTGTTTAATGCAACTTGGTTAGGTACATGATTTGTATCTGACGGTCCAGGAAAGCCAGAGACTAAATATGGCGTTGGGGTAATTCTACCATTTTTAACTGAAAGTTTCTATCTTCTGTCAAACAGACATGGATTAGTTTTTAGGCCTACAAGCTCATCATATAATGACCCGATCAAATGTGAAAATCCGAACCCGCCCCGCGCCGCGTGCTCAGTTAAAAGATCAGGGGGCCAAAAATAGATGGGTTTTTTACAAAAGTGGCCCATTTTAAAGTTATTTTATACTTATAACTTAATCAAAAAGTGTTTTGTATTTAGAATTAAATTTTATTATAATAATTATTTTATTTTTTATTTTTTTAATTTTTTATTAAAATATTATATATTTTATTAACATCCCAATAAATTTTATTAAAATTATATTAATTTTGATAAAAATCTTGATTTTTTTATTTATTATTATTTTTTTAGAAAAGACAAAAAAGGCTATTTTTGTAAAAAATCCAAAATAGATAAACGAAAACCCAGACGCGCGGAAAGCACGAGCAAGCGAGCTAGATAGAGGTAGGGAAGGGATTATAGAGAGAGAGGGAGAGAGATCGCGGCATTAGGGTTTTGTGTATCCCCAGAGATTCATCAAGGTCAGTGAGCGAGAATCCTCAAAAGTTTCCATTGATTGATTTTAATTTGACGGTCCTCGCCTTGTTTTAAATAATTTAGAGGACTAAAAAAAATGGTGAGTTTGATGATTTGGTATTTGATGAATTGTCTGTGTGAGAAAGAGGTATACTTTACATGTGCAGGAGGCTGCGAGTGTGTGACTGTGAAGAAGATAGGTAGAGAGAGAGTTGTAGTAAGTCCTCGAGAGCTGAGAATTTTGAGCGTTAGGGTTTTCCCCTTTTCATCTCTCTTTTTGTAGCTGCCAGTTTCGAGGTTTCAATTATCATGGAAAGGAAGCTTGTGGTTAGTTTTCGCCTCTAAATTCGTCCCAGCACCAATTCTGAGCAGAAATATATTTTCGTCTGTTTATTATTATTATTTTAATTATCTTGAGTTGTGTTATCGCATTTTAGGTTCTGGGTATTCCGTGGGATGTTGATACGGATGGTTTAAGAGAGTACATGAGCAAATTTGGGGAATTGGAGGATTGCATTGTTATGAAGGTTTAATTCAAATTCACCGCTTTTATTGAACTTGTAACATTATATATTATATAATTGTTATTGCTTAACTATTAAATGTGCACCCTTTTTACTTTTGTCATTTTTTGACTCGTTTGTGTTATTTGCTGTTTGAACATGGCTTGTCTAGTTTCTTTTCCGGCAGTAATGTTGACTTAAATTTGACTTGTTTGTCTTTGCTGAAACTCGGTCATCTTTACACACCTGGTTTTCTTAATGCATGTCAAAAGATTGTGATTTCATGTCTCAGTTTTGTACTAAATTTCTGTAATTTGTGCCAAAATTGAGTCTTGTTCTTGGATTTGGGGGCCAAAATTTTTTGTATCGGAATTTAGTGGATAATAATTGAAGTATTAAATTTTATAACCAATTCCTCTGCAGAATTGAAGTATTAGCTGTGGTATAGGACTGTTTTGAGTTGTATTTTTGTGATACGTTGTGTTTCTTACACAAATTTATTTGGCATGTTTAATTTAATAGCGTATATATTTTGTATGAATTTTATGTTTCAATCCTAATTATTCATGGGGATTTCTCTCACTTATTTCAATTTTTAGGAGTGGTCCACTGGACGATCCCGTGGATTTGGCTATGTAACATTTGGATCTGTTGAAGATGCTAAAGTAAGTACAATGCCTGAACTTGTTGGAACCCAATGTCAATTCTTTGTTTGTCATATTTTTTTCGTGTAATTGGATTTGAAGGATATAGGAATGCAGAATTAGATCTTCTTAAAACTAACTAATGCTTTGCATTTCATTTTCTGCAGACTGCATTGTCAAGTGAGCACTTTCTTGGCAATAGAATGTTAGAAGTGAAAATAGCGACCCCAAAGGTCCCATACAAGATCATGGATCTTTGTTACATTTTTTTTCTTTTCATTATCAATCATTTGCTGGACTGTTTTCCATTCTGTCCTCTATGATGTTGAAAAGTCATAGGTAGATTTATCGGTACGATTTTACCGACTTCTAAGTTTATTTGGCAGGAGGAGATGAGAGCACTGCCGAGAAAAGTGACCAGAATATTTGTGGCAAGGATTGTACCATCTGTGAATGAGGCAATGTTTCGGAGGTAGTTTGTTATGAGGTTCAAATTATAGTGTAACTCACTTGTTTGGTTTTTACTTTATATGGTTATTATGAGCAATGATAAGAAATGAAAATGACTGTACTTCTCTTTGGCAGTCATTTTGAGAAGTATGGCGAAATAACAGATTTATACATGCCAAAGGTGACCTCCCTGTCTCTGTCTCTCTTGCTTTCTTTCTCTCCCCCGCCCCCAGCCCCCACCCTGTGCAGATTTTAATTGTAACAATCGTGTAGCTAATTTGGTAAAGATATACATTATGAATATTGTTTTATCTACATATTTTCTAGTGCATTACATTGCCTATGCACTCATGTGCATGCTTGTGTTCCTTGGTTTGAAATCAGTTTTATGTGATTGTTGTCAATGTGTTATTCAGGATCAAGGCTCAAAGGCACATCGTGGAATTGGATTTATAACTTTTGCTAGTGCAGGTCAGCTGATTTTATGTTTACCTTGATGCCTTCTCTTAAATTTTTCGTTGTGTGGGCAAATGTACATTTGGTTATCCCCCCATTTGATAGATTTCCAGAGTTATGGTTCTTGTCTCAGTGGGCACTTTTTGTGGTAGCAAATAAAAAAGGACGATTAAAGTATCATGTCCATTTGAAAGAATGCTGTACATCTGAAATATCTGGATTTTTAAATTTTAGGTGCCATAATTATTGTCAGTAATCTTTATTTCTTATGATAAAAGTGAGAAGTCATAGATGATTGGTCAAAACTGTCACTCTTGTTCTATTATTTAAAGATTGAATATACAAAATCCCTTTCTCTCCCACAATTTCTGAGTGTTCAGTGGCTGCAACAAGCTGTATTTCAATGCTAATAGGAAGGTTGCCAAATTATTTCAAATTAGGTCTGGAATTAAGATTGCTGTTGTTGAAGAGATTAATATTCTAATAAATTTCTCCTTTAAACTCAATACAGTCCCATCGTAGATAGATCTTTTACCTGGGACTTTTATACCTGCTTTTCCTTATTTCTTCTGTTTGAACAAGAAAATATCACCAGCAAATGAAAAGAAAGTGACATGTTTCTGTGTTACAGATGCTGTGGAAAACTTAATGGCTGATACTCATGAATTGGGAGGCTCTACAGTAGTTGTTGATCGAGCAACACCCAAGGCATGTCGCATTGCTGCTAGCCTTTTACTTTTGCTTGTTAATCTACCAATGGAAGCCCTTTCTATATTAGGTTTTAGTTTAACTTTTTTGTAGAAACCAAAAATTGTACTAATTTTTCTCCATCAAAGTTGTACCTATGAAGTTCATATATGTAGAGTAAAATTCAACTATATGTGTTAATGTTGCCAGGAAGATGACTTTAGGCCAATAGGCAAAATGGCACATGGTGGATATGGTGCATACAGTGCTTACATTTCTGCAGCAACTAGATATGCAGCTCTAGGTGCTCCCACCTTGTATGACCATCCAGGTTCATTTTACGGAAGTAAGTTTCTTTCAGAGGAGGCATGTGAACAAATCACGAAAATACCATGTTTGATACAGTTTTCTTATTGACAATACAATTGTAGTACATTTAAATAAATAAATTAATAAAATTCTGTTGGACCAGGAGGGGAGCCCAGTCGAGGAATGGGTAAAAAGATTTTTGTTGGTAGGCTGCCTCAGGAGGCCACAGCTGAAGATCTGCGCCAGTATTTTGGTAGATTTGGCCACATATTAGATGTTTATGTCCCCAAGGTAAGATGGCATTAACTATCATCTTGGCCTGCTATGAGTTGAAGGTAACTTATGATATGTGACTGCTCATTTACTGCAGGACCCTAAGAGAACTGGGCATAGAGGTTTTGGGTTTGTGACCTTTGTGGAAGAAGGTGTAGCAGATCGTGTATCTCGAAGGTCTCACAAAATTTGTGGACAGCAGGTATTCAATGGGAAGTTCTGTTATAAACAGTGTAACTGTGTTGGCACATTATTTATTAACTACATATGCAGATTGCAATAGACTCAGCCACACCTCTCGATGATGTTGGCCCCAGTCAAAATTTCATGATGACTAGTGCTGAAGCATTTGGGGGTTTCGGTGGTCCTATACGCACCTATGGCAGGATGTATGGAGGCATGGATTTTGATGATGTGAGTGCATATACTTCCCCTCCTCTTGTTCAATTTAGAAAAAAAGGAAGTTGAATTTAGTTTTAATCCAACAGTTACATGGAGTACCATTTCTGATAAAAGAAAATGAATTGTTAATTGCTTTTCGAAGTATGCTGCTAACGAAACTAGTTATTATGTGATTTCGTCTATCTATAACTGTTGCATCATTTTGCAGTGGGGTTATGGAATGGGCAGTGGAAGACCATTAAGAGGGGATTGGAGGTACAGGCCATACTAAGAAATTGCTGCCTAATTGCCTCCATAAATATTGCTTGGATGTTGATAATATGCAGACTTTCAATAAATAAGAAAATATAGGATGTTTCCCACTTTTGTTTTTTGGTAGAAGAAAGAAATTATTGATCATGTTTATGTATGAACATCAGAACTTTAATAGTTATTCTAAAATCCGGCTTCTCAATACTTGATATTCTGTTGGAAAGTTTGGATAAATTAACTTGTGCACCTGAGCCGGACAAATTGATCATAATGTATCCCCTGGTTAACTATTTTAGGATTGTTGTATATTAGGCTACTTTGGGTTCACACATATTTTGCTCGAGAAATGTGTTTCTTTTTTTATTTATTTCATTGTTTTTGTTATTGAAAGAAATAAAATAAACGAGTTTATACTTAACCGAATTTGTTATCAGTTGAATTTGGTCAAGGTCTATTAAGAAACAGAGCAACGACATGGAATGAGGGAGCTGATCTGCGGATGTCCTTGACACGTTTGTGTTGGATATCTGCAAGTTTCCCTGGTCAAATCCATGGATATAATGAATGGTTTTGTTATCTGTCTTGTTGCTTTAGTTTCTTTCCTGATCGAAGTATCATGCGCGTTTGGAGCCTTTGCACTTGCTCTCTCGTAGACCATGATTCTGTGTCTGTTATTGGTTCAAATCTAAGAATCCCAATGTTTGCCTACTTAGCCTGAAAGGTTTATACATCATATGACCGAAGTTTATGAAGTTCGCCAAGTCATTGAAGAGCATGTATGCCGTTGCAGAATATGTGAAAAGTCTCGTCTTCAACAGAATTCAATCTCATAGTTTTAACATAGAGAATTGTCCTTCACATTATGAAACTACACAAAAGATTTAATTTTGGCTAATCTGCTGCACAGCCCTGGCTTCAATAAAACGATTTACAACATTAAGAGTAAAGCAGCTTAAAGAACAGGTAGGCATGTACAAAATTTGGGACACTACCTTTTAGGAGCTACCTAATGCAGTGATATATCAGCAGGACACAGAGCCACAAACTACATATTATGGCAAGTGAAGCAACTCCTAAAGGAACTTTTCTGGGCATGCTTATGGGAGAAACTAACATTGTGAGTAGTCTCAGTAATCTGTTGGCCTTGCTTGACTGAGACTGAGCTTCTCATTTCTTGTGCTTTCATCTGAGCTCGTTTTAGCTTGTTCAAGATCTTATCCATAGAGTATGATCTCTCCTTTTCCAGTTTCATCTGAGCCAAACTTCCAAGAGTCAGTAAAGGAATCG
The DNA here is from genome assembly GCA_032401905.1 of Swietenia macrophylla. Taxonomy (NCBI): domain Eukaryota; kingdom Viridiplantae; phylum Streptophyta; class Magnoliopsida; order Sapindales; family Meliaceae; genus Swietenia; species Swietenia macrophylla. The sequence goes on along the minus strand of CP135586.1, from coordinate 2,029,104 downwards.
TCATTAACTCTTATGTATGAGTGTATACTCAATAAGGTATATTTCACAATTGCATTGCTGCATTATGGTCTCATATAACAAGATTTAAGTACAAGGAATTCAAATCTGCTAAAATGAAATTGCATTCTCCCTTATAATACAGACTGGTAAATATTGCATGAAATTATTTAAGGCCCCTGTTAAATTGTTGAAAAAGATAATTATAGGAATTGATAGGAAATGGCTATCTGAAGCTCTCATTGTTCCTTAAAAACAGAGTTTACGTACACGTTTTCATACGCATACAAGGGCATATAAATGCGTGTCATTATGCATTTATAGCATCAAGCTAGAGATGAGAAATAAGGAACCTCAAGTTTTCTGATGGCTGCTTCAGCTTTAGCCTTCTGCAAGTTCTCCCATGCAGTGATTTTGGCTTCTTCTCTTTGCAACCTGCACATGGAATCAAAAGATTTTGGGCAAAGGTTGATTTATTTTAACATTTTTTTTTTAATTTCAACTGCTAACTATAGTGAAAAATAAAAATCCTCCTGCATTTCAGGTCTTGGTGCAAACTCTTAATTAAACATGTAAGTTCCATAAATATTTTGAAACATCCTGGAAGACACATTGCATAATTTGTACCGAATCTGTTGTTATTTCAATATTTGTATATTTGTTTTACAACTTAAGGCATAAAGGGATAAATATAATTTCATGATTTGAATAGACATGCCAAATTTGCTATGAATATATTGGTTTCATAATTGATCTTCATGCAGAGGAAAACAAAGAAGGAAAAGAGGTCATACTTTGAAATGCTACTTGCCGCCTCTGAAAGATCCAAAAATGGACTGCAAGTGCCAGTGGTGTTTTGATAGAAGTTCTCTACATTAGGCTCGTCTTTCTTGATTATTCTAGATCCATGTCTTTCAGAACAGCTAATCATAGTTGCTCGTTTGTCTACCTGCACTTCCCTAACTTCCACTTTAGCGGGATGATCATTTTGTGATTCAACATAAGGACGGTCAGAGGGAGAAGAAGGAGAGAACCCTCTGGGTGATGAATGGGTACTATTATCAGGACTCATTTGTGTAGCCATATCTCTTCTTGAAGGCACATGAGAAACCATATTTTCTGCATCCGCAATGTCATCAAGCTTCTCATCTTTTTGTTTGATCCAGCATTGAAAAGTTAAAATCAGAAAACCAAAGTAACAAGTTTATTGATTGACATAACAAGTTCTAAATAACTCTAGAACCACTTCTAGTTGGAGCGCGCGCGCGCACATCATCTTCTTGGCAGAGTTACAGTTTTAAAGATTTCCTAATCTAACGTAAGACTACGATTAAATAGTCAGAAGCAAAACATCAGATGTCATAATCCTAACTAATTATATCCTGGTGACCTGCAAACATTGAAGGAATTATGACTTGGAATGTAGATTAAACCGTGGGCGATTCTCTGATTTTATCTTAGCAAGTACTAGTTCTATGTCAAGTTCTAGTTTCAGGGTTGTTTCCCAAAATCATTATAAGCTCAACAGAATCGTCACTTCCTTTTGCTGAGGACGCATAAATGGATTCCTTTCTCAACCCCCAGAGAATTTGTGTAGACACCTAATCTACCTGGATTTCTCGCATGAAACAGACTTGAATGGAAGACTAATCTTAAGTGTCCGATATCAAGTGAAATCGGAGAATGCTGGGGGCTTACCGATATTGGCTACTGAGTGCACATAACTTGATAATGGGTATTTAATGAATGCCCACGAAACAATGTGATAAGCTAAAAATGCATGGTTGTTAATTGTAAGCCAAGGCTCTAAAATTGTCCGCGAAACCAAGAAAGAATATACCTGGGGAGCAAGGCAAAGAGTCTTCACTCGCCAAATCTGACCATCCAGGTATACTATTTGACCGGGCCGCATTGCTCGCATTCTGCATCAAACAACCGTGCCCGCCACCGCCATAATTAATCCAAAGCCCATCAGCTACCAACATTCCTGTCGAAAATGGAGAACCCGCCATGAAATTCTTCAGATTACCACCATCAAGAGTCTGCATTCCTGGTGACAAACTCGAATAATGCATCCCAGGAGGCACAATAGGCCCACTTTTGGACCTCGGCCGTCTCTGAAACTGAGAATATGATGTATTTTTGGTAACACTGTAACTTGAAACTGGACTGCAAATCCACCTCTCTGCATCTTCCCATTTGGAAGGCAAAGCCCTTCCGCTACAAAATGGTGTCAAAGCAGCAGCACTTATGTGCCTGCTGTTGCTGTTAATCCTGCTTGTTGGGTGTGGTACGCGCTCTGAGCTCCATCCCTTTGGACCTCCTGGACTTGGAATATTACCTAAATTCCGGGTAGAAACAGAACTTTTCTTCATTTCTCCAAATAACTAGATACACAACTAAGTTTAGCTCTTCTGAAGATGGTGTTTCGTGGTTTGCTTATTCATTACGAGAAAAGCATCAAAATATTCCAGTAACATAATTTTACCGACTCTAACTCTCTAGTTTTTGCATTTTTTAACCTCTTGTTTTTGCGGACATGAAGATGAACATGCAGAAAATTGTACTGCTATTTGTCCACCTTTAGGACAATGCTCATGGGGGTTTGCGCAATGACAAATGATGCATCAACACACAGAACTTGACAATGTACGAAGTGTACAAATTTTATATTAAATAATGATTTGATAGGCAAAGAGATAGGCATCATCGTTGAGCAGAATAATATATATTGTTCTATTGTTTACTACTTTAATAGCTGCAGTATTCCACAGTCACAGTTCCTTTGCCGGCAATTTTTCGCTTTTACTAGTAAGTAAAACATGTAATATACATCACACAACAAAAGCAGAGCCCATCCAGAGAACAGTCCTGACCTGACGCAACTTACTACTTATCAGTCAAAAAGAGTGCAATAGCAAGAAAGAAAGCATGTGATGTTCATGTAAGCTAGCTGGAAGCTACATTTGGTAGCTTAAAGAACCAACATCTAGCCAGGCCCCGCATGACGGCCATAACTTAACTGCACGAACTTGCCAAGTTCCGAGATTTTTGTTTTTTTCCTTGTTCTTTCCTTTAATCCTCAGCGTTAATAAATCGAAGGATTTGCAAAGTTGTGAACCTCTCTGTTGTCACACGTAGTTAATAAAAGCTGACAGTCTTATCCACTATAATCAAAGTATAAGTGAGATTGAGATAACTGATAATTCCATTGCAACGATGTCAAATTCAGCTTGACCAGTTGGGTAAGGAATATTGAAGATTTTGAGACAGACAGACATATGCCTCTGTTATGAACGCCCTGAACGAAACAGCCAAAGTTTCTCTTGCTTTTTCAGTCTAGTCTTCAGAACAGTAAATTTTACTTCGTTGTATTTTGGTTGCATATTCAAAATGTAATCATGGGAAGTACTTCGTTGATTCATTCAAGGAAGAAACACCATGCTTTTGGTGCGATTTTGCATGGATTTGGTCATCAAATAATTAAACATCATTCCCTGTGAATAGCATCAATGCATATGCACCGACAGCTGCGGGCCTGCTCCTTCTATCTACTCTACTGTTCTTTCTTTGGCTTCGCTTAGCTCATTTTATTGTAATACCATCGTGATATATTAAATAATTTTTTTTAGTCTTTTAAATTTTTTAAAATATAATTTTTATAAATTAAGTATTTGATCAAAATTTAAATAATAATATATAATTAATTTTAAATTTTAAATTAAATTTAAAATATTTTCATTAATTATCTGCGTCGACAGTCTTTTTTGTTTTTGGCGCTTGAAGTTTGATTGTCTGTCGGTAATAAACATTAAATTTTTGTTGCATGACTTGTCTTGCATTTAGAAACTTAAAAGTCAAAGTGGTAGGCAACTTTTGGGCCTCTGTGGGGTTGTCACAATGAAGTCCAGGCCCAACCTATTGACTCCGGTAATTGATGACGGACAGACACGTGTACTCAACTAGAGAGATTCGGGATTCCTGATTTTTTAATTTATTACCAAATATGTAATGATTTTGCAACGCAAAGGATATGATCATATGGTCAAACTTTTCTTTTTTGTTTGGAAATCAATGTCCTAAAACATGCCACGTATGTAAGAAGACATACTTGACGGTTGACCTTGCCAACTAGGCCCCACCTTACGACCAATGTTATTGCGAGAATATGAAAAGCTGCGGTGCCGTGTGAACTTTTATCCGCCGACTTGTCATTGCGCTCGTGACTGGACAGACGACAACCCCGCCGCCTCTTTTGCACTACTGCATTAGTTGAGTTGAGTGGATTAATTGTAAAATTTATCCAATTTATAAATCAAAAGTTTAATGCCCAACTGAATGTGATTAGTGGATGCATTCGTTCTACCTAACCCAACTGCAGTTGTCGGGAAAATTTCGATGATTCATACGTTGTCATTGCATTGCTTACTATTCTCAGAAGTTTCAACTTCCAATTCATAATTCCCGACAGTAAAACAATTGAAGGTATTCAATTCTAACAAAAACTTGTGGTTCTGTCCGAGTTAAGTAATTGAAGATAATTATTACATCATGAAGAACGCTTGCAACTCTGCAGTTAATCGAATGAATAAAATCTGAATTTTGCCTTGAAACTCAAATCCTAAAAGACCAACAAAAAGCATATTCCACATAAATGGATATTTTGATCTAAAATCGTTATCCAAAGCTAAGGGTCTAAAGAAACTTCTTAAGCACGACGACCACCACAGAAACACAACCGGAGTGACAGATATTTCCACCCTGAAGGATGTAGTGGGGCTCAACAGTAGTGCCACATGGCTCAAAGATGTCGCTGATTGGTGTGGCTTACTTTGCTGCTTCAAATTCTTGGATTGGCTTATATTGTTCCTTGCCCCACCCTCACATCTATTTATGTATATGAAAGAAGTTCAGACTTCACTGCCTCCCAGAAAAAAAAGAACAAGGGGAAGTTTCCTTCCAGGGAAGGAAAAAGGAAAACATATAACACAAGTACAGTTGTATAGGCCAGAAACGCTGCCTGCAGAATAAGAATGGCTTCAACTCTGTTTTACAACTCGGTGAACCCTTCAACAGCGATTTTATCAAGAACCCACTTTCCAGTTCCCGCTTACAAAGAGTCTTCTTTAGAATTTTCGCGTTATGTCCACTGTAACTATCATTTCAATGCCAGAACAAGGGGACCGAGCAAGAAGCTAACACAAGTGAAAGCAACAGTGACAGAGTCTCCTGCAGAGAATAGCGAGAATGATCAGTTACAGACGAAGAAGAAATTAAGGATTTTGGTCGCTGGGGGTGGGATTGGTGGGCTTGTATTTGCGTTGGCTGCAAAGAGGAAGGGATTTGAAGTGTTTGTGTTTGAGAAAGATATGAGTGCTATAAGAGGAGAGGGACAGTACAGAGGTCCAATTCAGATACAAAGCAATGCATTAGCTGCTTTGGAAGCTATTGATTTGGATGTTGCTGAAGAGGTTATGAGAGCAGGGTGTGTTACTGGTGATAGAATTAATGGTTTGGTTGATGGAATTTCTGGTTCTTGGTAAGTTGCTAGCTTAATTTTGGATTCGTAGCTTAATTGAATTTTTATTTCATCAAGTGAATATTATTTGATTAAGTGATTCTTAAGCTGTACAATTCATTTGTCAACGATAATTTGATACACTTATTGTTCGATAGGAGCATTTTCATGAACTAGAGATGTTTTAAGACACTTCCATGTTTATGGTTGAAGATTCTAAATGCTTAACAACAATGAAAACAGAGTTGCATTTGCTAGAACTGGTTAAGTAAAAAGATTACATACTTCATGGTAAAGGTAGTCAAATTCTTATCAGCTAAGCTCTACATGGGGAATGATAATTTACTTAATTATTTATTTAGAGGTTCATTTGGACATGGGATCATGCCTTGTCCAATAATTGCATTACTTTATGAGAACTCTTCTAGTGTGAGTTGAAGTTATTGATTTAGGACGTGAGAGCAATGGGTCTGTAAGAATTTCATGTAACCAATTTGAGAACGAAAGGGGGCTTCTTAAGTAAGTTTACTCTGTAATCATAGATGCAGAACAAGGATTCATTTTCTAGATCATGTGTTTGGTGTTTGTTCTGGTTTTGTTTGATCTCTCTGCTATTGGGTTTGTCTTGCATCTATAGATATAACCCAGGTAGTGTTAGGTGAAACCTTCTTGTAGCTTATTCTCAAAGGACTTTTGCTTATATATCTTTTTAAGATTTTACCAAGCAAACTTTGTAGGAGGCTAGGATCAATACACCAATGGGCTTGAGATAATAATTTCTACTTCAAATAATCCATACACAATGAATCAAGTCTAGCATGAAAGAAAACAATATATGCTGAATTCTATTACACCTAATGTCTTCAATGTTTGATCGCAGAATTATTTCTGGTAAAACAATTGATATGTCAGAAACTTAATAATGGCAAAACCAACCATACAAGATTTAGTAACAAAGTGAAAACTAAAACAAAGTTGAAACCTAAATTTAGGTATTGACATGTTGTTAGCTTGATATATTATTAGTATTAAGCTTTCGTCTTAACAAAATCAGGTTGTTGGCATGTGAAGCAATCTAATTAATTTCCTAAACTTCTGAACATAAATAATGGCTCCGACACTGAATGAATATCTTAAAAGAAACAGAAAATTTTTGCATGCGAACATGCAATGACAATGCCTCAGGTGAATATCTTTCCTAGCCTAGTTAGATATTAAAATAAGAGTATGTTATTACTATATTAAGTCAATTATTGGAGCTATAAGAATCCAATCACATTAAATGCTTCATGGTTATCAGGTACATCAAGTTTGATACTTTCACTCCTGCAGCAGAAAAGGGACTTCCAGTCACAAGAGTAATTAGCCGAATGACTTTGCAACAAATCCTAGCTCGTGCAGTTGGGGATGATATTATTTTGAATGAAAGTAATGTTATTGATTTTGAGGATCATGGAGATAAGGTATAGCTGTTGGCTGGTTTAAGATCATCATCTCCTCACAGAATGCTTTACTGGAATAATTTTGGTAGTCTGGCTTTACACATGTTTTCTTGATCATTTGTTTGATGCTGACATTTAGTTGTCTTGTACTTATGTTATTTATGAGTTCAGGTTTCTGTAGTGCTTGAGAATGGACAGTGTTATGCTGGTGATCTTCTAGTTGGAGCTGATGGAATATGGTCCAAGGTATCGTTCTATCTAATTTTTAGATGCCTTGCAATAATTGTCCATTTTACTGAAGGGAGTCTTTATTGTCAGATTGATGCACATTGAGATCTTCCTTAATTTGGTTTAAAGAGAATGTTTGTAGTCAAGAAAGTAGTGATATCATTCGTGGATTGTTTTCTTGTGTGTAGGTGAGGAAGAACTTATTTGGCCCAAAGGAAGCCGTCTATTCTGGCTACAGTTGTTATACTGGTATTGCAGATTTTGTTCCTGCTGATATTGAGACTGTTGGGTATGTTCAATTTCATTTTCAGCACTTCATTGTTACTCTGCCGCCATCATTTTATGTTATAGCCTAAGTTATGTTTGGGACTATTGTGCTTTTGCTTAACTTTTAAAATATGGTAGCTAAGTGTTTGGTTAAACATGGGAGCTTATCTTTACCACTCATCTTCCATTTATACTTGACATCTAGTGATTCTTTCATTTATACTTAATATTTAGTGATTCTATCATACAGCACCACAATCCCAAACATGCCCTTAGTCCTCCTTGTAACAATCTAAAATTTTGTTTTCTTTCTTTTTTTCTTTTGAAATTCTTTTAGCTGTATTAAGTATAGACAATCATATAACTCCTATTTTGAAGGTATCGAGTGTTTCTGGGACACAAACAATACTTTGTCTCTTCTGACGTGGGGGCTGGAAAAATGCAATGGTATGCATTTCATAAGGAGCCACCCGGTGGTGTGGATGGCCCTCTAGGTATACTCTCTTCAGATGCTCTGGATATATTCCTCTGGAAATTTATGTCGGAATTCATGTGGACCATAAGTTTCTCTCTCTCTCTCTCTGTATAATGCTATGCATTTATATATAGTAAAGTTGACTAATGATTTTCTTGGTGTGGATTTGTTACTAGCACTGAAAGTAGTCTTGAAACATGATTTCATTTCAGTAAATGCTGGAGATTAACAAAGAATTCTTAAATAAGGATGTGGTGTGGCTCTAAAGTTGATCCTAATTTGTATTAGAGGTCCTATCAACACAGGGGGCTTGTAGGAAATTTTAAAGGTAGTTGTAGCATGTCAACATGAACCCTGAAAGAATTTATTTAAGCTATATTATTCTTTTCAACTGAACCAATTTTCCAGCATTTGAAGATGCATTATTTTTAGGACAATTTGGTCATAATAAAACAGTTGGCATCAAGAAAAACTTCTTGTTACCATAATCAAGAAGCCGAAAAATTGTGAAGGCAATAACGTGCTCTTTCTCTTCTTCTCTGACAAATGTTTTGGCAGGTAAAAAGGAACGGTTGATGAAAATATTTGAGGGGTGGTGTGATAATGTGATAGATTTGATACTTGCTACAGATGAAGAAGCAATTCTTCGACGTGACATATATGACCGCACACCATCCTTCACTTGGGGAAGGGGTCGTGTTACTTTACTTGGGGACTCAATCCATGCAATGCAACCAAATATGGGCCAAGGCGGATGCATGGCCATTGAGGTATACATTATTTTGTTTTGTTTTGTTTGATGCTTCTCTAACCCCTTTTGAGACTTCCAACAGGAATCATTTTATCATCCATTTCTATCTTATTTTAAGATGACACTGACATTAGGATTAGCTATTGATTTCCTTTTTTGAACATGTGTTTCTTTAGTTATTTTGGTAATCCTTGTTCTATTTCCTGATATCTATCTATCTTGTTCTAAGGATATTGACATTATAAGTTGAAAATCATATTCCTATCATTAATTGTAAATATGATTCAAATCCTAAATTAAATATTGTTTTTCATTGCTTTTTTCTATTTTTGTGTGTGTGTGTGTTGAAGAAGTTAGCTGAGTTTGTTCAAGAATTAAGTGAGCAAAATTGAGGTTAGTTGAGTAGATAAGTCAAATTGTTGAGTTTGTTAAATTTCGGGTAAAAGTTCTTAATGTAGCTAGAGACAGCTGTAGTTTGTTTTTGGTTTGCTTTAAAAGCTTATAATTTGTACTAGAATGAAATTCAAGTTTGAGAGATTATTGAAATATGAAAGAGAAGCTTTTCTTTTGAAAAAATATTCATCTTCTTCCTCCTTTTTTTAGTTTGCTTGGTTAATTCTAATTTGTTGACTACTTCTTTGGGTTTTATTTCTTACAATCTTGGTGGTTGAATCTTGGTTTTTTAACACTAATTTTCTTTTCTTTCCTTTTTTGTTTTATGAAAATATTAAAAGCATTTCCAATTTTATTATGATGCAATAACATGTTTTCATGGTACCAATTCTTGTTTCATGGAGTTCTTTCAAATTCCAGGCAGTGTAACATTAGATGTTGTTTTGTGAGACACATTTTGGGACCCAAAAAAAAAAAAAAAAATGGTCAATACTTTTTGAGATGGAAAAACTTGAGAGGATATTACCATTGCTAAATAACAAAATCACCTCATGGATAACGCACATGATTAAACTGTAAATATGTTTGTTACAAGACAGTTATCAACTTGCAATGGGTCAGCTAAACCTGACTAAACTATTTATTTGGGTGTTACAGGATAGTTATCAACTTGCACTGGAGCTTGATAAAGCCTGGAACCAAAGCATGGAGTCGAAAACTCCTATTGATATTGTTTCTGCTCTAAAGAGGTAATACTTGAAGTGATGGCTAAAAAATCTAATAGTGTTGGCATGAATAGAAAGTACTTGGGAATGAAAAATAAAAGACAGTCAATTTTAGGCACAGGATCGCATAATGTCTGCATTGACGGGTAGGAATAATGGATCTTCTTATTAGTTCTGGTGTTTGAAAAAAATGGATGAACTCATTTAAAAGGTTTTCCAGTTGAAAACGATTCGTGCTTAGGTGGTTTTCACTTTGTGGTGGTGGTCTCACCACTGGGGTTCAAGCATCCCTATGTGTAGTTGGGTAGAGTTTCTACCCCATCGTGGGAGTATATTTCATTCTCTTTGGATGGAGATTCCTAAAATATATGTATTATAGATCTGAACTTGTAGTGGATCCCCACCTACAATGTTGATCATAAAAAAAATGTATTATAGATTGAAACACCTAGTAGATCTTGACTACAATGTCAGTAATTACAAAAATGGAGGATTTTCAGTTGTGGCCTGAAGTTTATTTGGTGGTGGATTGTTTTGAATTCTTGCTTATCCATGTTGCACATGGAATCATTTAACTGATATACTGACATGTCATTTGTGCACAATACCAATTCTGAGTAGCTTTAAACTGACTCCTCGTACTAATGCTTCTAAATTATACAGTTACGAGAAAACTAGGAGACTGCGAGTGGCCATTATCCATGGAATGGCAAGAATGGCTGCAATTATGGCTTCCACTTACAAGGCTTATTTAGGTGTAGGACTTGGACCACTCTCGGTAGGTTATTTTGTTCATTTCTCGATTAATAGAATAGAGATTTGAAGTTAATTTTGCTGTAGAAATTCATCATGTGAAATTCTGGTCTATGTTGCAGTTTTTGACAAAGTTTCGAATACCACATCCAGGGAGAGTTGGTGGGAGATTCTTTATTGACATAGCAATGCCCTTAATGCTAAGTTGGGTCTTAGGTGGTAACAGGTTATATTCTGCAGACTTAATTCTTTTCTGCATCTAGCTTTTGTCTTGTTGTTTCTACTATCCTTGGCTTTATTTTGGTAAATTCTGTGATCTCAGATACTCAATTCTATGAATTTTTCCCCTTTATGTGATATGCATTGAGGGTGCTGGAGTTGGCTAGCTAGAAATTGAATAAACTAGAAATTATTCAGGTTTCATTTAATTTTTCATGTTTGGGATTTCCTGTGCATAATGAATAAGATACACTTTGTTACTGTAATAACTGAATAAAATTTGAAAATTTGATTTTAGAGCTTGGGTGAAGTGGGATGCTAAAGCATTAAATTGGGAAAAGAAGTATCATAAAGATGGAATTCTAACAATATGCTAAAGCCTCCAGAATTATCTTTCCTTATATATTTACTTTAGCAGAACTGAAAATATATTTTTATCCTTTGCAGCTCAAATCTTGAAGGTAGGCCAGCAAGTTGCAGACTCTCGGACAAGGTACATTGTGTTGTTATTTCCATTTACGTGTTTTAGGCATTTGGTAAACTCTGAATTTGCAAGAGAGGATACTAAGTTGAGATCCTCTGGACTCTAATCCTTGGTCAATAATTTCTTCAGGCAAGCGACCAGTTACAGCGGTGGTTTCATGATAATGATGCACTTGAACGTGCTATGAATGGAGAGTATGTACGATAAACCTTATTTTTTTGAATATCAACTCTTATACCATTTCTAATTGTTGTAGAAATCTTAAAATTACTGTGTTCTAACCATTTTTTAATTATGTAGCTGGTTTCTAGTACCATCTGGAAGCGAGACAGTCATTTCGGAACCTATTCATTTGCGTAGGGATGAAAATGAACCCTGCGTATTTGGGTATGATTTTAATTGTCAATCTATAATGATATTTATTTATATGACATAAATAAATGGAAAATGTTTACATTATCCTATATGATGGAGATGATAATCTAACTCATTGATGTGTTATTATGACTGCAGAAGTGAAACTTACAAGGATCTTCTGCAAACATTGATAGTGATACCTTCACCCCAGGTGAATTATCTGCTGTTTTGTTCACCTGTTTGCTTCGGTTGATCCGGAATACAAATAATTGATTTCTTGAGTCATGGAGTTCGAGGTTAACTGACAAGGATTTTATTATTCGTCTAAGGTGTCCAAAATGCATGCTCGTGTCAGCTATAAAGATGGCGCTTTCTTCCTGATTGATTTGCGGAGTGAACATGGAACCTTTATTACCAAGTAAGTTGAAAGTGGCCGAGTCTTGACTTCTTAACTTCATGGAGCTTTTCTATTAATTTTTCTCTTCACATGTGCAGTAATGAGGGGAAGAGGTATCGGGTATCTCCAAACTTTCCTGCTCGATTCCGTCCATCGGATATTATCGAGTTCGGCTCTGATGACAAGGTGCCAGATGACTTTTGCATTCAGTTTTAACCTTATGATTCTTAATAGTCATGATATTTTTCCAATTTCAATACTGGCATTTTTATTTTTTCTTTGGAAACAATCTTTTTTTATCTGATCAGCTTCCCTGTAATATCTACAGGCTGTTTTTCGGGTTAAGGTGATGAGATCTCCTGCAAAGACAGTAGAGGAAAAGGAAGGGGGTGAAATTCTTCAGGCAGTGTAAAAAATTTGAAAGTTATTTACAACAGGAATTGTATAGCGTTTATTGGTGCAGCGGAATGATGGAAGTCTGCTGCGTTTTATACAAATGTAGGATCAGAGTATAGAGCATAGCACAAGAAATGTCATACTTCTGCTTTGTTTCAGTGAAAGCTGGAACGTTTTGTGTATGATTTCAATTCTTTCTTAAAGACATCCATTATTTTAAAAGAGAAGAACCATTTCTACTAGCCTTCTTTTTATTCATGTACTGCTTTGCCCTGCAAATGTCGCCAGCGCCAGCACAGCTGTTGAGTATACACGAAATCAACTATTCTTGGCAGGCATGAATCTAAGTCCATGAAACAAAACTTTCCCCTTTACCCCAATACAGCGGTTCAGCCACGTCTCTGTTTCACATGTAATTCGATCTTGGGGTTTTGCTTGTCTGTATCAAGTGAAATCAAAGACATAACCCAAAAAGAAAACAAAAGGAACCCCAAGCCCTTAGCAAATTTGGTTGGTTAAGGATTAGGTTGACCTAAACGTCTAATTGATAGGTTAAGCAATAATTTTACTGACAAGCGGGGTAAAATCTAATTGAACAGTGCTAATGTCATGGACATGGCACTCGCGTTCTGTATATTACCATAAAATGTCAAAACAAAAGCTCAGACTACACATAGAGGATCAAAAGGGTGATTACAACTAATATATTTCCGAGCTATTGTGCCATTGAAAAGGCTGACAAAAACCTGACATACATGTTCATTTCAGACCAGTTCTTTGCATTTTCCTATTGCATCTCTTTGGTGAGCAGTAACTAATCTCATCTGTGGTTTTGATTATTGAATCATGAAAGAATACCGATGATTGTGCCAAAATTGTTCATTCTCTATCCTAATTCTAGCATAAATTTCATCCTCAGGTTCAGCATCACCCACAACGATTTGCTGCCAAACATCAGAGAGACCGAAAACTTTCAGAAAACACATGATACCATTGACAATGTAACAGAATGGCCTACAATAATATATCAAACAAGTAGACTTAATGCAACAACAGTGTCACATTTGTCCAAATGGGTATTATCACATTACAAGATTTGTCCAAATGGCCAAAATTGGTCCTACTCTTAACGTCAACGAGTAGTCGCCATCCATAGTTTTATTGACAATCTCCCCATCTTTCATTAAAACCCACAAGTGCTGTGGCTGTGATATTGTCCCCTTTTGCATAAAATGACAGAGCATCACTCCTTTGCCTTTTCCTCAGGACAACAGGAGCCACACTGCCCACCACTTCCTCCATCTCCACCAGACAACGCCAATGGTTTTTCATTAATATTCACCATATCCTATGTAATGCACCAATGGATAATGCAGTGCAGGTTCATAAAGCTTGAACTTCATTATTTTATGGCCAAAATTTAGTCCATACAGCGTCAAATCTGACTAGAACCGATCAAATGCTATGATATCTTGTTGCTTTAACTTTGTGTCCTAAGAGCATAAATTAACATTATAATGTAATAGTGATTTGTAAGCAAGAACAGAGTGTGGGTTAGGTCCAGGAGAGTTGAGTGATGAAATTGTCTAGAGAACTGCAGACACAACTAGTGAGGGCTAGCTGAGGCCATACTCTTTAATAAATTCCACCAGGGGTCCATTTGTATTGTACTGTATTATTGCATTTGTATTTCTATGCATGTATTGAATAATCTTTGTATATTTGGGTGTGGAAGTGACACGTGAAGATGATGAATTGGGGATAAGGATCACACGTGACGGGGTAACAGTCGGTTCAGGTGGTGGCGGTGGTGTGGATTGTGATGGCTGGCCGTGACCGTTGGTGCATTTAATGTGAAACTTGTTGGGAAGCTAGCTTTTTTACTCGCGCTGCCAACGCTTTTCTTTTTCTTGTTTTTTTGGTTCGTAATGGTGCCTTTGTCAGTTCTAATTATTGCCACATGAGAATTCCTGCAAGCCAATACGCCAATCCCCCCATGTGGGCGGGATGAGGGAGAAAAACAAAATCCCTGAGACACCATGTGGCATCCGTCAATGCAATTTCCTGTGAATCTACGAATTAAATCATGGATCAGATCAGATAATGGTGGTGGTGCTGTTGCTGCAGCTCCTTCGTTGATTCTTCAGCATTTTTGTTTTAATGGGGTGGTTAGCTTCCTAACATATCTGCTTATGATTTGCATGTTTGAGTTTTAGCACATCATTTGCCGGATGGAAAAGGAATTTGCACCAACTTTACCTCCGGATTCTTATTCCAACATTGTCTTTATTACAAACGTATCATTTCATCTGTATTATTTCTTTTTCGGGCTTCTTTAGACCAAGTCACCAACCACCAGCAGCACACCCGTGTTTCAGGGAAAGGGAAATACCATAGTTGCCTCTAAATTTAATAAATGTTCGGACAGCAGTGACCACAATTCAAAAACTCGTCTGAAAAAAATTCTAAGGAAACTGAAGACCGCGGTGCATCTGGGGAACATACACCTAGCACCAATCCAACAAACTAAGGTACAAAACAATGAATCAAGTGAAATGAAATGACGAGGTGAAAAGGGTTGATTATTGGTTCAAGTGTATTTAAGAAGGTTTATTTATCTTCACCTAAAAGGCAAAGGCAACCACCTACCTAAACTGAAGTGATGAATTGATCCACCAAAAAGCTTTTGGCACAATCAACACTGAATCTTCCGTCTGTAATATTACTTTGTAACACGAAACATCCAATGAATCAAGTCTTATCGGAATCAATCGAAATTATGTACCATTAAGAATCATTGCTATCCAACAAAATTTTCAAATCTCTCCTCTAGTACCGTACAATCTTCACGCTCCTCCACATGTGAACTTGCTTTCCATGCCTCCTCATGCGGTTACAACGATGAGCCAAAACAGCTTCTCCCAAAAGCACTTTTCGCTCCAAAGCACCCCAAACTAATTAAATTGGACGGACCCAATTAATCAACCCCTGCTTCCCCTGTTCAAACTATCCCATCTTCTGTACGAACCCTGCTTTCACGTGGTCCCCCTTTATTTTTTTTCGTTCATCCAAACATGCCCTTGCTAGTATTCAAAATTACAGAATTCTAACCAACTTTTATGCCTGCTAATTTAATGTTATAGAAAATTTTAGATTAAATAATTTTTTATTAATAATAAATAAAAATTAATATATTAAAAAAATATATAATTTTTAATTTATTATTAATAAATATTTTTTTTATTTTTGAATTAAATAATTTTTTTATTTCAATTATATTGATATAAAAAAAAAACTGTTACAATTAAAATTTTCTCTTCGCATTATGTGTAGATGTCCATCTCGGTCTTAAATAGTTTCTTAAAAAGAGATATTTTCGCAGCCGTTTTCCCCCCTCGCTTCCCCCCACTGTCCTGCAAACGAGCAACTGCTTGCAATGTCACACCATTTTCCCAGAAACCTGGCACGTATGGGAAATGAAAACAGGAATAGAATATATTAAAAGGGAAAGAAATTCCCAGCATCAGAAGCCAAGCAGACGACAGCGTTTAGGGTGCTTCTTTGCTTAGCTATCGTTCGAATGTGATGATAATTAAGCCGTCCCACACCCAGCCAGCGCACCATGGATTCCCAGAAGTGGGACCCGTTAACGTCTTTTTATTCGAGAAAAGATGCACACGTGCGCAGGTTCCGGTTTAGAAAGCTGAGCCAGTTCAGCTCCACAATTATTATAATAATAATAATAATAAATAAAAACATAAAAATAATAAAATTATAAATGAGCTGTAAACTTTTATTAATTAATATTTATTTATAAATGAATAATTGTGTAATCTGAACTCTTTTATACGACGCTTTGTTTCATGGTACAACGCGTTTTCCCATATATTTTCAATTTCTATTTTTTTATCCAAAAAAAAAAAAAAAAAAAGAGGAAAAACCAAAGCCTGAGACCTTTAAATTATAAAACAAAAGGAGACAGAACAAGAATCTCTTGATGAGTTGATGCAGGACTATGACCGGGAAACCGACTCGGCCAGTTTCCCGATTCTTTCA
This sequence comes from Swietenia macrophylla, assembly GCA_032401905.1. Classification (NCBI taxonomy): domain Eukaryota; kingdom Viridiplantae; phylum Streptophyta; class Magnoliopsida; order Sapindales; family Meliaceae; genus Swietenia; species Swietenia macrophylla. The sequence goes on along the minus strand of CP135586.1, from coordinate 2,012,646 downwards.
ACGAGCTCGGGTGACAGCTTCTTAGCCGGTTTTCTTTCCTTCTCCGGTCGAAAATCAAACCCGAAAGCATCCGATACCTCCTCGGAGCTCCACCCGGATTTCCTTAGGGAATCCGAGAAACGATCCGCTTTCAAAAGCAGAGCATCCAAAACCGACTGATTGTCCAACATGACCATCTCGCCTTCAAAAAATCCAGAAGCTGAAACGTTGACCATTTCCACGACATCGGATTCGCTCCACCCGCCTTCTCTTAGAACCGACCCGATTTTACTTATATACTCGTCGACCCATTTCGGGATTTCGGATCTGGGCATGTCGAAGAACCGCTCCGGCGACGAAGAAGATGATGATGACGAGTTTCTACGGCGGCGATCGACTGCTGCGTCGCTCCAGAATTCGACCCATCTCGGAGTTCTTGATCCAAGCCCTGTGTCCAAACTTCTCCGCGAAAAATTCGAGGATGAACCGGATGTTTTTTCTCTAACCGATCCTTGCTTTTTAAGCGCCTGAGGCTCAGCTTCGGAGCTCCGGAATAACGACTCGCGTTCGAAGAAATCAGATAGATCCAAACCACAACAAAAAATCCGATTTTCATCAACGTAAAATATGGGATTACCAGCCAAGGAAGGGTTGCAAGGAATGTAGCAATGGTTGAAAATGGGAATTAAGAGTGGCGCTCTTTTAAGCGCATTTCTCGCCACCCGTAGCGCCTTTTCAGGGTCGGTTGGTCTCGGACCCCAAGATTTGGACCAAAGAACATTACGAGCAATTTGGAAAGTAATAGCAGCTATTGGAAGATCAATAGAAGCACGAAGATGAAAGCGAGCAGAGCCAATAGCGCGCCAGTCAGGGAAGCCGGGACCCAGAGGCAAGCCGGCGGAGAGGACTGCACAGAGGTCGGGAGGGAAGGCGAACCCAAACTCAGCCTCAGCTCTAGCAAACTCGGCGTCGGATAGACCCGGCTGGACCTGGATACCAGAGTTTTTTAAGTGCGTTATGACCTTATCAGCTAACGATGAGAAAGAAACAAGACCATTACGGACGGGTAGCGAAGTTGCGGCAGATGGCGCGGCTGCTCGTGCTGATAAACGGCGTAATCCGGCTACGTGAGCCGGGTTAAGACCGGTCATTCTTCGGTCGACGTCGACCATTTTTATCCCAAAAAAAAACTTGAAACCTTAAAACCAACTGCTCTTTCTTGTCTGAAACCCGTTTTCTGAGATGATAGCGTTTCCGTAGGCAGGAAAAATCAAAGAGCGGAGAAAAGAACGGTTTTGTTGAGTAAATAGAACGAAGAAAAGTGAAGATAGAAGAGACGAGTGAAGCGCTTTTTGCGAGAGCCGCAGGCAGAGAGAGAGAGAGGAGCTTGCTTCGATTGGAATGGCTATGTATTTATAGAAGTTATGAGTATGGGGCCCCACTTTTAGATTTTGGTAATGCTTGGTGGATTCCTTTTTATTTATTTATTTAATTCCTTTATTTTCGTTGATAATCAGTACTAATTGCAAAGTAAGTGATACTTCTACTAAATAAGTAACGGCTCTTTAACGGTGATTCAGGACATGTTAATCTCGACTCCAAAACGGTGCGTTTAATTTGCGGTGAGACGAATGTGTGGTGCGGGCAATCCGGGACCCAATTAGCAATGATGAACAAGCTTGACAGCTTAGGTAAAGCTGGACACACAATCATAATCTCACATTGTTGTTTAATTAATTAATTAATTAACACCTTTAATTTATTATTAATTTTGAAGACAAAATAGTAGTTGGTCTCCATGGTATTAAAGGAAAGAATCCATGCGGGCACAAGAATATGTGTTGGGAAGGAGAAGGCATGCATAATCATCTAATTAATTAGCATCCTAAGTACCATGCTAATTAATCATTTTATTTCTAACATAATTATTATTTAAACGACATTTTTCTTTCTTAAATTTTAAGAATAAACGACAGAGATACGTGATATTATAAATTAATAATTTTATTAAAAATTAATTGTACAATATTATATTATCAGGAGTTATTCGAGACGAGACGATAAAATTTTGAATAAATAAATATAAATTTATATTTTACATTTAGTGTATTGTAATTAAATTCTTGATAAATTAAAAGTTGAAGCAAATGCGTTATAAACATGTAATTGAAAGGACTAAGCAGTGAAAAATCAGATACTTTTGAGGCAAAGGGGTTGGTGTGCTCACGTGAGATTCATTTATCCTAATTAAATAAACTAACTCCTCTTCTACCATCCTAGTGGTTGCCCTATGCCATCCAAATTTCAATCAACCATGGACAGTTGAAGTTGTCTTCTTAGACTTAATATATTAATTATGTCATCCAACTTGCACTTTCCAAAATGTCTCTGCTCGCAAACGCGTGCAAAGCAGGCAAGGGCCGGCTGCTAAATGTTCATACTTCATCGTAGCCTAAAACTACAGTGAGTGTTTTAGCCAAACCCTAAAAATACAGGTTTATGTCTTGATCAACGTAGGCAACTATGGGTTGGATAAGCTACTGACAGTACTATTGACCTGACATCATATGTGACGGTGACGATGATCGAAGAGCTAAGACTGAATCACAAATTGTTAGGTATGCATGATGGATGCATCGTATCATGAACCTGCGGCACAGAATCAATAATTTAACTTGGAAAATTCAAAGCCACACCCACACACAAGAAACAATGTAAAAGCTGGGTTAGCTTAACAGGTTCAAATTCAAAAAGTCAGCATGGATCGATCCACCAAGTCGTTCTGAAGAACCCAGTTGTTGTTGTATATGCTTTGTCCTCACTTCATTGTTTCTATTAGTTTAAACATCAGTTGACAATTAACGGCTACTTTCTTCATAGCCGTGCACGTGATTATCAAAACGCTAAATATTCTCCGAAACGGCAATATTTTATTACTGTACTGTCTGAGATTTTTCGAGGTTGCAAGGAAGGGAGGGGAAGGGAACCTTGATTTTGATTGACTTCAATTAGGTTTGAAAAAGCTGTAGCATGTGAGTGTGCCCTTCATTTTCGCTCTTTGATAAAGAATTATATATATATATATATTTATAAGGTTTTTGGTCTTAATCATTTGGTGGGTTTAATTTAAGATGTCATTGGTCAACTGGGTTTCTAGTTTTAATTAATTATGTTGAGTAATTTTGTAAGCTTAGACACTTTCTTTACCATATTATTTTATAATGACAGTATACCATCTCATGGAGCTCTCAGCTGCACGCAGTACAGAACCCATGAAACCCTAATACGAAAATGTTAATTTTTCAACTTCTTCATTTGGAAGTAACTTCGTTGCCACTCATTCCACTCTTCTTAAGCAAATACATCCCTTTCAAATACCAATTTGTCAATAAAATTTTATGAAAATTGAACATCTAACAAGTATCTTTCCATTATACATGCAATCTCTGTTGTATGACACGATCAGCCAATTGGGATATCAACAATACGTTGTACTTATGGTAACTATGAAACCTAGGTCCTTGAGTTTGTGACAAACTACAGAAAGATTGGGTTAGATTTGTGGCACTTGGGAGGGACCGAAGCAACGGGTATGGTCGAGGTTAGAATAGACATGCAGGGATCTAGAGGAATGAATGGACCAAGTAAGATGGTGACTTACCCACAACATAAGCTACACAAGTCTAGGAGAGGTCAGCTATGGTTGCTTGATTTTGGAACAAAATGGCCACACCTCATTGAAACTAATAGAGGGATTATCTTGTCTTGTTTATGAATTTAGCAGGCAAGGTGGGGCTCCCACTCTAGCAAGAAAAATCAACCAAATCTTTACTCTTGAGAAAGATTAGCGGGCAGCATTGCTTGCTTGTCTTCTCCATCCTCTCTCTTTCAGTCATATGCATACAATTATAAAATATATGTTCCCTCGAGCTCTCATTAGTCAAGCCTTATGTTTCCATTGATTAATACCTTGTTAGTCTAAGTCATCAACTCTCTTCTCTTGGCTTTCACATTTGGATGCGGGGAAACTCTACGAAGCTGATGCTGTCGATATTTCTTATGTTATGTTAGTTTTCATAATTAATTCAATTAGAAAGATTCTAATAAATAAGCATACTGCACATCCCACACCTTGGTCTATAGTCTATTTTATCTTGTCTTTTAATATCTAATAACATATGACATAACTAATAATGAAAGAACTCATATTGTATTTTAATTAAATTTATTAATTAATTTTATATTTAATTATATTAAAAGATCAAAAAAGTTAAAATTAATGGATAATATTATATATATATATATATATATATATATATATATATATATATAATAGATATAACTAAATTTTAGACACGTTACCTGTCAAACACAAGGATAAACCATACCAAAAAGAGAATCACTAACCAGAAAGTGAACCACATCGGATTCATTGATGGAAAAAAAAATCATAAAATTTGTTTTGAAGTTTAAATCTTTTCTTATCTAAATTATTCAAGTTAATGGATTAATGAGTTTGTGATTTAAATCTAGTTAAATAAGAAACACGGTCTATATAAAGCTCGTTGTAGCTATGACCATTTTACAACTTTCAGTAGAATTTGCACAGCATCTGTGTATTGTCCCACGTAGGTTAAACCCAAACTATTGTATCCAAATGTCTTCTCTGCCTGCATACAAGTTATGATACAACACAAATAGGCCCCGACGAAACCACATGGTTTCCATAGTTTGTATTCAAGTGTAGGTTGTAGCATAGCACATGCATGCACAAATAGTCATTGACATCGCATCACTTTGACGTTAGAAAGAGAAGGAAAAGAATCTATATACTTCCAATATGATCATACATATTTTAAACTCAAGTCTATAGATTGGGACAAAAGAGAGGAATACAATTTTGAATTGGTAATTGGTTGTGATTATACTTTACTAAGAGACGAAAGCATGCGTAGAAGAATAAAATCATATTGTAGGGTTAGGATCTAATCTACTAATAGTCTTATTTTATATGCTCTGGATTTATTAATGTTATAATCAAATAGAGAGAGATACACCACCCATGTGCTTCGTCAACCTTGTAGTAATCTTATATTGATAAAACAAGAGGGTTTAGCCGGGTCTCAATAGGAATAATGGGCGATTAAAAGCCTAATCCAAGTGGGCACTCAAAGAAATGAACGAGGATTCATTGCTTCATTTTGTACTATTATTTAAAGCTAATTCAGATGTTAGTTAATTAGCTTAAAGAGAAGCTTTGATATGTAATTGAGTGATTAGTCTCTTTCTATGAAGTTTAATATAAGAAAACCTTGGTTAGAAAGCAATGGATGATTCTTGCACCAAGTACACAAATATTGGGAAGCAACCTTTTGGGATATAGAAAAAATTAATTAATATAAAGTAATGTTAAAGTTGATGGAATGACTCCTCAAGTAGCGGTCACATTTTTGAGTTGATGGGTCATTTTCTCTCAACAAAATCAATTGGCAGATACTCTGGGCAAAAGGTAATGGCAGATTTTAATGGGTTTTGGATTGCATTGCACTTTTACTGTGTAGGCGCGCGCGCGCGCGCGCGCGCGCGTGTGAGGCTAAAGCTAAAGCTAGAGACGGGCATCTCTTTCGATCAGCGTGCGTGGGAGGAGGATGGAATAAAGTGTAGGATTTAGATCAGATCATGCATACCTTTCGATTGCTTTAATTTCTCTTTTCATTTATTTATTTGTGGAGAGAAGAAAACAGAAGAGAAAGAACAAATTTGTATTCTGGTGTTGCAGACGTAGGTGGAAAAGAGAAAGCAAAGGGAAAAGACTGGCGTAGAGAAAGTTGTTGCCAAAGCAACTTGGATTCTCACCCTTCCAATTCATTTGACAGATATAGCTTCACAGGGAGGCTATCTTAATGGTAGGAAGCTTGGCATTTGTTTTTGTTCTTTGACCAAATTGAACCCTCAGGAAAAAAGAGAAAGGGGAAACCCCTCTACAGAAACTAGATCAAGATGGGCAACTTCTAACTTGTATTTGTTGTCAGTTGAAATGTTTTTGTTTCTACAAAATTTCTTGTCAGAGTCTGAACCTTGTTTCCTTTTCCTTTTCATGTGTGACTTCCAAACAAATTTCCTTTTTCCAAGGTGAAACAGTGTGAACCCAATGGCCAATGGGGGAAAAATTACAAACCTTTTTTGAGTCTCAGACCAAACACATGGACTTTCCAACAATTCAGATCATCACTACCAGCTTACCCACATGCAATTATCACCAGGATTCTCCTGATATCATGAATATTTTCAGAGCATCAGAGGGCAGTTCCATCATCTCAACTCAATCACCTGAGCGTCTCATATGGATTCTTGCTTTATTCCTTGGATTAGATATATAGACAGACCAGACAATTGCTACACAATCATATCATATTCCCTTACTACAGCAGAAAGATATCAGCGAAACCCAGTTTTGATTTGAATGGTTACCTTAACTTGTCCTGATTCTAATTCTATACCCCTAAAATCTCTCGCTTGCTGTTTCGACTTTGTATTTATTATTTCATTTCTGGCTCTTAATTTTCATGCAACTCTCCGGTTGCCCATATGCCATTACTTCACAATAGACTGGGAAAGTTTCATCTAAATCCTAATCAGCATCTGAAGCAATACACTCTATTGCCCATATATACACTTGTTGATGTCATCATCATATCAAGTGTAACGATGGACCCACTGATTTCACAAGTTCCCAACTACCATTAGTATGAAAATAGAAGTACTAAATAGCAGTTATGTGAGACAAACCTTGCTAGCAAAAATAAAAGTAAGAGGGAATGAAACTTATTTTGTTATTTTATTATATGAAATTAAGTTTACCTGTCAATATACGTACAAACAAAGCATGATTCATTGATGCTGTCCGCGCTTCGGAAATACACACATAAACTCCCCTTGTGTTCGTGCACATGGTCACCAACTAAAGCTGCCCACCCTTGCTGCTACATTCTAAGAGAGAAAATACTGCACAACCCTGCTGCTACTGCTGCTGCAATCTCTCTTCCATCAATACTTTGAACAGCTTCTTACCCTTAATAGTTGATCTCCAGATTAGTCTTTAGAACACTGAATATACAAGCAACAAATGTAAGATTAAAACAGTATAATAACCTGGGTTAGTGAGAGTGGGAGCGGGATAGGGAATGTGAATGAGAATAATATATTCAATAACTCCTGCTCCTCCTCGGACTTCTGCTATAGCAGTTTCATCTGTGACAAGCACAATGAAACCGGGTAAAATAGACATCTTCAGCAGTCAGCAAGCACCAAAGATTTTGTGATATAGAACAAACACCTATTAGGAACAAGTGGATGAACATAATTGGATGAGCTTACCTCAACTCAAGATCAGAATAGACAGGAAGGACATAATAATTTACTCTTAAAGAAGCATAACAAGAGAAATGGAAGGTGTAAAATCGACCCAAAAATGGCCAGTATAAATTGAAGATAAGCTAATAATAGTATGTGATGCCACCATTGCGACAAAAACTTATTTCAAACTTAGCACTAGGACTTCTTGCCATTACTTGGTCAAGAACATATAACATAGATTTGGGCACTGAAAATAGATACATACTTTTAACAACTAAAGGACAACGATCAATACCATGTACAAGTAAAATGTCAAAACTGCACTCACAGACCAACCAATAGTGGCACTAGCGAAGAAAATATAGTTCTTTTCACAATAATAATAAACTCAGGGCAAAGTACAAATACATCCAGCACTACATCTGCACTCTTTACAACATTCTGCTATGTATCAACCAATAATAAATTTTTAATGGATATTGTATTACTCTTGTGGTATGCCTCCCATACTGCAGATATGAAACAAACAACTAGATTCTGTTTCTGCTTTTGGTATAAGTAAAGGTTTAAATTAATCTGGATATTATGAATTTAAAAAACTTTAAAGCTACGCCAATTATACGAAGACCATTCTATTCATTAAAGCACCCAAACTGTTCACAGCTATAATATCTGTATTTTCCAGCACAGAGTAATGGGTACAGAAAAAAAAGAGATACTAAACCCATATGTCAAAACCTGAATGTATATGTGAAACTACTATGAATTACCTTGGAGGAGAACAATGACATACCATGCTGCAACTGTGATGCCCGCAATTTAATTGGCTTGTTTCTTCTGCTAGTTTTTCCTGCCTCCGGCACTCCTGTTCTCATTTCTTTGCCATTTTGGCAGCAGTGTCTTTTGTAACTCCAGGACCAAAAAATAGTGCCACCATTAAATGTACAGTACATAACTAATACAATAAAACATAGAAAACCATATTCCCTTGCGAACAACCCAAAAATACACACCATCCCCTCAATGTGCAGTAGCAAATGTAAACATGCTCAACTGGCTATTTTGCTACAAAAGAAATCATTCACAGGTAATACTTTGTTTGTTCAACTGCATGCCCATAATCCTTTTTAGCCGATCATGAGGAGTTTCTTTCTTCTCCCTCTGCAGCTGTTTCAAGAGGCCACCAGTAACATTTGATTTGGTTAACTTTGCCAATGCCAAAGATGTGCTGTGAAGAAGGTTAAAGAAGACGTTTCAATCAATTTATTATAGATGAAAGGATAAGGTACACAAAATGATCATAATATCAAAAAGCCCGCCAATCAAACACCATAGCAAGACAAAAGCATAAAAAGTAACAGAGGTATCAGTCTAAATGCTCTAAAATGTACTTTACTCCTGGTTTAATAGGCTTAGCAATCTTTTCCTTGTCAAGGGATATACCAGACGCTGGATCAACATGCAATGCCTCAAGTACGTGACCAGATGATGGCCTGCATGAAAGAGAAGCATTAGAGACACCAATTTCGGTAGCACTGTGCAATTTGGAATTGTCTATTAAAAAATCCATTTCAAGGAAGCATAAGCTCCACAAAAGAAGCTTCCTTTTCTTTCCCTCTTGGCAGTTTTGCTAATTAAACCTAGGCCTGATTTATTATTCTAAGCCAGAAAGGTTTGCCTCAAGCAACAAAATGGAGATAAGCCGCACAGAGTAAAGACTGTCCAATCTATCTTTGCAAGAATTAAAAGTACAGCCTCTGACCAGTTTAGTAAATCAGCCTGGGATGGAGGAGAAGGTGATGGAGAAAATCTTTCAAGATTTTGGTTCATCCTCATCACCTGAGGGACCAAATTCAGTAATGTACTCTACTTTAGGTGTCCTTTATTTGCTCTGATTAACTTCATCAGAATAAAATCAACAAGCATGGTGTCTCGTGTTAAGGCAGGGAGTACGACCATAATCTTGATCTATATAAATAGAACACCACTCAAATGCACACCTATAAAATACACTGGAAAACCACAGCAGCAACAATTTCCAGAAAAACCAACAGAAGGCATACCTTCTGAAGCGAGTATAAGCTTCATAAGTCGTACTGTGTCTTGGCTCCCTGTGTATGAAAATATGGAGCGACATTATAATACAGCCGAGACAACTGTATGAAAAAATTTGTCACTACTCAAACTTGAATGACAGAGGCAAATTGTACAACAATATACAATAACACCAGCGGAACCTAAGTTTTTAATCCATTCAATCGGCAAAGAGAATTTGTTCAGAAATTTAAAAAACATGTAGTACTTAACAAATATACTATACACATTGATCTTTAGATCAAGATTATAGACTAAGCCTAGTAGCATCTCCAAAAGTCCTATGATAACTCAGTATATCGTAGTGCTTGATAACTAGAAATATCTAAATCAATGCAGATATTAAAAAAAAAAGTAAAGCAAAACAAACGACAAAAAAAGAAATCAAAACCTGTCTAATCCAAATGGTGCAGCAGCCTTGGCTTCTATCTCTTGATTTACATGTTGCAAAACCTCCTCGTCAGCAACTGTTATTGTACGAAGGTAAGCTTGTAAAGTTAAACTCATATTGAATCCTAGCCTTTGTCTTGTGTTCTTTGCCATAAACATAAGGTAACCAGACAACACATTAAAAAGTTCGTAAATTTAACATATCTATCACAAATTTAAAAAAAAAATACCAACATCCTCTATGCCGATGCTTAATTAAATCCTGATAACGCTCAAAATTAACAAACTCTTCTAGTTCTTCCTCTTCTTCAGACTTTTCCTGGGTATGATGTCACTTCGCAGGTTCCCTAATGAAATCCAGAAGGGCCCGACCGTCATATCAACATAAAAAAAGAAACCCAAAACCTCAATGCTAAACATTGATCAAACTACTTGTCAAAATTCAAGTCCCCTGCTCAATAAATCAATTATACACGTGCACCAACACACACAAATGAGAGGGAAAGAGAACTGTACCTATTTATCAAAACATCTTGTTCCCCATTCCAAGGTATCCTTCAGCACGAGTTAAAAATTAGCAATCAGTTTTATCAAAGACAAAAATGCAAACATGCAAGCCAAACATGTTAATTTAAAGGCAACATGTCATGAACTTCCCTCATTTCCGAGCTACTAGTATTAGAGTTCTTTTCATTTTCAATTTTCACGTCTGTCATCATTACCCTTAAGTGATCACGAATTAAGTCAATTAACAGCCTCACTCTCACTAGTTTTGCAGAGCTTACGGAATTAAATAACAATGATGATGATGATTTTCCCATGATTTAAGCAGCAACAATATAGGACCAGCAATTATCATTTTTTTTTTTAAATAAACAATTTTCACCACTCAATCCCCGAATCATATGTGCACAAACAAATAAATCTATAATGAAAACTATCGAAAAGAGGTCTTACAGGCCTTGCTGATCCTCAGAGGCCTGGCAGAGACCATCGTCACGATACACGCGGGAGCGTGTCCTGATGACCTGAATAGATGCTGAGGATCACCGCGACTCTGAGCTCGCTTTCGAGCCCCGCCCATCGTGTCCTGCACTTTTTTCTCGGATCTCCTGGCCTCGTGCCACATCTTCAACGATTTCCAAACCGTAAACGTAGACACTCAGAGATTGATAACGTGATTGATTCGGCAGATGATTTTGTCTCGTGGCATGCGAATTTTGAATTACTAGAAGACAATTATTTTTGCATCTGGATCGCTCTCGTCGGACTGCGGGTCCGCCAGAAATCCACTCGGGAAAGACTTACACGTGACAATCTTCCTTTAACGCCAAATAGTTCCCATGAATAATTGAAGAAGAAAGATTAAAGTTTCTCCTCACTCTTCCCAAAAGAAAATTTCCAATGAAAAATATGTCATGTTTTATGAGAAGCTTCAGGCTTATCATTACCAAAATATATAACCATCATGACCATTTAATCTATATTCTTCATCAATTATCTGCAATGAATATGACGACAAGGTTTCCGAAATTTTAAGATTACTCAAGTGAATCCAAGGAGGAAATAAAGAGATGAGGCAGGCAGAAGACATGGGAAGATGGACCAATATCTTATAATACATGATGTGTTGCCTAGGCTACCGAAAAGGAATCGCCAATTTTCTTAAGTGCAATAACTCGATATCAGTGCATGTATGCTTCACAGACAATACCATCGAACCTTCATGTGATGTTGCCCAATGATTTTGGATATTGTTGAACAACTTTGTAGTTGTTGCTGAACAGTTAATCCATTTGCCAAACGGAACGCAGCCGCCGTAACCCCTTCCAATTATTAATTAGCACGTTTCCATACCTTAAAACTTGATTAAGAGCACTATATTAACTTATTCCCTAAAGTAAATTTATAATGTTGGCCTGCTGCGACAATGAACTTGGGCAAGTTAATGAGTCATCAATAACGAAGTGTTTTAGAAGCACTTCGATCGTCTGTATGATGTAAGAAGCACTTCCAAGTTCCAATTAACTTCTCTTCACAGCAATGGACAAGAGAGGGAAGTAGAAAAGCTGATCAAGACATCATAAGATAATTCAATCAATGACATTGACCTTTGAACGCTAAACACAAGATTAACCTCATCGGTGGAAATAATTATGAGACTTAATTGCGGGTGTTAAGGTTTATAATCCAAGAGATTACCAAATTTTGGTGGTCAACACGTACAATCCTTAATTGTTTTCATGATATTTTATTACGAGTGCTGTTATAATCATAAACCATTATCATACATATGTGTATTCATGTGGTAATTTGCCCTATGCATGCTTGATATATATGTGTTTGCCACTATCTAATGTCCCTTTCGCATCGCATTCTCTTGTATAATTAAGCATTAATGTTTAATTAATTCATAATATTTAAGTTAAAAATTGAAGAAAAAAAGTTTAATTTCATAAGTAGACTTGGTTAATTGTGCTTCTCATTCCACCTCAAATGGGATATATGACTCAAAATTATGTTGCTTCCATTTTAATTTTCTTGGCAAACAAACATGCAGAAAGAAAATAAATGGATTCAATCTTATAAAAATAGAAAAGACAGATCGACATGACTCGACCTCAACGAAGAACAAAGCCTGTCCCTAACCCGACCCCCCCACCACCACCTCACCACTTTATAAACAACATTTTTCTCTTTCAACCATTTTAAAAAACCATAAAGGTTTCTCAGCAGCCATGGCTTCCCCCACCCCACCGGGCGAGGTCCTTCAAGGACCTTCGCTGCACATGTCTCACCACCGTCACAACCACCGGCTTCCTTCCCACGTGCCACCCCCACCACAGCCTCCTTGTTCTTCAGTTGCACCATCAACGCCGCCGCAAGGATTACAAAAACAGCGCTCGTGGTCACCGGATATTTACAGAGAAAAGGCATGGCTTAGACGTAAAGGAAACATTAAAAACAAGAGGAGCAAGAGCGTGACAGACGAGGACCTTGATGAGCTTAAGGCTTGTATTGAATTAGGGTTCGGGTTTGACTCTCCAAAGGTTGATCAACGCTTGTCTGATACTTTGCCAGCTTTGGAATTTTATTACGCTGTTAACAAGCATTACAATGATACGGTTTCAAAGTCAACGGCCTGTTTATCAACTGCGTCCGATTATGAATCACCCTCTGCTATCGGAAGCCCCCACGCCATTTTCGGTCCTGGTAATTTCTCTACCCTATTTTTTCTTGAGTTCCATGTTCCAGACATGTATCTTCATCTGAAAAACCCCCCGAGATTTTGATTTTCGGGGATTTTTTTTGAAGAAATTGTATTCGTTAATTTTGAATGAAAACTGAAGCAATTGTGTTTGATTGTTGTGAAGGTGAAAATGATCCGCAGACAGTGAAGACGAGGTTGAAGCAGTGGGCACAGGTGGTGGCCTGCTCGGTTCGGCAATTTTAACGAAGATGATGATGATTATTATGTTCATACTTAATTTTGCACGAGCAACAGGGTTAACTGTGGAGCAAACCTGAGTTATCAAAGCAACCAAACATGAAGATCAACTTATTTGCAAATTGATAGATTCTCATTACATGCTTCACCCAGCGACTATGTCAATTAGTTTGTCTCGTTAACACGAAACCCCACCACTAAATTGAACGCAAATCAGCCGACTGACTTTTCCTTTTCTTTATGAGCCGAAAGAAAAAAGTATAAATTGAACCTTGGTTTCATTGGATTTCTCTTTTGAACATAGCGACTTGAATGAACGAACAAAGTCAAAAGATGTTTGCATGTGTTGATCGAATTGTACTGTGCTGTTTGCTTTACAATGCTAAATTGATGGAACATAACATAAAGCTCAATGATTTATAAACTTTCTCCCTCCCTCCCTCTTAGATACAGCTCGGTTTTCGTCTCTTTCATTTGAAGCTGAAGGGTTGGTTTGCTTCCGTGAGAAGAAAAGCATGATAACATATGAATTGATTCCAGCTAAAATTAAGCTTTGAAATGTGTTCCTTCTTGCAATGTAAAAGGTATCCTATGATGACTAGTAGGATATAATAGAACTAGAATCAAACTTCAGGAGAAAAGAAAAAAGTTGGGGTCGTTGCATTGACTTGCATGTGTCTCTCGTCCTCCATTCCTAAGAGCTAGGACCATGAAATGCAACGGCTTCCGACCAGAACCACTCATCTTTGTCTGAATCAAATCAATTCCGAAGAAAAGCCACGACTTTGTTTTTCATATTTTTGTTAATGATCGGCGAGTGCTTGAGAAGACAACGCACTGATGCATACAAATGGGCCCAAAACCTAATTATGCAATGTCGACTTTGATCCTTTGGATCAAAACGTTGTGGGGGCAAGACCCACTCTGCTTTGCAACCTACGGCGATGGCGAAGTGCCATTTGATTTTGTATTTGTTGTTTTCCACGTTGGGTTTTTCAGTATGCAAAAGCAAATTGGGTGGTTCTAAAATTTGCAAAGATTACTTCATGATTCACTCATTTTGATTACTTCATTTTTTACCCGAAGTTCCAGCCCTTTATAGTATTGCAGAAGTTTCCATAAAAATTTGTCAACTGTAATAGCAGAAAACATGATAATAACGACGACGTTTATGAACCCCCATACGAATTATATTTCATGCTTATTCTCTTTTGAGTTGTAAGCTTGTAATTTTTATTTATTGAAAATTACATTCATACAAAATTATTATATGAATGTTCAATAATGATGTTGCGAATGAATGCACCATAAATTTTTATATGATCATTGGATTTGGATCTTCTCTTCGGCTAATTTTTTTTAAAAAAATTTTTTGGAAAATTTGGATGATATTTATTTATTTCCAATTTTTTATAATTATAAATGAAGAGTAAAATGTATTATTTAGATAATTATTTTCAAATTTTAGTTTCTTTTTCTTTTTCAAATACTTTGCTTTTTTAAATTTAATAAAAGTTATTGTCTTTTTTTTTTCTTTTTTTTTTCGTAATTACAAAATTCAAGAACTCAATTTCTTATCGATAAACAAAGATGATTACTTGTCTTGAAATTGTAATGGGTACTTAATAACTTTAGTTACCAATATGTATTTTATCGTCTAGTAAAAAGTAAATTATATCTTAATTCTAAAAAATTTAAATTATCAAATAACAAAATTTACTAAATAAATTTAGAAAAAATATTAGACGAGACGATTTAAGAGGACACAAATCCCACACTATTCATCAAAGTATTAAGATTAAAACTTTCAAACTTCCGGAATTGTATATTCCATGTTGCATTTATCTTATACTAAATGTTGTTACAATGACCTTCCAAAAATGACCAGAAAGTTAATTTATACAGTGATGTCGGTGAGAACACAAAGAAAAAACGACAGTCCAAAGCAAAGGGATAGAAAAAAAAAATTAAGAAAACAAGACTACGAGGAAGAAGAGAATAAATATACCATCAAGGATCATGGAGAAAACTCAACAGGCTGACCTACTGTGCTTTCTTTCACCTGAAAATGCTACGAAACTCAACCCTCCAGTACTTTTGTTGTGTGTATAAAGAAACTGTTTTTTCGACTGCTTCAACAGTGCATCACATAGAGCTAATAAAAAATTTAAAATCATACTGTCCTAATAAGCCTTAATTAATCACCAATACTGTCGCAATTCGCCTCAATTAATCATGACAACCAGTCTATAACCCGGATTGCTGTCTATAGAGACGTTCAATTATCACATTTAGATTGCCTTACTTGACAACTTCATGCACGAACCCTAATTGATCGCGTTTTGCATCCATGTAAATACGACAGACCGCCGCCGCCGCCGCATCATCTTTACGCAACTCCAGGTACTGCAGCCTGGTAAGTTAACCTCTGCAAGTATTCGCAATTGGTTTGCTTATTTGATGTATACTTAAAACCTTTCTTTTCTTCTTTGATAATGCCCAGTAATTGACGTTTGAATTATTCAAATACCAGAATTAACATTAATCAGATAACTAATCGGTCCCACGAGCTGGCTTGGCCAAGAAAAAAATTAAAAAGCCAGTAAGCGACAGGATTGTTCTTCATTTCTTACAAAGATTTGACCATAGATTTTGTGTCCTAATCCGATCCAAAATACCAAACCTGCGAATTTATATACAAAACATTCCGTATATTGGTCAGAGTTTGAGAGAGAAAAAACCGATACGCAGATATAAAATACAGAGACAAATGGATCAAAAAGTCAATATATATCGGTGATTAAATTCCAACATTTGTGCTACGTATGCAGATAGAGACATCGTGTAGCTGACGTTACAAAAAGATGGATGAAGATGGAAAATGGTGGCCAGTTCACCTGTGAATCGGTCGCAATATGGTGGCAAAAACTACGATACTTTTGCTTGAAGCAATAAATAGGAAGTCCGGCTGTCATGCATTCCATAATATTTGCCTCTCGATTGAGGAAGTTTCGACTGTTCGTATCGGCTGCTGAGTGAACAATTAGTATTTACGTTCTCTTTGAAGGAAAAAGAAAAGGTTCGGAGGGGTTAAATTGTCGACGTCAATGCCAAGAAGACAACCTCGTTGTTTGAAATGTCATAGACGCCCACGTCAATCAATTACGATCCTTGCAAGTAATTTTGGAAATTTCAAATCAATCAGGCAAAAATGTCAGACTGCAATTTTGAAATATCTTGCTAGGAAATACCTACTACGACTGACAGGCGTCTAGCTCATACCTACTACGACTGACGGGCATCATGATCCTTTGAAAATAAACAGCGAATTTTTCAGGGACACGGTATAAGAACCCAACAGTTCATCACGTGTGAGCACCGTACGTAGCGCTCTCTGTGCTCGCTATATTCTTCTTCTTCTACCAAAAATGGGTAGCCTGGACGCTACCTTCTGGTAAAATCACCATGAATGACGACAAAATTGCTACCGTAATATATGAAATTTTCACACCAAAATTCAACATCATGAAATATACCTTCTTAAAACAAAACATGTACAATATTACAAATAAAAATAAATTTGCAACTTCTTTACATTTATCTAATATGTCTTACAAATAATTGGTGAAAGGTTGTACCACTCTTTGTTTAATCTCAAAAATGGCCCGGCACTCCTCCAATTCGCTCGAAATTAATAAGAAATGTACACCCAAAAATGCGAAATGTGGCGCATGCATGCAGCAGCAGCAGCTGCTGCTGCTAATTTGGGTGGTAGATATCTAAGAAATGGGATATCGAACGACTAGTTAGGCAAGTCAATGAACGGGTCAGATAGGTATTGGTTGAATGAGTGTGTGGTTATCAAATTGTGTTTGAATTCTGTCTTACTGAAGAATGAAAACGAAACTTAATCTGAATTTTAATGGCAATAAATTGAACAATATAAATTAAAAAAATTTCGGTTTTGGTAATCAACTTATTGAAAAATAAAATCAAAAACTCAGATGAGAGATTACATTAATCCAACCTGTATGTGTATATTTCTATCTCTCTCATAGTAATTTTGATATGTTATGTGAATAATTTTACAAATTTTACTAGGGATAACAATTTTTGACATAATCTATTAAGTCAATACGATTTTAACACAAATTTATAATTTTATATTAACATAAAATGATACGATTATCAAGAAAATAATATAATATAATAAATAATCGTGTTGAATTTGAATTTAAAGTTAATGAACATGTAAATCTGTTTACGATATTATTAATTATTTGATTAATTATAACGTATAAATTTATTTTATATTTTCATATTTAAAAAATAGTTATATTGATAATGTATTTAGATAAAATTGACTAATATTTAGTATATAGTACATAAGCATTATAGAATTCTATTATAATATACTAAAAAAATATATTAAACATGTAATATTATTATAACACGTATAATTTTAAAATTATATTAAATTAAAATTTTTAATTTTTGATATAATTATTAAATAAATTAAATTTTAAATTAATCTCTATTTAACATCATAAATATAAACATAATATGAAGGCAACGTAATAATGTAAATGCTCGCCCTTAAATTTTATGGCCAAAAGAGTTAAGTAATGAATTACATAAACAAACCAACATCAAAATCACACATAGCAGGCTTGAATGAAATGCATATGCATTCAAAAGGCAGGAGCCGTAGCTCTCATTACCTGCCCAATTAGATGCACGGATGTGTATCTAGTTATACACAAATGTAGCAGCTTCGGGTTTTGACTACTGTATCACAAACTAACTCATCTCCCTCTTATGATGATAACGATGCATGATGCATTTGTCTTGTCATAAAATCCAAAGGGTGTGGCCTAACAACAATTAATAAACTAATTAGGAGCACGTTGAACAAAAATTAGACCAAGGAAAATATACCAAGTAAGAATGATATTTAAATAGCCATGAGAAGAAGCAATTCAATTTGGGAAGCGTTAGGTGAGAAAAGGAAAGGTTTAGCCATTTTAATACTGCCTTCTAGCTTCGTCCCTCTTCCTTTTCTTCTTAATTTCTCCATTGAAAATTGTAAAAACGGCGAAATCCACGCGTCTTTATGGATCTTTCTTACAAAAGAAATACCATTAACAACATGTAAGTCCTTCAATTTTAACAAAATCAAATACAAAGACATAAAGTTATCATTTCTTTTAAGGTTACTACACACACCAACCCCACTCCATCTCCACATACACAAACACATTTTAAAAAGAAAAAATTCCTTTAAAATTAGGAGATTTCTTAACGGAAAACTTAAAACATTACACAAAAAATTTAAAACGATTAACAAAAAATTTAAAATAATTTATATAAAAATGTAAAATTTAAAAATTTAAAATATAAAGTTGAAACTTAAAATACATAATATAAGAAGAGTTGAAAAAATTGAATAAAGATTATATATAATTTATTGTAATTAAACCCTTCAAATTGACATAAATTTTTAAAGGGTATATCAATTAAATTATTCTTAATAATCCAACGACATAGAGGAGTTTGTGAGAATATGTGAATATATATAAAAGTTATGTTATTATTTGTAATTTTACTGAAATGGAGAGACTCAAATATAATTACCCCTTATAGAAATGCATTAGAAGCTTCTGCCCCGTTGATGAAGGGCTTGGAACAACTACCATCCATTTGGCATTAAAAAATTAAAAGAAATAATAAAATCCCATTTCCCACCTCTTTCTCTCACTTATCTTTTGAGCTTTGAAACTCGAAAGAAGGCCAAAGTGGGGAGGTGTTTGTGTTCCTTACTTTGTTTCTTTATTGGTTAATTAATTGAATATTTTGTTGTGTCTCTCAAAATTTCTAGAACCAACGTTTTTTTTCTCTGGTCTGGACTCCTTCTCTGCTTTATAAGAGTCCCGTATAAGCATTAACAAAGATGATTTACTTTTCGCAAACTTTAGAGAAGTTATGGTCTTTGCCTTCAATTTACCCCAAGAACTCGTTTCGGTGATTGCTCATGGAAGAAGATAGGAGCAGCAAACGTACCAGCAGCAGTCTTGTTCATTCTAGGGTTTTCCTTTCTGGGTTCTATTGCTGGGACTGGGAATTCTTGACTGCTCTCTTGCTCTTTAGTTGTTCCATCTAAGCCGATTTTTGTTTTTATTTTTAGTAAATTAGGTTACGTTTTCTGCAAAAACAAAACAAAGAAAGAAAGATTAGGTTTCATTTGACAACTTTCTGTAACTATTCGGGGTTGATTTATCTTAAAAGGGTACTGATCTCGGGGGTTGGTGAAGGACAAATCGGGAAGAGAAGATGCAGAGGACGGTTCCGGCGCCGTTTCTGATGAAGACGTACCAGTTGGTGGACGATCCGAGCACAGATGATGTGATATCATGGAATGAAAGTGGCGCCAGTTTTGTCGTGTGGAAAACTGCTGAATTTGCCAAGGATTTGCTGCCTAATTACTTCAAGCACAACAACTTCTCAAGCTTTGTCCGCCAACTCAACACTTATGTAAGCAACCTTTCCTCCTTCACTTTCTATTCAATTTTCTATCTTCTGTTGGATTCCTGAGAAATTAAATATCAAAGTCCCAACCTTCCTTTGGTCAGTACACGATGGGGGTAGGAATAGGATCGACAGGTCTGTAAACCGCATGGTCAACATGGTAATTACTGTAGGGAATCATCAAGATAATGACATCTATCTACCGCAATTCTATATACATAGCCATTGAATGTGGGCTTCTAGAATTCCAATTCTGGGTTTGCGCTGATTTGTCGTCCGACCGGAGTAGATGCATGACCCGTCGCCAAGAAAATAGCGGCACATGCGTCGCACGCGTCCGAATCTTTCCAGTTTGACCAGAGCATCTAAGATAAAATATTCTTTTTCGTTCTATTCTTTGTTCTGAATTAACCGTCCTCTGTTCCGGCTGTACAGGGATTTCGAAAAATCGTGGCCGACAAATGGGAGTTCTGCAACGACAACTTCCGACGAGGACAGAAAGACCTCTTAACCGGAATCCATCGCCGGAAAACAGTGGCACCGTCCCCAACACAGACGGCGGCAAAAGTGAAAACCACCTCACCGCCGAACTCAGGCGAGGATATGGGATCCACTTCCACGTCTTCATCGGATTCGAAGAACCAGGGCTCGGTGGAGACCGCCAAGTTCGCGGACTTGTCGGATGAGAACGCGAAATTGAGAAAAGACAACGAGATGCTGAGCTCCGAACTAGCGCAGGCTAAGAAGCAGTGCGAGGAATTGATTGCATTCTTGACGGATTACGTTAAGGTGGGGCCCGAACAGATCAATCGCATCATGCGTCAAGGAAGCGTTGGGTCCTGCCGTGATGGATTATTGGTCGGTGTTGATGATCATGATCAAGAGGAAAAAAGTGACGGCGGAGAGTTGAAACTGTTCGGAGTTTGGCTGAAAGGGGAGCAGAAAAAGCGGGCCCGCGAGGAAACTGCTTCGTGTGGTGGGTCTCATGAGATGAAAAATGCGGAGTTTCGTGGGCCGTTGATGAAGAGCAGCAAAGTCTGCAACTGACCAATTAGAGGGCGTAGGATTAGGGGTATGCGCCTCTCTGCATGTGATGATTTGCGTTGGGAGAAAATCTAGTATAAGCGTAGTACCATATGAAATATGTTATTAGAATGGGGAAAAATCTCTGCGACAATTTAAGGTTTGATGTTTGCGTAATAATCGTACGATGGATTGATGGTCTTTAAGTGCTTTTCTTTTGTTTGGTTTTGTATAATGCAAGGTGGGTGGAGATCAAACGCAAATAAATCTCTACGCGCCCTTTATGGACGGTGTTACCCTACGTGAAGGTTCAATAATATGATAACCTTTTGAATGGAATATTTTGTATGCCCCATAAAATTTTACTCTCTTTTTTTTTTTTAAAAAAAACTAATTTTCATTATATAATTTTGAAATCTAAAAAATATAATACACGTTACACTCACACAAAAATTTATTATAAATAATTTTAATTTATATAATAATAATAATAATAATAATAATTCGTATACAAACTCTACTATAAATTGTATTTTGCAATCAAAAAATTGTATTTTTGTTTTTTGATAATTAATAAAAAAATATTAATTATTATAAAATAATTAAATATTGTAAATAGTAAAAAAAATGTGGCAGATTTAACTATAATTATTCGGTACATCCCTCGTTGGTTGGTATTTAGTTGTTATCACCTAACAACGAGGACTGAAATTAGCAATTTTAAAATATTTTGAGGACAAATTGTTAATATAATATACTACAAATATTTGACTACCGTGTTTGCAATGCAAAAGAGGACTTTATTCAAGCCTCCTGCTGGATATCACTTGATAGATTAAATAAACAGTATTTAGTAATTTAATGCAGATGCAGGGTTAAATTTGTAATTATATTGTTTGTATTTAACAGTCAATTAAACTTAACAATTGCCCACATTTTTTTGTTATTTTGAGAAAAAAACATTGTGTGTGTGAATCTAATTATATTTAACTTAAAATAAAAGGGAGTTGAATGTAAGTTTCCATTACAGGTTTGCAAGACGGCAGCATTTCGGGCTGCGGTTTGTGATTTGTAAATGTTGGACGGGGTGATCACTGATCGATGCCTTAAGAACGAATGGCTGTAAACTCATGCCAGTTTTTAGACTCTCAATTCTCTCATTCTATGGGCTTCACTTGCAGATTTTTAGCTCCAGGAAGATCAAAGTATTCAAGGTTCAGGGCTAAGATCATTTGCTCAGCTATAGCAGCAGCATCTCCCATGGACTCGTACATTGAAGGCCGTAAGAAGTTCATGGAATTGCCCTAACAGGAGTCTGATGGTTGATCTTGTATACCAACGGTGGAGAATCGTCTCGAGTCACAGCTACTCCCCTGTGCTCTCCCGCATGATGTACAATACTACGAGAACCAGAGCGGGGCCTCTATTCAGATACGATCCGGCCTCAAATCCTCACCGGTAATTGTTTTTATTTTTTTCAATTTGCCCTTCTGACATATTTGGACTTTGTATTTAATTAGGATTCGAATTAATACGTACGAACTGCAATTCGTACATATTAATTTGAATTAGCTAGTCTATGTTTACTTTAAGATTGTTGTTGCGTGGAAGGGACAGAATGACGATAAATCATCTGCTTGATGTATACCCTGTTCAGAGATTGTTCCATTTTTCAGTTTAGTTGTGAAGTTAACTTAAAACAAGCTGTTTCTTACATCTTGAATCTGGCTACTGCCAGCCATTAAACTGCTGTAGTTAGGACTTGACATTTGGTGCAGTTGATGATCCCGTAATTTCCAGCGTTATGTAAAATCCTTGGATTTGAAACTTGAATCTTTCTCCCCTCTGGCTTGATCTTTAATTCCAAGGTTTCGAGGCCGAATCCAATTGCTGTTGTTAGCTTGATCTTTATGACTCTATATCTCATCCTTTTGCTTGTTCTATCTCCCCTTTCTGATATTGCATTTAGGATTGGTTTTGATTGTGTTGGGCGGATTATTACATGGTCTTGCTGGTTCAACATTTTTCTAGACCAGTAAGTTTTGTGCTAGCCTGGCAGCTTTGATCAAATTGCCAGTCAGTCTTTACGTGCTTTATGACCGTTCTATTGGAGTTTTTGGAGGAGTTATTTGGCAGCCAAGGACAGGCTCTTCACATTGAATACTTGAAATAAAGGTTAAAAATTTTGGTCCTTCCCTCTATGGCGGTTTTTAACAGTCTAAAGCATATATTATCTGAGATTAGGGACAAGATTGCACTACTTTAAATTTTGAGGTCAGTTGCTTTGCATAGGCAGACCGTAGTTATGGACTCTCTTCTTGTCGGATGACTTGTAGAGAACCTGAACTGAAACCTGGAAGTTTGACATTATTGTTCCCAAACATATGGACTGCTCTTGTTTTTCGTGTTAATTATGAAATCAAGTTGAACACTATATAGTCTTTCTTTCCTGGGATGTGGATTTCTAACATAGTTCACTTATGTGTCAAGAGTCATTTCATAGTAGGAAGCAGAGATGTTAAAGGACCGGCGCGGTGACAATATTTTATTATTTTAATAATAATTTGCAAACCAGATGTAGTGGTCGAGACTCAAGTTTACGAGCTGTGTTGAACTTAGTTATATTTTGATAGATCAGATTTGACTCGATTCTTAAACTCGCATGAGCCTATTTTTTGCAGGCCGGTCTAATTGGCTGAATTGAGACCACTATATACTGCAAGTTGGCTATACTGTGAGCTACCAGTAGGGGGAGATTTGAAATATGACTAGCCTGTCAGCCTCTCTGAACTCTTGTACATATGCACCAAACTTCTTAATTGAGCTTATCCAGAGTAGCCCTACAATCTTTAGTCCTCATCCTTGGTTTGCCACCTCGAAAGGATCTTGTCCTCCATCCAGACTGCCTTCGCACTTTCTACGAAAGCAAACAGTTGGACAAACAATGGCAAGTGCTTGAGGGAGTGCCTGAAGTTAGACCCTACTTCTCTTGGCCCCTTTACATACGTTGTGTCGTCTCTCCCACAGCAATCATGGTCTGTGTAGAACTGAGGCGGGTGAATCAACTCGCATGGAAGAGATTATAACAAGTCATGTGGATCCCGTGGCCAAGGAAGTGATTGGGATCTGGTTGAATCAGTGTGCTTGTGGAGGAAGACAGATAGGGGAGACAGACACAGCTAATTCGGCAAAAAAGGATAGCTTGATTAAGAACAAACCTATTGAGATTGATCTGGGCTCGAGCTTCCCAAGATTATTTGGACCAGAAGTAACAGGTCGGCCGTTGGAAGAGATGCAAAGGTTTTTACTGCATGATATATCGAGGTAATTTAATAAAATTTATAAATTAATTTTATATTTTATAATTTAAATTAATAAAATTAAAATATAATTTAAATTATTAATAATATTATGTATATTTAAAATAGAATAAAAATTTACAAATTCACTTTTATGTTAGAATTGGAACAGGACTTAAGGTTAAAGTGCCTGCTTTGGGGGGCACAAACCCACCCGACCCTTTCCTTTTCGGACGTGCACGTTAGTCAGTCACTCTTGGATTCTAGACCAGTCCCAGACAGAATTAACACATGTATTATTATTAGCGTGGGACTGGATTATTACAATGATTGGTCTCGACAGCTCACGTGTCATCGTCAATTGTTTTCTCTTTTAGCCATTAGTTTTCGTTTTATCTTTTCTGTTTGTCTTGCAATTTTCTTACACATGAACCGATCGGTCGTTTTCTTTTAGTCCGTGGACTGTCTCTAAAGGACTTCTTGTGACACTGAGCGAGACGCCGAGAGCATTAAGAGAACTAAATGCATCCAATAATTGGTTTTATGGAATAATTTTATATATTTATTTTAAAATTTAGTAAAATTATATATAAATATAATATTTTTAAAATTAATAAAAAATAATTTTTAATGATAAATTATTATATTTAATTTTTAATTAACTAATAAAAATAATAAAATAATTAAAATAATCTTAAATTTTTTTAAAAAATAGATGAATAAATAAAAAAATAAATCAAAATTTTTCCTTAAAAATGAATGCATCCCATTAACTAGATTTTAAAAAAGAAGTATTTTCATTTACTCTCGACAAAATTATGCAAAAATAGAGTTTTTTTAAAAAAATTGATAGAAAATAAAACTATTATATTTGATTATTAATTTAATAACAAAAAAAATAAAATGATCCAAATAACATTACTTTTTTAAAAGATATATATGAATAAATCAAAATCTCCCGTCTTCTAAATAAAACAAAATTTTTCTTTTTACATTATTTTTATTTATTTAAAAAATAAAAATATTTTAATCATTTTATTATTTTTATTAATCAATCGATAATTAACTAGAAGAGTTTTATTATTAAAGAATACATTTTATTAATTTTAAAAAGTTTTATATCTATTTGTGATTTCGCCAAATTTCTAAATAGGTATATAAATATAAATCTTGCAAAAAAAATATAAAAGTCATCCCTTAATCTATAAAAGTGTTACCTATAAATTCATATAATTATACTATTTTATAATTTATTATTTTTTAGTAGTCATTTTCAGCTATTAAGTATTATATGATAGTTCATATTTTACAAGAAATGTGCTTTTAAAAAACAAGGATTATTTTTCGGTGGTCTGAATGTATTTTTTTTTTATTAAATTAGTGACTTCGAGTCGAATTTTGTCAATTGAAACTTGATTTGGATACATTATCAAATTTAAAATCATTAAATTACGTTAAAAAAAATAAAAAATTAAAAAATAAAATGAAAGCAAGTAGGCCATTGAGTATTTGAAAAAAAAAAAAAAAAGAAGAAGCTTGAATAAGTATTTCTTTATTTTAAAATTTAGTTGACCAAAGAAAAAAAAAATTTATTTCAGATTTTGAAATTTAAATTTTAAAATTTAAAATAGAAATAGAACCATTCATTTTTTAAATTTTAAATTGAATAAGGATTATTAACTTTTAAAACCGAAACAATCATCAATCTTATCCTTAAGATTGAATTAATCTACTAACGTGAAAAAGCACGGTGGCTGTCGAATTATCATACAGGTACATTGGATTTGACTAGAATAAAAAGATTTGGGATTATACATAGCACATCTTCTATTTTTATTTAAGAAAATTTTAAGTAAATTAGTTATATATATTAATTATGATAAAATTATTTAATAAAAAAATTTATTTAATAATAATAAATAATTTATTTTTTAATTAATATAATAAAAAATATTTATAAAATTTATTTTTAACTTTTTTATTTATTATTAATAAATAAATTTTTTAAAATATTTTAATTATATTAATGTGATAAAATTAATCAATTTAAAATTTTTTTAAATTTTTTATGTATTTATTTTAAATTTTATATTTTAAATATTTTTGTTTACCATAAAAAAAATATAAAATATAACAATATATTTTAGTGAAATCGGAATATTAGACCTTGAAATTGTAGAATATCAGTTTTAAGAATACGAATGGATAAGAATATTTGGAAATTGGCGTACTTGATCAGAACTAGGTACTTGGAACTTTATTGACTGGTTTTCCTTGCAAGAAATAAACTTGTTTCTGTCTGAAAACAAAATTGATGGTGGCCTTGCTCATTTTGTTAAGGCACA